>CM032228.1:232505000-232862500 GCA_019009955.1 Riptortus pedestris
TACCATTAAATTTGATATGGATGGCTTGAGCCAAGACTCACTTACAGCAAGAATATCTATACGGTCGGCTAGTAGAGAAACTTCATCGAAATGACATAATAATGATTCTGCATTGATGTGAGAGAGAGAGAGATAGAGAGAGAGAGAGAGAGAGAGAGAGAGAGAGAGAGAGAGACGAGAGAGAGAGGGAGAGAGAATTAGCCTAAATTGATGACCTTGCAGTTGTCTTCGAAGCCAACTCTCGAAATTCTATAGAAGAAAAAGCTAAAGCTGTTATAAATATTATGCTTGAATGGTGTGAACTAACAAATTAAGGTTGAATCCCTCTAAAACAAAAACATTGTTGTTAAAAGGAAATATTTCATCAAATTCACCTCCAAACTATGGGATAACTATCCGGCCTTCGCAAGAAGTGAAATACTTAGGAGTTGTGATCGGCGAACGTTTGTCTTTTAACAACGACCTAAAAGAATTAAAGAGTAAAGTCTCCCTACGGTATGCGTGTCTAAATAAATTGGCAGGAACCACCTGGGGATTACACCATAAAAATCGTGTTATCCTGTACAAAGCACTTTTCATCCCTATAATAGGATATGCTTCACCGGCCTGGGGAAATAGTCTGAGCAAAAAAGAGCGTTCCTTACTTGCTGGTATCCAAAGACGAGCACTAATATTAATAACTAGAGCTTACCGAACTGTTTCTTCTGAAGCCCTTCAAGTCATTGGAGGCGTATTGCCCATAGATTTAGATTTAGAGTTAAAAATTGCAAGCTATAATATAAAAAGAGGCTTACTCGCTAAAGTTGGTAGCGCAGTTTTTACAGCGACAAAAATAGACAAGGGATTGAAAAACCGAATGCGAAATTCTGCAATTGAAGAGTGGCAACGAAGGTGGGACCAAACCGACAAAGGGCGACTCACTTATGCTTTCTTTCCCAATGTGGAAAAGAGACTCAACGCAAGCTGGTTCAAACCTGACTTTTGGTAACACTACTTATTTCGGGACACGGCGAACGGAATAAATACCTCAACAGGATCAAGAGAAGAGCAGATTCAAATTGCGAATGCGGCGAAGAGGAAAATGTCGAGCATATTCTATTTCATTGTCATCTCTATTATAACAAGAGAAGAAAATTAGCAGGAGAATATTCTTTGCATGAATGACCTCTCTCTACACTCAACAAACTGGTGGAAAAAGAAGAAATTTTCTGCGCATTTAAATCATATGCTACAGAAGTGTTTAAAATGAAAAACAATAGGTAAATTACGTTATAAATGTGAGTTAGAAATTACATAAAGTGTGTAATGTAAATAGCAAATTAAGTATAGTTTAAGATTTTATTGGAGTCCCGCTGTGCAGAGGCAGCGGTATTCCAATTGCGGGCGCCCTAAGACTTTTGCCGATTTTTAAATATTTGCTCACCACTCCACATTATATTGAACTTAGGCTTGACCTCACTGCTCCTTTTCTGAGTTGTAAGGACGAGCTACTGTGACCTATTAAAATTCGGGTTTCAAAATTTAAAAAAGAAATTGGAAAGAACCGCTTGTATAAGGGCAGCCTTAAGGTAAAGCGGGGGTAAAGAAGGATAAGAGCAACATATAAGCGTTTCATTATAATCTAAAGATGAGGTTGGTTTACCACTAAAATCGGACTAGGATTGGGGAATAACAAAAATTAGCATTATTATATGTCAGATTGAGAATGTGTATAGAATTAATGTTATTGTAATTTGAATTGACTACAAATGCTGTTACATGTAGATTTGTTTAACTAACAAAAATTGTTCCCATGAGACCTTCATTTCGTAAGATACATGCAAATTCGTTGTGCCATGACGTCATCAATACATCTAAGTGAATACATCCTTGTATCAAAAAGTCCGTCACGCAGGGGCTACGTAAACTAAGCAGATTTCCTACGCGAAGGTTTACAGTAGATAAATATACATACAGGTAACACTACCGAGATTGTTAAGTAAATAAATACAAACGGTAATGAGAAATCATTCAGTCAATTTGCAATACTAGTTAATAATCTCAACAACGGAAAGCGGCTGAATTGTAAACAAACAGGCAAGCCAACCTCGTAGCGCTGAATAGATAGGTAAACCGTAAAGACCAACAATTAATCAAATATATCTGAATATAACGTATTAATTTTAATGAAAACAATTTACTAAAGCTCGTGGTGTAATTTGTAATGAATCAAAATCAGTGTTATCTCAATCACTCAAATTTTAGTAATCCGAAAACAAAAGGACGGTGGGGTTGAGAAGGAGGCTGGAGGGGGGTTGAGAAGGAGGGGGAGGGGGGTTGAGAAGGAGGGGAGGTTGAGAAGGAGGGGGGGTTGAGAAGGACGGGGGGGTTGAGAAGGAGGCGGGTTGAGAAGGAGGGGGGGTTGAGAAGAAGGGGGGGTTGAGAAGGACGGGGGGTTGAGAAGGAGGGGGGTTGAGAAGGAGGCTGGAGGGGGGTTGAGAAGGAGGCGGGAGGGGGGATGTGAAGGACGAGGGGGGGTTGAGAAGGAGGGGGGTTGAGAAGGAGGGGGGGGGGGTTGAGAAGGAGGCGGGAGGGGGGATGTGAAGGAGGCGGGAGGGGGGATGTGAAGGACGAGGGGGGGTTGAGAAGGAGGGGGGTTGAGAAGGAGGGGGGGTTGAGAAGGAGGGGGGGGTTGAGAAGGAGGCGGGAGGGGGGTTGAGAAGGAGGCGGGAGGGGGGATGTGAAGGACGAGGGGGGGTTGAGAAGGAGGGGGGTTGAGAAGGAGGGGGGGTTAAAAAGGAGGGGGGGGTTGAGAAGGAGGCGGGAGGGGGGTTGAGAAGGAGGCGGGAGGGGGGATGTGAAGGACGAGGGGGGGTTGAGAAGGAGGCGGGGAGGGGGGGATGTGAAGGACGAGGGGGGGTTGAGAAGGAGGGGGGTTGAGAAGGAGGGGGGGTTGAGAAGGAGGGGGGGGTTGAGAAGGAGGCGGGAGGGGGGTTGAGAAGGAGGCGGGAGGGGGGATGAGAAGGAAGAGGGGGGGATGTGAAGTAGGGGTGTTTGATAAGGAGGGGGGAGGGGGGTTGAGAAGGAGGCGGGAGGGGGGATGTGAAGGACGAGGGGGGGATGTGAAGGAGGGGGGGTTGAGAAGGAGGCGGGAGGGGGGTTGAGAAGGAGGCGGGAGGGGGGATGTAGGACGAGGGGGGGTTGAGAAGGAGGCGGGAGGGGGGATGTGAAGGACGAGGGGGGGTTGAGAAGGAGGGGGGTTGAGAAGGAGGGGGGGTTGAGAAGGAGGGGGGGGTTGAGAAGGAGGCGGGAGGGGGGTTGAGAAGGAGGCGGGAGGGGGGATGTGAAGGACGAGGGGGGGATGTGAAGGAGGGGGGGTTGAGAAGGAGGGGGGGGGAGAATAACGGGTTTTCAAAAATTCAAAATACCTCCGTTATTATTTGTCGGATGGTAAAATGTTATAGAATCAATACTGTTAAACTCATCAATTTCTAACAACTTTTCTCTATGCATTTTTCATAACTCAAGTACTAAGGAAGCTATTCGTACTTGTTTTCAGCCTTCAGTAACCACCCCCCCCTTCAACTCGTTTTTTTTTGAGGTCGTACTCATGACTCGATTTTCGAAAAATTTCTTCAAATGTGATGACGAAAATGAGATCCGTTCCAAATTATATATAAAGTCCGTCACGCAGGGGCTGCGTAAACTAAGCAGAGTCGGAGGAGGGGGGTTTAGAGGAGGGGGATTTTAGAAAATTCGAAATATCTCCGGTACTATACGTCGTATTGAAAAGGTGTATAAAATAAATCTTATAGCAAATTAAATGTACTATAAATATTGTAATATACATCTTGAATATTAACCGAGATATTTGCATTTTTCAGTTTTTAGCAAACCCCCACTTCTACTCATGTTACATAGACAATACTCAATTAATAAAACACATCATTCGAAGCTTAAATACAAAATATTGTTATCAAGAGACGTTTATTATACAATATACAAGCAAATATGTTCTCCCCTTCTTAAAGTTTTGGACTACTTAAATTTGATTGATTGAGATAAAAATTATTCTGATTCAGTATAAATTACAGTAATAGATATAGTAAATAGTCAATCAAATTAATACGTTATATTCTGATATATTACAGTAATTGTTTCGTTTTTTTCGGTAAGAAGTAGGCACAACTGTTTGTTTACATTTCAGATCGTCGGGAGGTTATTTGTCATTTTTTATGCATAATAGACTATTTGTTTTCAATATCCATATTTTGGGAAGTGTAAGTGTTGCTATAATTTAACAGATCTGTATTACTACTGTGCCCACACAATCTGATAAAAATGTCTATACATGCAGGGCAGATTAATAAATAATTAAATCATGTGTGTTAAGGTTAACACTAAAACAATGCCGGCTCAAGCGGAATTTAATAACTTAAGCCTATAGTTCTTAAAGCTTTTAAAGCCCCAAAATCCAGAAGGACTATATTTCAGCATTATTATACTTGTGAAAAGTTACGCTCTCAGCCTGGGCGAAATTTAATTAAAAAATTGCAGTCATTAATTTTATTAATGGCTTTGTCTTCTGGTGGAAGGTCGATGAATGTTAGGAAGGAAGTTAAAGGGTTAATGTTTACCTTTTCAATGAACCCTTTAAATTAAACAGGCCTCTTGTATGCCAGGCAGAACTTTAGACGAGAGAGAGGGAGAATATATATAATATAGTGAATATTTTACTGTATCCTTTAAACCCTAAACGAAAATTTACTTACCAAGCTAGTTATATATTTAATAATTTTTAGTCATATTACACATTTACATCAAACAAATCATAAAATAAAAAGTCCGTCACACAGGGGCTGCATAAACTAAGCAGATGTCCCGCCTGAAGCTTAATAGAGAGAATCACTTTATTGTGCATTGAGATGCTGAAGCACACAGAAACTTAGTCAATCGCTAGGACAACAGTAAAACAATACATATTGTATTTAGTCAGCTCAATAACTAAAATATTAACTAAAATAACACAGTCAGGAACCTAAAAGGCGAATGTCACTAGATATAAAATTAGAAACATCATTATTGTACTAACATGATCCGTCGATCTATAATAAGATCACTGGTCAGAGAAAAATTTAAAATATATGGTGGGAAATAATCCCTAATGTATCAATAATGATACCCTCGACCAAGTTTTGCAGAGCCTTCTTGTCTATTCCCACCTCGTCAAAAAATGTCTGGGTACGTTTAGGGACCGTTCCTCGGGCACCGAACCACAAGCCTATCACTAGAAAATCCCGCTCCCCTAATGATTCCCTAAATTTTTCCGAGTAAAATTTAGTACATTTCTCGTAAATATTATTCTTTTCGTGGTGGATCTTCTCCGCTTGATCAGGGTCGTTGCTCTCGTACCTTATCGTTGGGTCCAGGATGTAGGCAAATTTATAATTCTCCTTGAAGGCAATGATGTCCGCGTACCTCGTTGATCCTGCGTCATCGACAGCGTACACCTCTTCAAAGCATGTAAAATTCTTAGCCTTCATGAGCTCCATGATAGCTTGCTTTACCCGATGATGTCGCCTCGTAATCAGCAACATGTTATGTGGACAATTCCCGACCACATGGGCCGTTGTTTCGGTCTCCCTGCCATACCTTCGACAGAGGGGCCCAACATCCGCTGACTTCGAGACAACTCCCGGAACACCACGCAGTGGGGCGTATTTTATATTAAGTTTGACAGAGTTCGTCCATTCTGAAGCAGAGAGCAACTGTTTCTCGGTCATATGCTTGTTCAGTCCTGCGTTTTCTTTAAAATGGTGGACTCCAACACCCTGCCACTTGCATGATACCCACACCTCAAAGGACTTTTCTCTAAGAGACTAAACAAAAACAATTACTGCAATACATCTGAATATAACGTATTAATTTTTATTGAAAACTTTTTACTATATCTAAGATTGTAATTTATAATGAATCAGAATAATTTTTATGTCAATCAATCCAATTTAAGTAGCCCAAAAGGGCGGGGGGTCACGAGAACATATTTGCATGTATCTCGTATAATAAATATCTCTTGAAACCAATATTATTTTACAATAGTTTGTTACAAAACCAAGTATTGTTTATGTATCATGAGTAGAAGTGGGGGGTTGCTGAAGGCTGAACACTGAAAAATGCAAATAACACCGCTAATATTCAAGATACAGAATGAATGTGTATACCAATATTTATAGTACATTTAATTTGCAATAAGATCCATTCCATACACTTTTTCAATCCGACTTATAGTAATGGAGGTATCTCGAATTTTCAAAATTCTCCCCCTCTAAACCCAACCCCCCTACCCTAGGTCCGATTTCAGCCGTTAACGAACTTGATCTTTCTTTTTACACACAACCCAGTTTGATAGCGATTAAACAAAAAATATATATGTATATACAGTTTTGAGCAGACCTCATTTTCGTCATCCAATAGGTAGGATTGATGGACATTTGAAGAAAAATTTCGAAAATTCGGTCATGAGTAAGACCTCAATAGCTGATTTCCTTTAAGGGAAGGGCGACGCCCTGGATGGTTTAGATTCACAAATCAGCCCGGCAGATGGCGCTGCAGTCGATATGACTATGCCAACACTGTCATGCACTCAAATACAAAGGTGAATCGCCCGGTGTGTGTGTGTGTGTGTGTGTGTGCGTGCGTGCGTGCGTGTGTTTGAAAGGCGATGTGAGACAAAAAGAAGTCAAGGGCAGTTTAACTTAATCAAATATATTAACAAATACAAAATATGAGAAAGCTATTAACAAAAAGTCCGTCACGCAGGGGCTGCGTAAACTAAGCAGATTTCCCATGTGAAGTTTTACAATAGAGAAATCTGCATACTGGTAACAGAACACCACCGTGATTAAATACAAACGGTAATGAGAAATATTTGAGTTAATTAAAATAAACTCCCAACTGAAACGGCTTCTGAATGAACAGAACGTATTTGCATAAATATCACAAATTAACGAAAATATGGTAAGGTTAGAAGAAGCTTCCACCTGAGCTGATCAGTTACGGAAGCGGCCGACCTAATCCGAACTATTCCCAACCACAGATTTCATAAAAATGCAAATATTTCGGTTAATATTCAAAATACAGAATACATTTATATAAAAATATTCATAGTAAATTTAATTTGCAATAAGATTGGTTATATACAATTTTTCGATTCGATACATAATAACGGAGATATTTCGAATTTTCGAAAATCCCCCCTCTAAACCCCCCCTCCCTCAGGTCCAATTTCAGCCATTAACGAACTTGATCTCTCTTTTTACATAAAACGGTTAAATATAGATTTTGGTAACGATTAAATAATAATTGCGACCGCTAAAGCGTTAACAGATATATATATATATATATATATATATATATATATATATATATATATATAATTTTGAACGGACCTCATTTTCGTCATCTCCTGGGTAGGATCGATGGACATTTGAAGAAATTTTTCGAAAATCGCGTCATGAGTACGACCTCAATAGCTGATTCCCCTTAAGGGAAATCTGCTAACAAGAGTTGGTTTCGTGAGTAAAATCCATTCCATTATTCATGGTGTATCGGATAGATAGGGACTGATTAGGGACGAATTTTCATTTATTCTTCAAAACTAAAATTTCTGTACTATAAGTCCCCTCCCTACCTGACCCTTACGGGAAATCCATTAGCCCGGACGGGAAGTGTAGTTGTACACATTGTAGCCTCGCCAAATAAAAAATACCATCACGTTAAGACTCAAATGATTCCTAATTCTAATGGTACCTTAGCTAGTATATATATATATATATATATATATATATATATATATATTTGTCTTTTACCGCTCTAGCGGTCGCAATTATTGTTATATGGATACCAAACTCATCATATAAGCGTTTTATACCATATTAAATATCAAGTTCGTTAACGGCTAATATCGAACAGGGGGAAGTGGGGTTTAGAGGTGAGAATTCGAAATTCTCCGTTATTATACTTCGAATTGAACATTTTGATAAAATTGACCTTATTACAGATTTAATTTCCAATAAAAGTTGTTTTATACATATTTCCTCTAACATATTAACGGAGATAATTGGAATTTTTAACTTTCAGAGTTCAGTTATCCCCCACTCCTACTCACGTCCTAATAGCAATAACCTGTTATATGGTGAATCTATTCTAATCTTAATTACCGAACATTTTTTCCACGGGACCTTGATTATGCTAGATACATGCAAATTCGTTGATGGATGACATCATTAATTGAGGTTATTCGTTGTTGTCTTGAAAACGTTCATTTTATCTCATCATATTCAATATTTAACCCTTTTTTCAACACTAAATAACATATTTGTTATTGGCAGATATCGGACCAGGAGTAAAGGGGAGTGAGAGGGGGGATCCAAAAATTCAAAATATCTGCGTTTATATCAATCGGATTTTAATATGTTATAGAATCAACCTTACTCTCTCCTAACTATTGAAGCTTTACAATGTTTGTTTTATTCAGTTTTTCATAATTCAACTACTAAGGGAGTTATTCGTACTTACATGTTTTCAGGCTTCTGTAACGCCCCCCCCCCTTCTACTTACTGGTTTTATTCATAGACATAGATAAATGTGGTGAGGTGAGGTCAGAAGTATGTTATAACAGCACGTGGGAAATCTGCTTAGAATACGCAGCCCTTGCGTGACGGACATTTTCTCTGCAATATTTATGTTTGTCTACAGCAAATCAAAGTAATGATGTATCGACCACAAAAGTGCTCACAAAATAATTGTATTATGTTTCAAATAGGCCGTTCATTTGTTTATGGAGACCTTCTGTAATACTAGTATATTCACGTAATCCACTTTATTTGCATATTAACACAACACAATAATCCATTCACTTGTTTTTCACATGTGTCTTTTTATCATATCTTAAATAGACTTATCATCAGATGTTAAATACACTGTATAGATATACCACACCTTCTGAAGAACGTTGTGTAAAATCAACAGAAATGTTCATTTTATGACAGAACAAAAAATTGGAGATAAAAATTTCTAAAAGAATGAAAAACAATCTGATGAAATTGGGTTTTAAAAAAGAATTCTTTGTTTTTGGGATTTTGAGTTAACTCCTTGGAAGAGAATTAGAGGCAGCTGTTAAAAAAGTTTAAATAAGTTAGTAATTAAGTTTGTTTGCTGAATGCAAGCCCGTTCTATCTGCTCTCTTTCAATGGTTCCAGCTCAGAATTATAACTGACTTCATAATCCAACCTCTCAGAGTAATAACACCATTGAATTTCAAATATACATTCTATTCCCCAGCCTCATTTCTTCTCTCCGTTAACCTCTCGCTCAACTCACCGTCCTTCTCTATCTCTTCCTCTCTCTCTCCATTATATCATTCACGTATTTCTTGTTAAAGTACAACCCAGTTATAGCTCGGAGCAGTCCCTCTCTATGCAGTTGTAAAGCAAGGAATATTAATGGAGCTGTGTAGAAATTGGAATAAGTGCAAAAGCCTTCCATTAATGATTATAGTGGTTGTTATTGGAATAAGTGCAAAAGCCTTCGATTAATGATTATAGTGGATGTTATTGGAATAAGTGCAAAAGCCTTCGATTAATGATTATAGTGGATGTTATTGGAATAAGTGCAAAAGCCTTCGATTAATGATTATAGTGGATGTTATTGGAATAAGTGCAAAAGCCTTCCATTAATGATTATAGTGGATGTTATTGGAATAAGTGCAAAAACCTTCCATTAATTATTATAGTGGATGATATTGGAATAAATGCAAAAGTATTTATAGGGGATGTAATGCGATGGGGTAATTCATTTGGAAATGAATATTACCTTCTCACTGGGGGGTTATGCAAAATGCTGGTTTTCATGAGGATGGATTGTATAAAGGTGGTTTGATGGTGATAAAGCAAAGTCTATTGAAAGTGTTACTACATAATGCATATAATATACAATGAAAATATTGATTAAAAATTACAATATTGAATGCTGATGATCGGTTGACTTATTGTGCCTGGCTTCCTTGTGAGTTGTTTTCTTCTGCTGGTTATTCATTCCCTTTTTCTTCCATTTCTCTCTCCATCCATATCCTCTCCCTTACCACCTGCCTTGGCTTGAATGCTAGTTAATTAGCCATGGTTTTGGGGCATATTAACAATAAATAAAATACTTATTTTATGGCGAGTGTCCTCTCTCAAGAAAGGTAGACTGGCTTCTTATGTCTTTTCTTCTACTTCTTTTGTTCTCTTCTAACTGCTGGTGCTTGGTAGTTCCTAGGACTAACTCTAGATAGTAGCACCATGCGGAGGCCTCTTGAAAGGTAGAGAACATATGGTTTCTTTCGTCTGTCACATTGAAGATGGAACAGTGTATGTTCTTGGAATAAGAGCAAACTCCTTCGAGATATGTACCTAGTGCATCAGATTTCTGCCCCAATGTATTATCAACTTCTTGTGATAGATTCTCGCATACGCTCAGAATATTAAAGTAATCTTAATCATCAGGAAAAGAAAATAGCTTAAACAATTCACTAAAATATAAAGATAGCAGTGAGAAGACAAAATGGAAGTCTCCCACCTCGCTCAAAATGCCAACCAACCTCCACATTTATGTAAGTTCTCAGTTCTGTTTAAATTAAATTATTTTAACTATTCTGACTTAATTATTTTTACAATAAAAATATTGTTTGATCAATTCATTTTCTTTTTTTAATTAAATTAAGTTTTAAATACATTTAAGGGGAAACTGGACCTCTGAATTATTAATGTTTGGGAGAGGGAAAGGGGCATAACAATGTACTCTTCATTCAACCTGATAATGGCTTTAAAAATTAATATGAATTTGAGAAGTTTATGAATGTTTGATAATCGGCCGAAATACCAAGTTTAATATATTCATATATGGGAAATAATCTAATCAAATTTTTTGCTTTATAAATTCTGGTATATCACATTTATACTTCGGTATTCAACAGAGGTGTATATAAAATTGGTGAATTTAAATAACAAAATAAACCCCTTTTTTTATGTGCATATTGGCCGAAAACCCAAATGGAAACAAATATCGCGATTTAGTATTTCAGACTGTCCCCAGAATCCCTACTCCTGTTTGAGTCTCATATTAGTACAACCTAAGGTTAGATCAGTGTAATAATAGTGTAACGTAAGTTTCATAAAATTCGGTTCAGTAGTTTAGGTGTGAAAAGGTATCAAACAGACACCAAAGCTACAAATTGCAGATATCGTGTCTGTGGCATGTGAAACGAAAAATTACCGTGAAATATCGATAATAAAAATCAATGTAGAGACAGAGTTTTTATATATATATATATATATATATATATATATATATATATATATATATATATATACAAAACTCTTAAATTTAATCATAAACCAAAAATGTTGTAATCTATAGACATTGATAATGGCAGCATTTTCAAAGCACGCAATTATTGATGAACAAACAATGCTATAGGAGCATCTAAATACTGAAGAGTCATTAGTGAGATTTTATGTATTCCGATCAAGCATTCATTTGTTATTACACAATTTGTAATAAGTACAGCTCATGAATATTGGTCTCAAATACCGCGAGGTTTAGGCAACGATTCAATTATAAATCAATTATTTATCAAAAATAAATTACTAATATTTATGAGAGGTAGAGTGAGAAAGATGCCGATCTTTCTCACACTCGAATTTCTAGAAATATTCTCATTCAAGGATAAGAAAAAAAAATCCAGGCCTTCTAAGAAAGCTAAAAGCCTCCCTGAAACTTTTATACACCTTCCTAATTACGTTTTCTGTTGGAAATGAAAAGTTGCCTTCTAAATAAAGTCGCTTTCTTGGAAATACACTCCTTAATAACAGCTGTTCCCTAACAGAAGATATAGTTAACTAACATAAACAAAATAATGTTTCATAATTAACAAAAAACTATTCACTTTATATCCTGAGTAATTACTTTAATGTACACTGTTTAAAATATGTCCCAATTATTATGTAAAAGTTTAAAATAGTTTTAATTTCAATTAAAAGTGTTTCTGAGTTATTCTCTTTTTTTTTCGTATTAGCAGATTTCCCTTGAGGGAAATCAGCTATTGAGGTCGTACTCATGACGCGATTTTCGAAAAATTTCCTCAAATGTCCATCGATCCTACCCAAGAGATGACGAAAATGAGGTCCGTTCAAAACTATATATATATATATATATATATATATATATATATATATATATATATATTTATATATATAAACATATATATATATATGTCTGTTAACACTCTAGCGGTCGCAATTTTTGTTTAATCGTCACGAAACTCGGTATTTAATCGTTATGTAAAAAGGAAGATCAAGTTCGTTAACGGCTGAAATCGGACCAGTGGGAGGGGGGGGGTTTAGAGGGGGAGATTTTCAAAACTTCGAATTATCTCCGTTATTATGCATCGGATGGAAAAATTGTATAGAAACAATCTTATCGCAAATTAAATTTACTATAAATATTGTTATATACATTTATTCTCTATCTTGAATATTAACCGAGATATTTGCATTTTTCTGTTTTCAGCTTCTGAGATGAGATCGGCTAACTTCGGGTCTTGTCGTGAGTTTCCGTCAAGAGCTAGTTCGGGCCGTTCCCGTAACTGTATGACTCTCTATTCTGAAATTTTTTTATTGTTAAACTTCACGTGGGAAATCTGCTTAGTTTACGCAGCCCCTGCGTGACGGACTTTTATTTTTGCGTTATGTCGTTTTAAATACTTTTATTTTTTTATTTCAGAATCCATTCCTTTCCCCGTAGACTTGTTTCAACGATCATTTTGTTGACTACACATTTTTTGTAGCAGCATTTTTCAACAAAATTTGCCGTTTCAGAAAGAAAGATTTGTGCATTTTACAGCTAAACGATGTATCAAAACGAATAATTCACCAATACAAACTCGTTTTAGAATTTGATTTTCTAGAAGAATCCGCCTTATAAATTAGGGCATTCCATTGGAAATTCCAAAGTTATGTTCGC
Source organism: Riptortus pedestris (assembly GCA_019009955.1). Classification (NCBI taxonomy): domain Eukaryota; kingdom Metazoa; phylum Arthropoda; class Insecta; order Hemiptera; family Alydidae; genus Riptortus; species Riptortus pedestris. The sequence goes on from CM032228.1 coordinate 232,518,042, forward strand.
TGGAGAAGTACTGGAGAAGGTTATGAGGTTGAATATGGACAGAATAGATTCATAAGGGGCCACAATTATGTCACAGAGTGTCAGGTTTGTAATAAAATAAATGGTCATTTTAAGGGTGTGGGGGCACTGGACTTTGGGACAACCTGTATATACCCTCCTCGGGTAGGATTGACTGACTGTTTTTGAAAATCCATGACTGCAACCTCTTAGTGGATAATACCTCAAGGGAAATCTGCTAAAATATAAAGTATTTGTTAACGGGCTAATATACAGAAAGACTTTAGAATTCCATATAATATCAAGATGCATTACAATAACAACCACAAAGCTGAATACATAACCTCAAAAATGACGTGTTGGAAAATATACGAACAAATTCCGCCACGCAAGGGCTACCTAAACTAAGCAGATTTCTAACTTACGGGTATAGCCACTCTATTCATGCCATCTCAACGTGTATTATACATTTTTAAGTAAAGTTCTGATGACTAAAATTGGAATTTGCTGAAAACTAAAAAATCCGTCCCACAGGGGCTGCGTAAACTAAGCAGATTTCCCACGTGAAGTTATACATTAGAGAAATCCCCATCCGAGTGCCGGAAGTTACGGAAATTTCGGCCGCGGAAAGTAGCTTTCGGCGGGAACGAATAGAAGCGAACATAGCTCGTCCGTTACAATTAATAAAAATGCAAATATCTCGGTTAGTATTCAAGTATATAACAATATTTATAGTAAATTTAATTTGCAATAAGATTGGTTATATACAATTTTTTGGTCCGACGAATGGTAATGGAGATATTTCGAATTTTCAAAAATCCTCCCTTATAAATTATTCATATATACTCGTAATTATCTAAAAATGTTCAAAATCATATTGAATTTCTCAATAAGTGAAAATAAAAAAGTCCGTCACGCAGGGGCTGCGTAATAGAGAAATTTCACGAGAGCCAAGAGTTAAGGAAACGACCGAACTAGCTTTTGGCGGGAAAGACACTCGTCCGTTAGCCCCCCCCAGATTTAATAAACATGCAAATATCTCGGTTAATATTCAAGATAGAGAATAAATGTATATAGCAATATTTATAGTAATTTTAATTTGCAATAAGATTGCTTCTGTACAAAATTTCGATCCGACGTATAGTAACGGAGATATTTCGAATTTTCGAAAATCCTCCCCTATAAACCTCCCCTCTCACTGGTCCGATTTCAGCCCTTAACGAACTTGATCTGTATTTTTACATAAAACGTTTAAACGAAAATTGCGACCGATAGTATATATATATTTAATTTTGAACGGACCTCATTTTCGTCACCTCCTAGGTAGAATCGATGGACATTTGAAGAAATTATTCGAAAATCGTGTCATGAGTACGACCTCAATAGCTCATTTCCCATAAGCGAAATCTGCTAAAAACAGAAATTAAATACCTTTATCATATATTCTATAGCATTATCGATTTTAAATTTAGACGCGAAATAATAGGTTGACGTGTAAATAATCGATTTGTAATCAGCTGACAATCTACTTCAGACACCTCAGTAACAACTACCTCCCAGTGAGGACCGTCGCAACGAACCTAGAACAGGGAAACGAGCATTTGAGAAATGTATGTAGGAATCTGTAATTAGATTTAATGAATATTTCATTTAAGTAGGCACTTATTAGTACTCCAGCTAGTAAAGAATTAGCCTAGGGTTTTGTTATCTTAATGCTATTAGTTTTTCAAATAAATTAATGTTATTGGTTTTTTAAAAGGGAGCTGAAGAGTGGTATGTAAACCACGAAACATGTAGGGCAGTATCAATAAATCGTAAGGGAGAAAATATATTTTATAGGTGGCCCTTGCCATAAAACTTAGAACTTTTGCCATAGAACTTTTCTTTATCATAAGCGAGAATATCATGAACTGTCTTTTTCAAGCTGAAATTCCAAATATTGTCAATCGTCAACAAATCGTTTCTAGAAAATTAGGGTGATTGAAATAAAAATGACTCTTGTTCATTACAAATTGTAGCACTATATATAGTAGATAGTTTTCAATAAAATTAATATATTATATTCTGATATATTTGAGTAATCTTTGTTTCTCTACGGCCGAGAATATTTCAATCTTTAAGCTCTGTTGGCTGGCCTATTTGTTTGCAATTCAGACGCTTTTCGTTACGAAGGTTACTAAAATGTAATTCGACTGGACGATTTCTCAATGTCATTTTTATTTGTTCACTTAATATTCACGGTGTTTAGTGTAAACGTATGTATTTATTGCAAAATCTCCCGTGGGAAATCTACTTAGTTTAAGCAGCCCCTGCGTGACTGACTTTATATAATATTGCTATAGTTTCTTTATTATCTTTGCAATACGTTACACAAATAATTGTTGTTACATCCTAGAACAATGATATCCTATTCCATTATATCGGATGTAGATGGCCTGTGCTTGTCCCAGAATCTATTCAACTAGAGCTAATTCAGGGGCATAATTAGATTTTAGGCTGAAGATTATCTTGTATAATCAGTTTGAATCGGTGGTACTAAGCAAACCTTGTGGTATAGAATGTAGGCCAATACATTGGATGCATTCCATACAACAACCTAATACAACAGCTCAAACCAATCAATTGATATAGGACCATTTCACCTAATTCATGTTTATTTAAATTTATTTTCTACAGGAAACAGCAATAGTAGCTACATCACAGATTCCAATTGGTTGTACTATTATGATAGGGGTGATCAAAATTTGCCCTTAAGGGAAATTAGCTATTAAGGTCGTACTCATGACGCGAGTATATATATATATATATATAATATATATATATATATATATATATATATATATATATATATATATATATATATATATATATACTATAATTTTGAACGGACCTCATTTTCGTCATCTTCTGGGTAGGATCGATGGACATTTGAAGAAATATTTCGAAACCACGTCATGAGTACGACCTTAATAGCTGATTTCCCTTAATGGAAATCTGATATATATATATATAGATATATATATATATATATATATAGATATATATATATTTGTCTGTTATCGCTCTAGGGGTCGCAATTTTTGTTTGATCGCTACCAAACTCAATATTTAAACGTTTTATGCAAAAAGACAGATCAAGTTCGTTAATGGGTGAAATCGGACCAGTGGGAGGGGGGGGGTTTACCCCCTTTAACCCCAAGGGGATTTTCGAAAATTTTAAATATCTCCGTTACTATACGTCAGATCAAAAAATTGTATAAAACCAATCTTATTGCAAGTTAAATTTATAAATATTGTTCTATACATTTATTCTCTATCTTGAATATTAACCGAGATATATGCATTTTTATTAAGTGTAACGGACGAGTGAGTTTCCCGCCAAAAGCTAGTTCGGACGTAACTGATGGGCTCTCGTATGGAGATTTCTCTATTGTATAACTTCACGTGGGAAATCTGCTTAGTTTACGCAGCCCCTGTGTGACGGACTTTTTTTTTAAGAAATGAGTATTTGAGTGTCATTATTGTTCAATATAGGAACCCAAAAAATTAATATAATCAAGAAATGTATTAATGCAACATAAATTAATATACAATAATATATTTCTGAACCAAACGACTCTATAGACAAAAATCATGGGCAACATCATATAAGAAACAATAACTATCAACTATAACACTCTATTTTATGTTGATGATTACATATACTTAGGCCAGGATAATATCCTTCAAAGGTAGCACGAATAAGGAAATCTACAATAGACTCATACTTGGGTGTAAAAAGTACTGGAGCTTCAATTTTATATTGAAAAGTAAGTACGAAATGCATATTAACCCTAGAAGGATAGCGTGAGTCAATTTTACTCCTGTGAATCACAGACTCCTCTCTCCTGGTACACTACTAGCGCCTACCCCCACCACCTCCCGTCTATGCCTCCTCAGGTCAGTGTGCTTTGAGCTCCTGTGAAAGAAAATTATTAGAAAATTATTCTTTCTTCAGCTATTTTCAACTACGTAAGTACTAAAAGTTATTGAGTTTTTTTACTCATCAATACCATTTAAAGTAAACGCCTAGAGTAATTCTTACTCATGGTTACCAATAATGTTGTACTACTAAAGAGTAATTTTTACTCATGGTTACCTTCAGTGAGGTAATTTTTATGAATGACTTTTTTTCAGAAACGTCATATTGTAAGATGATTGGAAGAAGAGAGAAAAAAATGTACACCAATCCATCAGAAGTACTGAAGGAAGTATCCTCGAAGCGATTCGGAAGATGGATGCAGGGGAGATATTATCCTCTGAGGACGAAGAGGTAGACTATGTTGAGAAAGATGATCGTGAGGACTATTCAGATGTTGACGACACTGACCAAGATCCCGACTATTGCCCTGAAGGCATGGATGAAGATATTACAGAACAGATTAGAATTGTGGAACTCACAATGCCGCAAATTCTAAAAAAAAAAATAAGAAAACAAAAATAAAAAAATAATGAAAGTGATCCAAAATGTTCTCGTGGTATGACAGCTGAGGATAATAACATTTTATCTTTAGAAGCTAACATTTTGAAAGGTAAAGAGGGAAAAGATCATCTAGCGCCTTTTTTGTGGCACACAAAGCTCGCAATGAAAATCAGGAAACCCCAAGACGAAATGTTGTTCACGTGAGACCTGGACCAGTAGGTGAAGCACGGAATGCAACGAAACCACCAGAGTACTTTTCACACTTTAGCTCTGAAGAAATATTGCAGATGGTTTTATGTCACACCAATGAAGAAATTACACACCAGAAGCTCAAATATAAAAAAGATGATAGGACACTGAGTGAACTATTTCTCGAGGAGTTAGAAGCTTGCTTAGGTTTCCTAATTTTAGCTGGTGCTAAAAAAGATAATCATCTTGCAACATCCCATCTTTTTGACGGTTCCTTTTCTGGAAGCAGATACAGGGCAACAATGTCCGAGAAACGATTTAAATTTATTTTGAACTGTCTCTAATTTGATGACAAATTGACAAGGGACGAAAGGAAAAAGGTTAACAAACTTGCCCCTATTTCTGACATTTGGGAAATATTTCTGGCCAATTGTAGAGGACGATTGATGCAGCTCGTGCCATTCAGAGGCAAGTGCCCATTTAGAATTTTTATGCCACAAAAACCTAACAAATATGGTATGAAGATATTTATGATGGCTGACTGTGTGAAAAAATATATGATTGATGCCATTCCATACACAAATAATTAACTATACATACATAATAACATAACTGTTTTTGCTGTTACTTATGAATGATATTATTTTTTTGAATCTAAGAACTATTATGTTTTATGAAGCAACCATTGTTATGAGCAAGAGTAATAATTATAATTATTACCTTTATAATATTATTTATATATTCTTCCACTCTCTATATTAGTTAGTAATAGTAAAATTATTTTTCAAGAAGTATTAGTTGTTAATCTTGGTTAAAAGGGGGAAATAACTGTCAGGAGTCAAATTTACTCAAGGTTACCCTTAGTGTTAAGATAAAAAACGCTACCTTTCTAGGTTTAAAAAACTTATCTTTGACAGCTATGTATGGCCAGTAGTTACTTATGGATCTCAGACTGGGTCCCTCGCCTAGGATTAAGCTACCAAAGTGGGCGCCTGGCAACGTGCAGCTGAGAAAGAAGTGTACTACATATAAAGGAAAAGGATAAGGTGAGGTGCACGGAAATAAGAAGACATACGAGCTTGAGGGATGTCAACTTATTCATCCAAATGCCAAAATGGATGTCACTGGCTATTTAATCCCCTATAGAGATGAGAGCAATTCAAGAGAAGTACAAGATGGAAAGATGGGTTCGAAAATACCGGGCAAGGTTAGCTAATGACGAAGAAAACAGCCACTCTCTAATGCCAAAATGGATGTCACTGGCTATTTAATCCTCTTTAGAGATGAGCAATTCTAGAGAAGTACAAGATGGAAAGATGTGTTCGAAAATACCGGGCAAGGTTAGCTAATGACGAAGAAAACTGCCACTCTCTAATGCCAAAATGGATGTCACTGGCTATTTAATCCTATTTAGAGATGAGCAATTCTAGAGAAGTACAAGATGGAAAGATGTGTTCGAAAATACCGGGCAAGGTTAGCTAATGACGAAGAAAACTGCCACTCTCTAATGCCAAAATGGATGTCACTGGCTATTTAATCCTCTTTAGAGATGAGCAATTCTAGAGAAGTACAAGATGGAAAGATGTGTTCGAAAATACCGGGCAAGGTTAGCTAATGACGAAGAAAACTGCCACTCTCTAATGCCAAAATGGATGTCACTGGCTATTTAATCCTCTTTAGAGATGAGCAATTCTAGAGAAGTACAAGATGGAAAGATGTGTTCGAAAATACCGGGCAAGGTTAGCTAATGACGAAGAAAACTGCCACTCTCTAATGCCAAAATGGATGTCACTGGCTATTTAATCCTCTATAGAGATGAGCAATTCAAGAGAAGTACAAGATGGAAAGATGTGTTCGAAAATACCGGGCAAGGTCAGCTAATGACGAAGAAAAGTGCCACTCTCTAATGCCAAAATGGATGTCACTGGCTATTTAATCCTCTATAGAGATGAGAGCAATTCAAGAGAAGTACAAGATGGAAAGATGGGTTCGAAAATACCGGGCAAGGTCAGCTAATGACGAAGAAAAGTGCCACTCTCTAATGCCAAAATGGATGTCACTGGCTATTTAATCCTCTATAGAGATGAGAGCAATTCAAGAGAAGTACAAGATGGAAAGATGGGTTCGAAAATACCGGGCAAGGTCAGCTAATGACGAAGAAAAGTGCCACTCTCTAATGCCAAAATGGATGTCACTGGCTATTTAATCCTCTATAGAGATGAGAGCAATTCAAGAGAAGTACAAGATGGAAAGATGGGTTCGAAAATACCGGGCAAGGTCAGCTAATGACGAAGAAAAGTGCCACTCTCTAATGCCAAAATGGATGTCACTGGCTATTTAATCCTCTATAGAGATGAGAGCAATTCAAGAGAAGTACAAGATGGAAAGATGGGTTCGAAAATACCGGGCAAGGTCAGCTAATGACGAAGAAAAGTGCCACTCTCTAATGCCAAAATGGATGTCACTGGCTATTTAATCCTCTATAGAGATGAGAGCAATTCAAGAGAAGTACAAGATGGAAAGATGTGTTCGAAAATACCGGGCAAGGTCAGCTAATGACGAAGAAAAGTGCCACTCTCTAATGCCAAAATACATTTACTAACAGAGTAACTCAATTCGGCAAGTTAGAACCACCATTTGTTTCCTAAATTCATAGTTTGTAAGCAATATTGTCTATGAGTATGGCATTTTGTACCTTATAATCATGTTTATTTATTTATTATATAGTACATAGGCACCGAACTCCGGAGAGTTATTTGTGCCTAGGTGGTCTAGGTTCTATTTTCATTTTCTTTCCTGTTGTTCAATAGTCCATTTCTTAAGATAAATCATCCACTTCTCAGCCCTTGGTCATCCTCGCTTCTGTTGGATCTCTCCTAGTTTTCTTTATCCCCAATTCTGTGACAAATAACAAAAAACACAGCAGTATTTGGTTATAATAAATTTGATATATAAATACTTAACTCACTGCCTTGTGTGCCCATATGTTGAAGTCCTATATTATCATATTTCTTTATTTAAACCAGCAATTTCTAAAAATTTTAAGAGTTTTTTTATAGAGTTGCTATCATCCCCTAGTATTTCGGATAGTACTTCTGATATACCAAGGGACTTTCTGATGTCGTCATACCTTCTACACTCAGTAAGTATGTGTGCCACTGTCAGTTCTACTCCACAAGCAGTGCAGGTTGGAGGTTCTTCCTTTTTCATCAGGTGAAGGTGTGTTAGCCTTGTGTGGCCAATTCTAAGGCGGCATATTAACACTTCATCCCTCCTTTTAGTGCTTGTTGAAGTACTCCAGGGATTGATACTACTTTTTATAGTCCGGAGTTTATTATCACGCAACTTCTGCCATTCCCATGCCCATTGATCAAGAACCAGTTTTTTTGCATTATTGATGGCATCAGCGACTGAAACTTCTGTCAGTAGTGTGCCCTCACTGATGGCTTTGGCGGCTAAGGCGTCCGCTTTTATGTTCCCTTCTATGCCACAATGCCCTGGTATCCACAGAAATTCTACATTAATATTACTTTTGTACAATTCTTCTAACATCTGTTGAATTTCTTTACATATCGGATTTTTATTGTACATTTTTTCAATTGATTTTAAGCTGCTGTAAGAGTCAGAACAAATCAAAGCATTCTTTTGCTCCATTAACAATAGGTTAAGAGCTGCTTTTATTGATGTAAGCTCCGCAGTAAACACACTACTTACTGAGGGAAGGGAGTACATCAGAGAGAGATCCTTAGCATATACAGAAGCTATTACATTCACTTTAGTTCTTATAATAAAGGCTGAATTCATTCAATATATTTTAAACGTACAATAGAATGATTGAAGAGAAAAGACATTATTGCTGCCGTGATGACAATAATAGATTATTTGCAACATAAGGTAATGAAATATTGCCAGTTGTAAAAAACTAGCAAATATTTGGATAATTAAAGATTGATTTGAATAATTAAAATAGTTGGCAAGCAATTTGAATTGAAATTCAATATGTCTTATTTTTTATTCAAAAATCTAACAATATTTAGAAATTAAAAGCATGTCTGCCGGCTGATGTAATAATACAGGCAGAGATTTATTTTCAAGAATGATTTTTTTTTCCAATTTTATTTCATTCACCGTCTTTTTAGTTGGCGTATTAATGAACTAAAGCGAAAAAGAAGAAAAAAAAACAGATAAATTGAATTATGATTTCATTTTCCAATCAGTATTTATTTATTTTAGGAGCTTCGCAACCTATCCGATGTTGCTGATTGAAATTAAAATATAAAATGTAACCACTAAGATGTAACCACCTAGAATAAGATAAAAACGCAACTTATAGAGCAAAAACCAAACTATACATTAAATAAAAATAAGTAGACAGTACAATACAGCAACAGTACAATATTAAACAAAACTCAGAACGCAACGGAAAAATAACAATTAATAAAATATAATGTCATTATATATATATATATATATATATATATATATATATGCTTGTGTGTGTATATATAGAGTTTTGAATGGACCTCATTTTCGACATCTCCTGGGTAGGATCGATGGACATTTTTCGAAAATCGCCTCTTGAGTACAATCTGAATAGGCCATAGGGGAAATCTGCTAAAAAGGAAATAGAAGAACATTAGTGCCGTATTTACTCTCAGCAGTTTACAAAAATTCCGTCACGCAGGAGCTGCGTAAACTAAGCAGATTTCCCACGAGAAGATTCACAATAGATAAATCTACAAACCGGTAACACCGCCATGAATATTAGGTGTGTAAATGCCGTTCGAATAAGAAATATCTCAGTCAATTTAAATTTTAATATTCACCACAACAGAGAGCGTCTGAATTCCTAAAGACTCATGCCAGTCAACCACTCAGAGCTGAATAGATAGAAATATTCTAAACCGGAAAGAAAAAGTCCGTCTGCAGGGTAAGCAGTCTGCGCAAACTAAGCAGATTTCCCGCGTGAAGTTTAACAATATAAATCTACATACAGGTAAAACAACACCACCGTGAATATTAAGTGAATAAATACAAACGATAATAAGAAACCTCCGGGCGCAAAGAATCTGAAATGTAAACCAACAGTTCTGCCAACTGCTTTCTGCAATGAAAAACAATTACTTTAATATATCAGAATATAACGTATTAATTTGATTGAAAACTATTAATAATACTAATACTGTAATTTATAATGAATCAGAATAATTTTTATCTCAATCAATCAAATTTAATTAGTCCAAATCTTAAGAGGGGGGGGGGTCACAAGAACATATTTGCATGTATCTCGTAAAATAATTGTCTCTTGAAAAAAAAAAATTTGGTATTTCAGCTTGGAATGATGTGGTTTATTACATAACTGAGTATTGTTTACGTAACATGAGTAGAAGTGGGGGTTTGCTGATGGCTGAAAATTAAAAAATGCAAATATCTCGGTTAATATTCAAGATAGGGAATAAATGTATAAATATTTATAGTAAATTTAATTTGCTATAAGATTGATTCTATACACTTTTTCGATCCAACGAATAGTAACGGAGATATTTCGAATTATCGAAATTCTCCCTCTCTAAACCCCTCCTAAACATCGAGTATAGTAACGATTAAACAATAATTGCGACCGCAATGCACCGCACCGTTTTAAACGGATCTCATTTTCGTCATCTCCTAGGTAGGATCGATGGACATTTGAAGAAAAATTTCGAAAATCGTGTCATGAGTACGAGCTCAATAGCTGATTTCCCTGAAGGGAAATCTGCTAAAACAATTACTCAAATGTATCTGAATATAACATATTAATTTTATTGAAAACTAATTACAATATATAGTACAGTAATTTATAATGAATCAGAATCATTTTTATCTGAATCACTCAAATTTTAGTAATCCATGAAGACGGGAGAGGGGAGCGGGGGGTCCACTGAACGTATTTGCTTATATCTCATAAAGTTGAAGTTTAATGAAAACAATATTTGGTATTTAACCTTGGAGGGAAGTAGTTCACGATATAACTGATTATAATTAACATGACACTAGTAGGAGTGGGAGTACCATTTTTTTAAATCTTTATATATGTCTGTGTATTTGTATTTGTATATTTTGTGTTATATAATGTCAATGTGACCTTTCTAAAAATTAAAAATGTTGTAGTGAAAATCCTGCAGAATAAATATACCTTTTCAAGATGGTGAATTGTCAAGTGGAGCTTGAATAAGAGAGAAGAGAAGTTATTACTTTGAAGAGGAGAAACCTAAAAAGTAAGTTCAATATTAGATAAAGAAGTTATTCAATATATATGAAAGCTTTTAGAGGAGAAACTTCTTCAAGATGAAGCATTTATTAGCTGTGTAATCAATACATTTCCTTCCACTGACAGCCAGCCATATTATACCATTACCAATAGAACGGATATATTAAATATTTATACAAGTTTCCATTTTATTTCCGTTAAGTAATCCTCTTTCAGCTCCAAGTCGGCCAATTTCATCAGATATATTTTGTAGTCGATATCAAGATTCTGTTGCTTCTAAGATAAGTTTCATGGGGCCCCAGGAAACGCATGTTGATCAGGTGAAGGTTGTATATTGCTTGTTATACATTGAGTCGCGGATGGAAGCAAGGAGAAGTTATTTAGTGATTGGCTAACTGAATAATGTAGTTGGTCTCTCTGAGCTTAAAAAAACGTCCGTCACGCAGTAGTGCGTAAAAATAGCAGATTTCCTATGTACTAGTATTACACACTTGTGATACCATCTCACCCCCTAAAACAACGGTGTTATTTTGAATTTCCAAATCCGCCCTCTCTACACCACCCCTATTCCGGGTCCTATTTCAGCCATTAACAATTGTTGTCTATTTTGTTGAATGAAACAGTAATATATAGAGTAACAAATAAACATTTTTGAGTTGAGAACGTAAAATCTTAATTGATGACGTCATCAGAAAACATTTTTGAGTTGAGAACGTAAAATCTTAATTGATGACGTCATCAGAAAACATTTTTGAGTTGAGAACGTAAAATCTTAATTGATGACGTCATCAGAAAACATTTTTGAGTTGAGAACGTAAAATCTTAAATGATGACGTCATCAGAAAACATTTTTGAGTTGAGAACGTAAAATCTTAAATGATGACGTCATCAGAAAACATTTTTGAGTTGAGAACGTAAAATCTTAATTGATGACGTCATCAGAAAACATTTTTGAGTTGAGAACGTAAAATCTTAAATGATGACGTCATCAGAAAACATTTTTGAGTTGAGAACGTAAAATATTAAATGATGACGTCATCAGAAAACGCATTGGCATTGCAAGTACCTCATCTAGGTAATATATGTTGAAAACAATATTTGCTATTTAAACTTCAAATAAAGTGGTTCATTGTTTAACGGAGTATAGTTAATTTGACATGAGTTGGAGTGGGTGTTTACTGAAGAGCTGAGAACTAAATAATCCAAATGCCTCGGTTAATATTGAAGAAAGGGTATAAATATATACATTAATATTCATAGTACATTTAATTTGCATTAAGATTGATATTATACAATTTTTCGATCCAACGTATAGTAACGGACATATTTCAAAATTTCGAACTCCCCCCCTCCCACTGGTCGGATTTCTGCCATTAATGAACTTGGTCTTCATTTCTACCCAAAACGATAATATCGAGTTTAATAACGATTATACAAAAGTTGCGACCGCTATAGCGTTAACAGGCATGTATATCTGTGAAGGGAAATCTGCTAAAAAAAAATAAACAGGCAACCTGTCATGTACAACATAAATAAATAAGATTTCTCACTGAACGATTCACAAATTTTGTCGTCTACTTTCCCCTTAATAAGAACCCAGCGGTCTCCATTTAATAAGAGATATAAAATTTTGAATAGATAAATTGGGCCAGGTAACAGCCTAACTCACCAAGCACGGCTAAGCATAAAAGTGCAACGTTTGGGAGATTTAGTTTAAGTCCGAAAAGTCCTCGGGGAACCCGCAGCTGCGACTCCTTTGCCTCTGTTCAAAGAAGTGGCAGCAAGAGCCTAACTAACTAGCCTACACACCTATAGCCTAAATACTAACCTAAACTCACATAAAACTATACATATAATTTAAAAATCAATACATTTTTACTTGGTCTTTAACACCTCTTGGGCAAATGTCCTGAAGGCTGAAAATCTATCAGCGTCGTTTATATGGTAGCTCTCAGGAGGCCAGTTCACATATGAGAAGGCACTCGTTAGCCGAATACGCTTGCCGTTGAAACGCGGACATTGGAGGATCACATGGTCAGCCGTATCCAACTCGCCGCAGGAGCACAATGGGGATTCCTTTCGTTTGAAGAAGTGGAGCTTGTTATTGAAGTCCCAGTGACCACTGATAAGTTGGCTGGTGAAGTAATCTGGGACGTACCACGTCAGCTTAGTTCTGGTCCTGACTTCTGGGAAAAATTTGTAGGTCATCCCACCTTGGCTGGAGTTGGTCCAGCGACTCTGCCAACTGTCCCAGATGGTTTCTTCAATATGGTGGAGTGTTTCTCTAAGGTCCTGCTGTCCTATTGTGAAGATAGACTCTCCTATCTTGTAAGGCAACCCCCTGACTGCTTGGTACATAGCGATCCGCATTGCTACCTTCAGGTCTATCGGAAGCTGGCCAGCCATCACCTGCAATGCATCGCTCAAAACTGTCCGATATGCCCTGGTTACCACGAGGAGAGCTCTTCTTTAGGCTTGGCATAGAAGGTTTTTGGTCGCTTTCGACATCTTTCTGCCCAGGCTGGAGCTGCGTAGCACACTATAGGGACAAACAAAGCTTTGTATAAAATGCTTCTGTTCTTACCAGTGATGCCCTTAGTATTGTCCTTAGGTGGTGAAATCGTCTGCTGACCGAATCCTGGAGATGAGAAGCGTGAGGGTTGAGATTTAACCTCTCCCCGATGTGGACTCCTAGGTATACTACTTTGGGCTGCAGTTGTAGCTTGGTCTGACCTATTACCAAACTTGGGGGCCACCTATGACAAAGCTTTCGTTTTAACAAGATGCTCTGAGTTTTTTGGTCATTGAGCTGAAGTTTATTTTGAAAACACCAATCCTGTATAGCGTTAATGATGGGGCTGGTAAATACACTCAAAAGTATATAACTTTCTCAGTTACCCGTCCTTGACACACAATCTCCGTTATATTCCGAATTTTCAAAATTCCACCTCCAATACCCCCCCCCACCCCAAAGATGAAATGATTCGAATATTGTGATTCTGAGTTAATCAACACCCATCGCTTAGAATTAATTAAAGGGGTGACTTTTCTTGATTCTTACTGCAAAAAAGGCTAAAGATTTTCATTATTAAGAAATGCTCCGGTTCGTTACTGGCGGATGACCCTTTAATTCGAGTAGAATTCTCTGGAAAATACTTTTCTTAATAAACTTTTACGTTTCGCGGTAAACGCAAATACGTGACGCACGTGGGAAATCTGCTTAGTTAAAGCAGCCCCTTTTTCTAAATAAGCGTACGAAAATAATGCAACCGACTTTGGCTTTGGTCAATACTATTAGGGGAGTCTCGATAATGTTGAGGATTTTGAGGTTAAATATTTGTGAATGGATAGGTGTAATAAGAGGCTATTCCTAATCGGCTATACCTGGCGGACTACCCCCACCGACCTACAAATAATTACTTTAGTACTTACCCCTAACTGGGAGCACTTAGCGGTCAGCAAGGGTCTAATACCCAACTCCCACCCCCTAATGCTCCCTTCGTTTAATCGACTGTTATTAAATCGATTCGAGTTGGAGCAGAGCAATCGAGTTTATATTAGATAAACACCTCGCAGGTCGATTAGTGCCGTAGCAAAAAACGGCCAGGGCAGTCGTTAGCATGAGGCCATAGCTGACCCATTAACAGTCACCAAGGACGTGCTTCGCATCCCTTACAGCCACACTAACGCTCTCTATTTCCTTTACTACCTCTGCTCCGACTACTTTAATCACTTGCCTTTCTTTTATCTCTTTAATCCTCCTGTTCTTTATTTATTTTTACCTTTGAAAAAGAACGGCTGTGCTCTAGTAACTTATATTCATATGCTACACACACGAAGATAGCACTCTCCTTGACACCTGTTAGTTCTGATTCAAACATATGAATTCTGTAATGACTCCTTGGACCGAAAGAAATTCTGGAGCTTAAAAACAGTTATGAAAATCAACATAGACATGGCTGTCAAACGTGGTCCTTTACTAAGAGACTAAAAAAATATAATAGCGGTATGCAATGGAAAGGAGCATGTTAAAAATAAATAGAAGTGACAGAATAAACCATGAAAAGGTAAGGATGGATTTGTAATAAGGATGGAAAAAAACCGAGTTGCGGAGCTTTTGGGTGCCACTAGATATGAAGAGGCAGACAATGAAGGAGATGGGCAAAACTAGCTAGCTTTTGGGTGCCACTAGATATGAAGAGGCAGACAATGGGAGATGGGCAAAACGAGCTAGCTTTTGGGTGCCACTAGATATGAAGAGGCAGACAATGAAGGAGATGGGCAAAACTAGCTAGCTTTTGGGTGCCACTAGATATGAAGAGGCAGACAATGAAGGAGATGGGCAAAACGAGCTAGCTTTTGGGTGCCACTAGATATGAAGAGGCAGACAATGAAGGAGATGGGCAAAACGAGCTAGCATTTGGGTGCCACTAGATATGAAGAGGCAGACAATGAAGGAGATGGGCAAAACGAGCTAGCTTTTGGGTGCCACTAGATATGAAGAGGCAGACAATGAAGGAGATGGGCAAAACGAGCTAGCATTTGGGTGCCACTAGATATGAAGAGGCAGACAATGAAGGAGATGGGCAAAACTAGCTAGCTTTTGGGTGCCACTAGATATGAAGAGGCAGACAATGAAGGAGATGGGCAAAACGAGCTAGCTTTTGGGTGCCACTAGATATGAAGAGGCAGACAATGAAGGAGATGGGCAAAACTAGCTAGCTTTTGGGTGCCACTAGATATGAAGAGGCAGACAATGAAGGAGATGGGCAAAACGAGCTAGCATTTGGGTGCCACTAGATATGAAGAGGCAGACAATGAAGGAGATGGGCAAAACGAGCTAGCTTTTGGGTGCCACTAGATATGAAGAGGCAGACAATGAAGGAGATGGGCAAAACGAGCTAGCTTTTGGGTGCCACTAGATATGAAGAGGCAGACAATGAAGGAGATGGGCAAAACGAGCTAGCTTTTGGGTGCCACTAGATATGAAGAGGCAGACAATGAAGGAGATGGGCAAAACGAGCTAGCTTTTGGGTGCCACTAGATATGAAGAGGCAGACAATGAAGGAGATGGGCAAAACGAGCTAGCTTTTGGGTGCCACTAGATATGAAGAGGCAGACAATGAAGGAGATGGGCAAAACGAGCTAGCATTTGGGTGCCACTAGATATGAAGAGGCAGACAATGAAGGAGATGGGCAAAACGAGCTAGCTTTTGGGTGCCACTAGATATGAAGAGGCAGACAATGAAGGAGATGGGCAAAACGAGCTAGCATTTGGGTGCCACTAGATATGAAGAGGCAGACAATGAAGGAGATGGGCAAAACGAGCTAGCTTTTGGGTGCCACTAGATATGAAGAGGCAGACAATGAAGGAGATGGGCAAAACGAGCTAGCTTTTGGGTGCCACTAGATATGAAGAGGCAGACAATGAAGGAGATGGGCAAAACGAGCTAGCTTTTGGGTGCCACTAGATATGAAGAGGCAGACAATGAAGGAGATGGGCAAAACGAGCTAGCTTTTGGGTGCCACTAGATATGAAGAGGCAGACAATGAAGGAGATGGGCAAAACGAGCTAGCTTTTGGGTGCCACTAGATATGAAGAGGCAGACAATGAAGGAGATGGGCAAAACGAGCTAGCTTTTGGGTGCCACTAGATATGAAGAGGCAGACAATGAAGGAGATGGGCAAAACGAGCTAGCTTTTGGGTGCCACTAGATATGAAGAGGCAGACAATGAAGGAGATGGGCAAAACGAGCTAGCTTTTGGGTGCCACTAGATATGAAGAGGCAGACAATGAAGGAGATGGGCAAAACGAGCTAGCTTTTGGGTGCCACTAGATATGAAGAGGCAGACAATGAAGGAGATGGGCAAAACGAGCTAGCTTTTGGGTGCCACTAGATATGAAGAGGCAGACAATGAAGGAGATGGGCAAAACGAGCTAGCTTTTGGGTGCCACTAGATATGAAGAGGCAGACAATGAAGGAGATGGGCAAAACGAGCTAGCTTTTGGGTGCCACTAGATATGAAGAGGCAGACAATGAAGGAGATGGGCAAAACTAGCTAGCTTTTGGGTGCCACTAGATATGAAGAGGCAGACAATGAAGGAGATGGGCAAAACGAGCTAGCTTTTGGGTGCCACTAGATATGAAGAGGCAGACAATGGGAGATAGGAGATTTCTCTATTGTATAACTTCACGTGGGAAATCTGCTTAGTTTACGCAGGCCCTGCGTGACAGACTTTTTTTTAATTCACCATATCATCATGGGCGAGGTTATTACCTAACAAAAGGTCACGATGTACGTTGTTACAATGTGTTTATGTTTTTATTTTTATAAATATAAATGTTTCCGTTAATTTATTTAGTTCATTTCAGCTCATATTAAGTTAACAACCTATACAGAAGTCGGCTTTATTGAATCAGTGTGAATAACTCATGATTATTTAATAAAATGAATTTGTTCCTTGACGTACAATAAACTGCGTACATTTTTTAATTATACCACAGGGAAAAATTATTCAGTCCTACAAAAGTTCTATTTTGATGCACTCAGAATATTTAAAAAATTTCCGAAAACCAATTCTGTTAAACCCTTTTTAGATTGTGAAAGTCTTGCATTGAATGTTTTAAGAAAAACTTAGTTTAGAGACGTTCCTGAACGAAGGTTCAGCTGGAAGAAGATAATTCCTAAAGCTTGGCTAGCTTTGATTAATAGTCATGAAAGGCTAATAGCTAAGAGGTACTCATCACAAAAAAGGTGTAAGTACCTCTATGTATTATTCATTGAGCCCCAATGAAATACACCCTTTCCATATTTTTTTGTCAGTATGCCCTTCATCACTTAGTTAACACTTCCATAAAGTATACATTCCAACAGGGCTTAAATTAAAAAAAATGTATACTAACTTTCATCTCTCAAATTGATAGTAGTAAAAAATAAAAAAAAAAAGCTCCACCAATTATGGACGGTTTATTTTATACATTCATCAATATAAGCGGGAATTTAATAAATGGAAACCCTTTCAGCCGCTGCTAAATAAAAGGCTTTTTAATGTAAAACATACTAGAATTGATTGCTATCGTGTTTACTAAAACACCCATTCAATACAGGGAACCTCAAAAGAACCGTTTATATTTGCAAGACAAATATACTTTGGCGCCGCTTATATTTTAGGGTCAATTATTTCATATTAAACACATTTGTATAAATAAAAATAAATCATTATTGATACATTTTGTGTATTATAATGATATTTTATATTAAATATATGATAATGTTTTTCATGCAGAAAAAGGATGACGTGACAACTCAGCTAATTTTATTATCTCCTTTCCAGACAAATTACCATTGGCTTAAAGACTGAGTAATATATACGGTTTTTTTTTTGGTTTTTTTATTCACCTGTTGATAATTAGAGTTGTACGGACCTAGAGAAATAATTCTGAGCATTGTTAACCCTAGATAACAACCCCTTCGTCGATGTGACAAATACTGTAGGGATTTATTTATGAGAGCGCACTCTAGGCGGATATCCGGCCAGGTATTCCCTCACCACTTAGTAGCCTACATACATCCGGAAGTAGAAAATCGCCTCGTCCTTCCAAAGGTAAGATAACCTACTCTTTGTAAAAGTAGCATCGTCGAATCGATGAATAAGTTGTAACTGTAGATAAAACATATTCGTCGAATCGACGAATATGTTGTAACTGCAGATAAAACAACTTCGTTGATTCGACAAACAGATTGCAATATTGTACAAACTACAGACCTAGTTCGTTCGTTACAATTGACGAGAAATTAGTGGGCTTTAGGGGACGTTGTCCATTCAAGATGTATTTATCCAGTAAGCCCAAAAAATATGGAATCGAAATTATAATGGTTTGTGACGACAGTACTAAGTACATGTTCAATGCCCATCCACATTTGGGTAAGTGAAATCAAACGCAAAATTTACTAGTGGAACCTATGAAAGATTCTAACCGGAATGTGACATAACTGGTTTACCAGTATCCCCTGGCTGAAGCTCTTTTCAATCAATACAATATGACTTTAGTTGGAACAATTAGACGTAATAAAGCTGAATTTCCTGCGGAATTCACGGATCCCAAATTCGAAAATCGGGCAGAAGAATCCAGTTTATTTTTGCTTTCTGGAAATATAACCGCCGTTTCATAGAAACCATCAAATAAAAGTAAAATAGTTCTACTGATCTCAACTATGCACAGTGGTAGAGCAATCGATGAAAGCTCTAAGAAGCCTAAGATCACCATGACATAAAACGCTACTAAGGGATCTGTAGACACGCTCGACCAGCTAACCCATAATATGGATTGCGGAAGGAAAACTAGAAGATGGCCGATGTGCATTTTTTACAATTTAGTAAATATGGCTCTGCACAATTCTTACGTCATACATTCGCATAACCATGTCGAATACAATCCGAGCAAAGAGCTCCTCTCTCGTTTTGATTATTGTATGTCCTTAGCCGACGAACTAACTTCGACTTGGCTTCAAACACGATTGGCTCAACAAATTGCAAAGAGCTTAAGTGGGAAAATTATAAAGTGCCTTAAAATGGAACTGGAACAACCAGGTGCAGTTCGACAACATTTAGGTGTAAGAAAAATGTGCGCACTGTGCTCATACAAAAACCGGCGAATGACGAAATCTGTCTGCAATATCTGTTGCAACTCTATCTGTAGGGAGCATTAGATAAAAATATGCACACAGTGGTTTTTTTTAATGCAAGATTGAATAAATGATAACAATTTATATTATAAATACATTTTTTTATATAATTATGTTGATCTTAAAGTTGTATATCTATATATATATATATATATATATATATATATATATATATATATATATTTTAAGCGTTACCATTCTCTATACTACCATGTCATCACATGAAAGTAATGTTCCTATATAATGTTCCTATTTTTTTATTTTTTACTATAATATCCAAATCTGACATTTTTTTAATTTTTAAGCAAATATATTTATTATTTTAATGAATATGTTCATAATTGTAACTTTCCTCACAAGCAAGGGTATTTTCCGATTCTTATCAGTTCAAGGATGAATCATAAAGTATGTATTTAATGACGTCACGATCACATCAGTTTCCACCACCAAGTGAGAGTATGGCTACATTATGTCCTTAGCCATATCCTACTGATGAAATTCGGAAAATTTCGCATGTTAATATTTATTCGATTTAGTATTGTAATTTCAGCAGGTTTCCCTTAAGGGAAATCGGCTATTGAGGTCGTACTCAAGACGCGATTTTCGAAAATTTTCTTTAAATGTCCATCGATCCTACTCAGGAGATGACGAAAATAAGGTCCGTTCCAAATTATATATATATATATATATATATATATATATATATATATATATATATATATATATATATATTTGTCTGTTAACGCTCTAGCGGTCGCAATTTTTGCTTGATCGTTACCAAACTCCATATTTAAACGTTTTATGTACAAATAAAAATCAAGTTCATTAACGGCTGAAATCGGACCTTTGGGAGGGGGGTTTAGAGGGGAGGATTTTCGAAAATTCGAAATATCTTCGTTACTATACGTTAGATCGAAAATTTGTATAGAACCAATTAAAATTAAAAGATTTATTATTTACCAAGATATTTGCGTTTTTTAGTTTTCGGCTTACAGTAAACTTCTAAGTAAACAATAAACTTCTACTCATGTCATATCAACAATAAGCTGTTATATTATATAGCTCCTTATTTGAAGCCTAAATACCAAATATTGTTATCATTGAACTTTTACATTTTTAGATAAATACAAATACGTAAGGCAGGTGGGAAATCTGCTAAGTTAACGCAGCCCCTGCTTGACGGACTTTTTTTAGATTAATATTTATGTTATGTTATTTACAAATGTGAAAATGGATAACTTGCATTGTACTGACTGGCTTTACTGACGCCCAAAAACTAATGTCCGCCACGCAGGGGTTGCGTAAACTAAGCAGATTTCCCACGTGAAGTTTTACAATACAAAAATCTGCATACTGGTAACACTTACCAACGTGAATAAATACAAACGGTGATGAGAAATCTTTCAGTTAATATTAATAAGCTCCCAGCGGAAAGCGTCTTAAATGTAAACAAATAGGTTTGCCAACCAGTTAGAGCTGAACAGTTAGATAGACATATTCTTCACCGGAAAGAATAACAATAACTGAAATATATCTGAATATAACAAGTTAATCTCATTGAATACTATTTATTATATCTAGTACTGTAATTTATAATGAATCAGAATTTTTATATCAGTCAGTCAAATTTTAGTAGTCCATTGACAATAGAAGAGGGGGGGGGGGATCAACAGAACTAATTTGCATATCTCTCCCAAAGTAGAAGCCGATGGACCGCACGAACAGAACTGACAATAGCCGAATATGGAAAATGCAAACCTCTTGGTTAATATTCAGGTAAAGGACAAATGTGCATAACAATATTTATAGTACATTTAATTTGCAATAAGATGGTTTCTATACAAGTTTTCGATCCGACGTATAGTAACAGAGATATTTAGAATTTAAGAAAATGCCCTCCCACTGGCCCGATTAGGGCCATTAACAAACTTTATCTTTCTTTTTGCATAAAACCATTAAATATCGAGTTTGGTAACGATCAAACAAAAATTGTATATATATATATATATATATATATATATATATATATATATATATATATATATATATACTAGCTCAGATACCCGGCTTCGCCCAGGAATTCATTTGAGGCTGAATGGTGATGGTATTTTTTAGCAGGCTTTACATTGCACAATATTTTGACATTTACCCGTCCCAGTGTTTAGGATTGATACCCGTCTTTCCCGTGGATTTGTTAATAATAGAATTATTTGTTCGAGAAGGCTTCACAGTCTTCGATATTTTTATATTTCCCGTTTCTTATACATGTAAATATGGTGAATTTTTATTTCAGGCCTTCCTTATAACCCCCCTCCCGTTCGAACCTAAAAATTTTAATATAACTTATAATCATGGAAGAATTAATGCTAATTGACATACCGAGTTTTGTTAAGTTCGGTTCAGCCGTTAGTGCCCGCTAAAGTTTTAACGTATAACTCATTTATACTTCGGTATACGACAAAAGTGTATATAGCAAAAGTTACTCTAAATAACAAAATAGACAACTTTTGTTATGTTTATATTTGCGGAAAAACCAATAGGAAACGAAATATCGCTATTTTTAATTTCAGGCTTCCTTTATAACCCCCACTCCTGCCCGTCCATAGAAATGTTGGTATGGCTTATTATAATGAAGGCCTCACTCCTAATACACATACCGAGTTTTATTTAGTTCGGTTGAGTCTTTTTTGGCAAATAATATTGTTGACTCCCGGTATAATTTTTAGCGTATGACGCATTTAAACTTCGGTATACGACAAAAGTGTATATAACAAAAGTTACTCTAAATAACAAAATAAACAACTTTTATTATGTGCAAATTTGCCGAAAAACCAATAGAAAACGAAATATCGCTATTTTTAATTTCAGGCTTCCCTTATAACCCCCACTCCTGTTCGTCTCAGAGAAAATTAATATAGCCTAAAGTCTAAGTTGGGTTAGTAGTAATATACATACCAAGTTTCATAAAATTCGGTTCAGCCGTTTGTGCGTGAAAAGGTAACAAACAAACAAACAAACAAACAAACAAACAAACAAACAAACAAACAAACAAACAAACAAACAAACAAACATACACGAAAGAAACAAAATGCAGATATGGTGTCTATGACATGTGAAACGAAAAGTTATCGTGAAATTTCGCAAAAAAAATCAATGTACAGACAGAGGTTACAATTTTATATATATATAGATATACTAGCTGAGATACCCGGCTACGCCCGGGAATTCATTTGAGGCTGAATGGTGATGGTATTTTTTAGCAGGCTTTCCATTGCACAAAATTTTGACATTTAGCCGTCCCAGCGTTTAGGATTGATACCCGTCTTTCCCGTGGATTTGCTAATAATAGAATTATTTGTTCGATAAGGCTTCACAGTCTTCGATATTTTTATATTTCCCGTCTCTTATACATGTAAATATGGTGATTTTTTATTTCAGGCCTCCCTTTTAACCCCCCTCCCGTTCGAACCTAAAAATTTTAATATAATTTATAATCATGGAAGAATTAATGCTAATTGACATACCGAGTTTTGTTAAGTTCGGTTCAGCCGTTAGTGCCCGCTAAAGTTTTAACGTATAACTCATTTATACTTAGGTATACGACAAAAGTGTAGATAACAAAAGTTACTCCAAATAACAAAATAAACAACTTTTGTTATGTTTATATTTGCGGAAAAACCAATAGGAAACGAAATACCGCTATTTTTAATTTCAGGCTTCCCTTATAACCCCCACTCCTGCCCGTCCATAGAAATGTTGGTATAGCTTATTATAATGAAGGCCTCACTGCTAATACACATACCGAGTTTTATTTAGTTCGGTTGAGTTTTTTTTGGCAAATAATATTGTTGACTCCCGCTATAATTTTTAGCGTATAACGCATTTAAACTTCGGTATACGACAAAAGTGTATATAACAAAAGTTACTCTAAATAACAAAATAAACAACTTTTGTTATGTGCATATTTACCGAAAAACCAATAGAAAACGAAATATCGCTATTTTCAATTTCAGGCTTCCCTTATAACCCCCACTCCTGTTCGTCTCATAGAAATTTAATATAGCCTAAAGTCTAAGTTGGGTTAGTAGTAATATACATACCAAGTTTCATAAAATTCGGTTCAGCCGTTTATGCGTGAAAAGGTAACAAACAAACAAACAAACAAACAAACAAACAAACAAACATACACGAAAGAAACAAAATGCAGATATGGTGTCTATGACATGTGAAACGAAAAGTTATCGTGAAATTTCGCGAAAAAAATCAATGTACAGACAGAGGTTACAATTTTATATATATACTAGCTCAGATACCCGGCTTCGCCCGGGAATTGATTTGAGGCTGAATGGTGATGTTATTTTTTTGGCAAGGCTTTAATTTGCACAATATTTTGACATTTACCCGTCCCAGTGTTTAGGGTTAATTCCCGTTGTTGGCATTTGTTAATAATAAAATTAATTTTTTATGTAAGTCTTCACTGTCCTCCAAATTGTCATATTTCCCGTAGACAAATAGACTATGAAATATCGCGAATTTTTATTTCAGGCCTCCCTTATAACCATGGAAGAATTAATGCTAATTGACATACTGAGTTTTTGTTAGTTCGGTTTACTCGTTAGCGCTCAAAGAAATCGTTGACTCCCGCTTTAGTTTATAGTGTATATCTCGTTTATACTTTGTTAAAAGACAAAAATGAATATGACCAAAGTTACTCTAAATAACAAAATAAACAACTTTTGTTATGTTTATATTTGCCGAAAATGCAATAAGAAACGAAATACCGCTATTTTTAAATTCAGGCCTTCCTTATAACCCCCACTCCTGCCCATCCCTAGAAATGTTAGTATGGCTTATTATAAGGAAGGCGTTAGTGCTAATTCACATACCGAGTTTGGTTAAGTTCGGTTGAGTCTTTTGTGCCAAATAAAATTGTGGACTCCCGCTATAGTTTTTAGCGTATAACTCATTTATACTTCCGTATACGGCAAAAGTGTATATAACAAAAGTTACTGTAAATAACAAAATAAACAACTTTTTTTATGGGCATATTTGCTGAATAAGCAATAGGAAACGAAATATCGCTATTTTTAATTTCAGGCCTCCCATATAACCCCCACTCCTGCCCGTCCCTAGAAATGTTAGTATGGCTTATTATAAGGAAGGCGTTAGTACTAATTCACATACCGAGTTTGGTTTAGTTCGGTTGAGTCTTTTGTGACTAATAAATTGTTGACTCCCGCTAAAGTTTTTAGCGTATAACTCATTTATACTTCCATATACGGCAAAAGTGCATATAACAAAAGTTACTCTAAATTACAAAATAAACAACTTTTCTAATGGGCATATTTGCTGAAAAAGCAATAGGAACCGAAATATCGCTATTTTAAATTTCAGGCCTCCATTATAACCCCCACTCCTGTTTGTCTTAGAGAATATTAATATAGCCTAAAGTCTAAGTTGGGCTAGTAGTAATACACCTACCAAGTTTCATAAAATTCGGTTCAGCCGTTTATGCGTGAAAAGGTAACAAACAAACAAACAAACAAACAAATAAACAAACAAACAAACAAACAGACACCAAAGAAACAAAATGCAGTTATGGTGTCTATGACATGTGAAACGAAAAGTTATCGTGAAATTTCGCGAAAAAAATCAATGTACAGACAGAGGTTACAATCTATATATATATATAAAATTGTAACCTCTGTCTGTACATTGATTTTTTTCGCGAAATTTCACGATAACTTTTCGTTTCACATGTCATAGACACCATAACTGCATTTTGTTTCTTTGGTGTCTGTTTGTTTGTTTGTTTGTTTATTTGTTTGTTTGTTTATTTGTTTGTTTGTTTGTTTGTTACCTTTTCACGCATAAACGGCTGAACCGAATTTTATGAAACTTGGTATGTATATTACTACTACCCCAACTTAGACTTTAGGCTATATTAATATCCTCTGAGACGAACAGGAGTGGGGGTTATAAGGGAAGCCTGAAATTAAAAATAGCGATATTTCGTTTCCTATTGTTTTTACGGCAATTATGCACATTACAAAAGTTGTTTATTTTGTAATTTAGAGTAACTTTTATTATATGCACTTTTGCCGTATACGGAAGTATAAATGAGTTATACGCTAAAAACTATACAGGGAGTCCACAATTTTATTTGGCACAAAAGACTCAACCGAACTAAACCAAACTCGGTATGTGAATTAGTACTAACGCCTTGCTTATCATAAGCCATACTAACATTTCTAGATACGGGCAGGAGTGGGGGTTATAAGGGAGGCCTGAAATTAAAAATAGCGATATTTCGTATCGTATTGGTTTTTCGGTAAATATGCACATAGCAAAAGTGGTTTACTTTGTTATTTAGAGTAACTTTTGTTATATACACTTTCGTCGTATACCGAAGTGTAAATGCGTAATACGCTAAAAATTATAGCGGGAGTCAACAATATTATTTGGCACAAAAGACTTAACCGAACCAAATAAAACATCGGTATGTGTATTAGCACTAACGCCTTCCTTATAATAAGCCATACTAACATTTCTAGGGACGGGCAGGAGTGGGGGTTATATGGGAGGCCTGAAATTAAAAATAGTGATATTTCGTTTCCTATTAGGGTTTCGGCAAATATGCACGTAACAAAAGTTGTTTATTTTGTTATTTAGAGAAATTTGCTCAACAATTCTTTTCAATATGAACTACCAGGTACCTCACTTGGAAAAACTAATTCAAATGTATGTTAATATTTTATCCTTAATAATTCAAATCTATGCATAATGCACCGAAAACGGGAAATATGACAATATGGAGGACAGTGAAGTCATACAAAAAAATAATTTTATTGTTAACAAATCCACAGAAACGACGGGTATTAACCCTAAACACTGGGATGGGTAAATGTCAAAATATTGTGCAAAGTAAAGCCTTGCAAAAACATTACCACCACCATTCAGCCTCAAATGAATTCCCGAGCGAAGCCGGGTATCTGAGCTAGTTATATATATATATATATATATATATATATATATATATATATATATATATATATATATATATATATATATAAAATTGTAACCTCTGTCTGTACATTGATTTTTTTCCCGAAATTTCACGATAACTTTTCGTTTCACACGTCATAGACACCATAACTGCATTTTGTTTCTTTGGTGTCTGTTTGTTTGTTTGTTTGTTTGTTACCTTTTCACGCATAAACGGCTGAACCGAATTTTATGAAACTTGGTATTTATATTACTACTAACCCAACTTAGACTTTAGGCTATATTAAAATTCTCTGAGACAAACAGGAGTGGGGGTTATAAAGGAAGCCAGAAATTAAAAATAGCAATATTTCGTTTCTTATTAGTTTTCCGGCAAATATGAACATAACAAAAGTTGTTTATTTTGTTATTTAAAGTAACTTTTGTTATATACACTTTTCTTTTATAACAAAGTATAAACGAGATATACGCTAAAAACTAAAGCGGGGGCAACAATTTTATTGGGCACTAACGGTAGAACCGAACTTAACAACACTCGGTATGTAAATTAGCATTAATTCTTCCATGATTATAAGCTATACTAAAAATTTTAGGTTCCAAGGGGAATGGGGGTTATAAGGGAGGCCTGAAATAAAAATTCGCGATATTTCATCGTCTATTTGGTTTTTGGCAATCGTGCACATAACATAAGTTGTTTACTTTTTTAATTAGTATAAATTTTGTTTTATAATTATTTTTTATGTAAAATAAGGTATGAAGCAAGTAATTCTGTTAGAAATATTGATATGCTCAACAATACATTCCAATATGAACTACCTAGGTATCTCACCTGGATAAGTTAATTCAAATCCATGTTAGAATTTTATCCTTAATAATTCAAAACTATGTTATTTTTTAACGCCAGTAACAGTTTGCACCAAATAAGGTATACTGCCCCCACCCTTCTCTAAGTGTATTTAATACATTATTTAATTAAAACGTGAAAAATATTTGAAACAGTTTTAGAATTGTGAAGATAGTGTACTATGGTTTTTTAATATATTTGAATGTATTAGAGGATAGCTATCCAAAATGCATTGCAGGTTGGCAGCACTGAGGCTATCTAAGCGTCGAGCTACTTCCTTTGTCCTATCAGTTCTGCCGCTTCCCTGCCGACCTCATATTGGTCTATGTTTACATGTTAATTGATGCTTATAGCAATGTGTTATTATTCTCAGGAATGTGAATTTCTTTAATTATCATAAATAAATAATTTACAAGAATGAACGCTAGGGAGGTGCACTTAGGTATTTCTGGTATTTATTAACTCTGTCCGTTAATGTATTATGATATACTTTACTGAAAACCAATATGAATACACAGTTTACAATCCAGACTTATGAAAGAGTGTTTTGATAGAGGCTATGACGTACCTAAAACAGCTGTCACCGTTGGACATTGTGCCGTAAGAAGGGAATAAAACTTATTCATACATGGTTTGGAAGATAGAATACATTCTAGGATTATGAATTATATGGTCCATCACTTTATAAAAAAAAACTACATACAAAGAGGACGGGAAATATAAAAATATTGAGGACAGTGAAGTCTTAAATAACAAATAATTTTATTATTAACAAATCTACAGTAACGATGGGTATAAATTCTAAACTCTTGGACAGGGAAATAAAAAAAATATTGTGGAAAGTAAAGCCTTGCCAAAAACATACCATCTTCATTCAGCCTCAAATGAATTCCTGGGCGAAGCCGGGTACCTTTGCTAGTATATATATAAAATTGTAACCTCTGTCTGTACATTGGTTTTTTTCGCGAAATTTCACGTTAACTTTTCGTTTCACATATCATAGACACCATAACTGCATTTTGTTTCTTTCGTGTCTGTTTGTTTGTTTGTTACCTTTTCACGCATAAACGGCTGAACCGAATTTTATGAAACTTGGTATGTATATTACTACTAGCTCAACTTAGACTTTAGGCTATATTAAAATTCTCTAAGACGAACAGGAGTGGGGGTTATAAGCGAGGCCTAAAACTAAAAATAGCGATATTTCATTTCCTATTGCTTTTTCAGCAAATATGCACATAACAAAAGTTGTTTAGTTTGTTATTTAGAGTAACTTTTGTTATATACACTTTTGTCGTATACCTAAGTATAAAGGGGTTTTACGCTAAAAATGATAGTGGAAGTCAACAATTTTATTTGGCACAAAAGACTCAACCTAACTAAACCAAACTGGGTATGTGAATTAGCACTAACGTCTTCCTTATAATAAGCCATACTAACATTTCTAGGGACGGGCAGGAGTGGGGGTTGTAAGGGAGGCCTGAAATTAAAAATAGTGATATTTCGTCTCCTATTGGGGTTTCGGCAAATATGCACATAACAAAGTGGTTTATTTTATTATTTAGTGAAATTTGCTCAACAATTCTTTGGAACTACAAGGTACCTCACCAGGAAAAACTAATTCAAATGTATGTTCATATATTGTGCTTAATAATTCAAATCTATGCATAATGCACAGGAAACGGGAAATATGACAATATGTAGAACAGTGAAGTCTTACATAAAAAAATAATTTTATTATTAACAAATCCACAGAAACGACGGGTATTAACCCTAAACACTGCAACGGGTAAATGTCAAAATATTGTGCAAAGTAAAGCCTTGCCAAAAAAAATACCATCACCATTAAGCTTCATATGAATTCCCGAGCGAAGCCGGGTATCTGAGCTAGTATATATATATATATATATATAAAATTGTAACCTCTGTCTGTACATTGATTTTTTTCGCGAAATTTCACGATAACTTTTCGTTTCACATGCCATAGACACCATAACTACATTTTGTTTCTTTCGTGTCTGTTTGTTTGTTTGTTTGTTACCTTTTCACGCATAAACGGCTAAACCGAATTTTATGAAACTTGGTATGTATATTACTACTAGCCCATCTTAGACTTTAGGCTATATTAATATTCTCTAAGACAAACAGGAGTGGGGGTTATAAGGGAGGCCTGAAATTAAAAATAGCGTTATTTCGTTTCCTATTGCTTTTCCAGCAAATATGCACATAACAAACGTTGTTTATTTTCTTATTTAGAGTAACTTTTGTTATATGCACTTTTGCCGTATACGGAAGTATAAATGAGTTATACGCTAAAAACTATAGCGGGAGTCCACAATTTTATTTGGCACTAAAGACTCAACCGAATTAAACCAAACTCGGTATGTGAATTAGTACTAACGCCTTCATTATAATAAGCTATACTGACATTTCTAGGGACGGGCAGGAGTGGGGGTTAGAAGGGAGGCCTGAAATTAATAATAATGATTTCTTATTGGGGTTTCGGCAAATATGCACATAACAAAAGTTGTTTATTTTGTTATTTAGAGAAATTTGCTCAATACTTCTTTTCAATATGAACTACCAGGTACCTCACCTGAAAAAATTAATTCAAATGTATGTCAATATTTTCTCCTTAATAATTCAAACCTATGCATAATGCACAGGAGACGGGAAATATGACAATATGCAGGACAGTGAAGTCTTACATAAAAAAATAATTTTATTATTAACAAATGCCAACAACGGGTATTAACCCTAAACACTGGAACGGGTAAATGTCAAAATATTGTGCAAAGTAAGCCTTGCCAAAAAAATACGATCATCATTCAGCCTCAAATGAATTCCCGAGCGAAGCCGGGTATCTGAGCCAGTATATATATATAGATATATACACACACCGTTTTGGGATCTCATTATCGTCATCTAGGTAGGATCTATGGATATTTGAAGACAAGTTTCGGAAATGGCGTCATGAGTACGACCTCAAAAGCCGTTTTCCCTTAAGGGAAATCTGCTAAAAAGTATGATGAAAATTTACTAAAGCTAAAAACATAATCCCAGACCCTAGACAGCTGTCACCACAGTACTCTGCTCATCAATCTAGGGCATTGCTGAGAAAATAAATAAAACCGTGTGAAATTTCTATCAGCAGTCATCCATTCATAGGATTATAAATGCAATTTACGTACTTATTCAGGTTACGCTGCAAGCCACCATTTTATTTATTTGTTTGATTCTTCGTTTATGAGGGGAATGCTATCATAACTAGTACCTAGAAGCTGAGATTGTTTTTCAGCTTTTAGTACATTTTCTATGTAATTGTTATCTGTATCTTTTTTTTTCAATAAAACCGTTTAACATAAATATATACTTATTATATTTTCAAGTTTTTAGTTTTAATTTCTCATTCTACTTAGTACCCCATTAATACAAGGTTGTTTCCTGACAATTTGTTGCTATCTAACTATAAATATTTGATATTTAAACTTGGAATAAAACGTTTCAGGAGATATCAGCCTATTTTTAACTTGAAAGAAGTAATAGTGGTGTTTAATGGAGACAAAAGGCTAAAAAATGAATGAAAAAAAAAATGATTGAGATGAAAATTATTCTGATTCATTGTAAATTGCAGCACTAACTAAAGTGTATAGTTTTCACTAAAGATAATACGTTATATTAAGATATATTTGAGTAATTGTTTATTCATTCTGATCAAGAATATTTCTTTCTATTCAGCTCTATAAGGCTGGCCTACCTGTTTGTTTACAATTCAGGCGCTTATCATTTGCATGTGTTCAGTTAATATTCAAGGTGGTGTTACATGTGTGTAGATTTACCTGTCGTAAAAGGTCACGTGGGCAATCTGGTCAGTTTCCGCAGCCCTTTCGTGATGGACGTTTCCATTCCTTCCCACTTGTATGCACTGAGAGACTATGCAGGCGTGATTAGATGCAACCTTGGATAAGGCGAGCAGCGCCCCCTTGCACACTTCTGCCATTTATATGTTGACACTCAGCACTGCCGGCCGAACAAGGCAGTGGAGATAAATGGAAATATATTAATCTGGACTACCCCTACCAACCTCATCAAGGCACCCCAATATTTTACCCAATCCATTAATGAAATTAAATTAAATGCTCAGGAACATTTTACATCGTACACATACGTCTGACTTAGTTATTTCTATCAATCAATACGAGCCAACCAGAAATTTAAAGCTTGAACGTACAGATAAAATTGTTATTAAATCAAATGATGGAATCTCTGTGGAAAAACCGAAGAAAAAGCGTGTGTGTGTGTGTGAGAGAGAGAGAGAGAGAGAGAGAGAGAGAGAGACAGAGAGAGAGAGACAGACAGACAGAGAGGAGGAAAGGGAGTGTGTGTGTGTGTGTGTGTGTGTGTGTGTGTGTGTGTGTGAGAGAGACAGAGAGAGAGGAGGAAAGGGAGTGTGTGTGTGTGTGTGTGTGTGTGAGAGAGAGAGAGAGAGAGAGAGAGAGAGAGAGAGAGAGAGAGAGAGAGAGAGAGAGAGAGAGAGAGAGAGAGAGAGAGAGAGAGAGAGAGAGAGAGAGAGAGAGAGAGAGAGAGAGAGAGAGAGAGAGAGAGAGAGAGAGAGAGAGAGAGAGAGAGAGAGAGAGAGAGGGAGAGAGAGAGAGAGAGAGAGAGAGAGAGAGAGAGAGAGAGAGAGAGAGAGAGAGAGAGAGAGAGAGAGAGAGAGAGAGAGAGAGAGAGAGAGAGAGAGAGAGAGAGAGAGAGAGAGAGAGAGAGAGAGAGAGGGAGAGAGAATCTTATCATGAGTTCAACCTCAATAGCTCATTTCCCTTAAGAGTTATTTTTTCGTGACAGGTTATGGTTGCTTAAAATCATAAAACATTTTTCCAAAATAGTATGACGACTCGAACCACATTAGCTGATTTCTCTTGAGGGAAATGTGCTAAAAGAAAAAGAAATAAATTAGTTGAGAAAGTTGGAGAGAAGAAAAAGAAAGGAGAAGTTATCGATAATCTCCAGCAGCCATTCATAACGGCGGATCTCGCCTTTTTAGAATGAATGATTCTTTATAAGCCTTGGCTTACCACAAATGACACTTGTTTTCACTACTTTCTTCCTTTATGAAAAATTCAATAATTTTCTTTAAAATATTTACCACATTTTTTGTACTTTCTGTACTTGTTTAAATAATAAAGACGGCTAATTAGCGGATTTCTTTAGCAGAAATTTTCAATCAATGTTGTCCTTTAAGAATGGGGTTTTCCTTTGAGAGAAAACAACTTTTGAGATTGTACTCATGGGTCGGTTCCGAAAAATGTCTTCCAAAGTCCAACGATCAAAGCCAGGAGATGGGTCAAATGACGTCCACTCAAAAGTCCATGTATAGTTATCTGTTAACGCTGCCATTCTTGCTTGAACGTTAACCAACTCGAAGAATACATTCTATAAAAACCAAAAGGTAAAATTTGTAAATGGCTGAAATCAGACCAGGGTTTAGAAGGATCAAACTTTGATTGTATTGACAAAAGGAATAAAAAGTCCGTCACGCAGGGGCTGCGTAAACTAAGCAGATTTCCCACGTGAAGTTTTACAATAGAGAAATCTGCCTAATAACAACTGTAGTAGTAAGAAACCTCTAAACCTAAAAAACATTATTTAGGGCGTAATAACCCAGTAGTTTCTAGCCCAGAAAACAGTTAACCTAACCTCTAAACCTATTCACGAGGGACGATAGTTATGGAAACGGCCGCCAGAGCTCTCGTCGGAAACTCCGAACATAGCCTATTGGTGACGACCACACGCAGAATACAAATGCAAATATCTCGGTTAATATTCAAGATAGAGAATTAATGTATAGAACAATATTTATAGTAAATTTAATTTGCAATAAGATTGGTTCTATACAATCTTTTGATCCGACGTATAGTAACGGAGATATTTCGAATTTTCGAAAATCCTCCCCTCTAAACTCCCCTCCCACTGGTCCGATTTCAGCTGTTAACGAACTTGATCTTTCTTTTTACATAAAACGCTTAAATATGAAGTTTGGTAAGGATCAAACAAAAATTGCGACCGCTAGAGCGGTAACAGACAAATATATATATATATATATATATATATATATATATACAGTTTTGAACGGACCTCATTTTCGTCATCTACTAGGTAGGATCGATGGACATTTGAAGAAAAATGTCGAAAATTCCGTCAAGAGTACAACCTCAATAGCTGATTTGAGGTCCCTTAAGGGAAATCAGCTAAAACGTTTAGAAGAAACAATCTTATTGCAAATGAAAATCCTATAAATGATTTGCTATCTTTTCTGCATGAAATCCTATCTTGATTATTAACAGATATATTTGAATTTTTTAGTTTTCAGCATTCAGTAAACCCCCACTCCTACTAATTCACTGAACGTTTCCTTTGTGAGATTCATGCAATTGAGCAATGAGGTTTTCATTAAAATTTTTAGCCTTAAGGGAAATCAGCTATTGAGGTTGTACTCATGACGGAATTTTCGAAATTTTTCTTCAAATGTCCATCGATCCTACCCAGGAGATGACGAAAATGAGGTCCGTTCAAAACTGTATATATATATTGTCTGTTACTGCTCTAGCAGTAGCAATTTTTGTTTGATCGTTACCAAACTCGATATTTAGTCGTTTTATGTAAAAAGAAAGATCAAGTTCGTTAACGGCTGAAATCGGACCAGTGGAAGGGGGGGGGGTTAGAAGGGAGGATTTTCGAAATATCTCCGTTACTATACGTCAGATCGAAAAATTGTACAGAATCAATCTTATTACAAATTAAATTTACTATAAATATTGTTATATACATTTATTCTCTATCTTGAATATTAACCGAGATATTTGCAATTTTATTAAATCTGGGCGGCTAACGGACGAAGTGACTTTCCCGCCAAAAGCTAGTTCGGCCGTTTCATTAACTGGTCGGCTCTCGTGAAATTTCTCTATTGTAAAACTTCACGTGGGAAATCTGCTTAGTTTACGCAGCCCCTGCCTGACGGACTTTTTGATCCTTTGGCAATCCCCCACTTCTGCTCATGTGCAACAAGCTGTAACAACATGAACCTCTTTATGTTTATTATTCTGATTTTCAATGCCAAATAATGATTTCATGAGACTTTAATTAAGCGGTGTTCATACAAATTCGTTGAGTGATTATATCATTAATTATGGTTTAACGATCTTGCCTCGAAAATGTTTATATGTTCTATACCATACTCGATATTTAACCGATTTAGTCAACACTGAAGATCGCATTTATTATTTATTTCACAATGACAACTCTTTTCATTTTCTGCCTTTAAAAAATTACCCGCGTCGTTGAAGTAGTACCTTATTGTAGGGTCTATGATTAAGGCATATTTAGCCTTGAAAAGGCTATAATATGAGCGTGGAGAGTCTACGCTGTAAAACTTACAGTATCCAATATCTTTTCTTCATCTGCACTTCGATAATGAAAATCAAACTTTACTTTGCTTTCGAAAATGTGATGCCTGCAGGCAGCACGAGGTAGTTCCTATACAGCACAGTTCCAAATCATCTGTTTTGAATTTTTACAATAATTATGGCTTTTCACGTTTCAGAGAGTATGACACCGTCCACGCCATTTATTCTTGTTAATTTCGAGATCTTCTAGTACTAATCTTCTACTAAGGTGGTCACCTATTTGTAGCAGTTTTGTCTCGTCGAATTTAATTTGGTGAGGACAAATATTGGCGGACGTTTTTACCATCTGATGTTTCAGACCAGCCAGGTGTTGTGGCGGTTTTCTTTCA
Organism: Riptortus pedestris; assembly: GCA_019009955.1. Classification (NCBI taxonomy): domain Eukaryota; kingdom Metazoa; phylum Arthropoda; class Insecta; order Hemiptera; family Alydidae; genus Riptortus; species Riptortus pedestris. The sequence continues at coordinate 232,553,268 of CM032228.1, forward strand.
TGTCTGCCCTACATAAACTTTACCGCAATCACATGGGGTCATATAAGCTCCACTATACTGTAAAAATAGGGTGTCTTTCTAATTTTCTAAATATTTATTGAGTACTTTCTGTGGTTTGAATACTGTTCGTAAATTATATTTCTGAAGTATTCTTGCCACTTTTTCGGAAGTCGCCGCTATATAGGGAAGAGTTACATGGTTCAACGGCTTAACTTGAGTATTCTCATTGTCTTGTCGGATCTTGGTGATATCAAGTTTCTTCTTAATTTTTCTTAATACACTTGTTACTTCTCTTTTTTTGTAGCCATTGTCGAGTTCTTCTTTTAGTAGTATTACGTCATTTTTCAAATTTTTATTCATTGCTGCACAATGAAATAGCTCTGTTTACTAACGTATAGATGATACCATGTTTTTGGGCTGGGCCGTGGTGGGATGAAACATTCCGATATCTACCTTTAGCTGTTGGCGTTCTATAAACAGTGTTGCTGAATATTATTGCCCAGATCAAGAAATGAATAGCTCACCATTCCAGGACGGGGGAAATCTGCTTAGTTGAAGCAGTCTATAAGAGACGGACGTTTGTTAATTTGTAAGCTGTACAGACCTCGATATGTCTCAGGAGACAATCATATGGTTGTTATCACCGTGTTGCAGATAACTGGAATTCCTAGCGGCAGCACCTTTGTGAAGGCAGAAATGCGTGGAGATTCTTGTTGGAGCCCAAGAAGTCGTAACAAAAAACGCCACCACCTGCAGCCCCACCTTCCATGTTAGTTCACACCATACACTGCTCATTATAAGCTTATTACCGCCTCTTCAAACACTCCGCTTCCACAGCATTATCATATTTATTTTATTTTTCTACAACACTCTACTCCTCGCCCTCTAAATAATATAGTAGACGAAAACAATTTTCTGTTATAGAAAAAATAAATACTTTTTTTATACCTTAGACTCTTATTGAATATAATACCTAAATAATAGCCTCTAAAAGAAAAGAAAAGATATCTTCTTTATGAAATCTTTACGAGTGACCCTTGCGACTAAAAATCAATTCCGTTTTTGATCGAATTTGAAAATTCGAAATATCTCCTTTCTCTATAAGTTGCATCGAAAAAGTGTATAAAATGAATCTTATTGAAAATTAAATTTACTATAAATGTGTTATCTATCTTGAATATTAACCGAGATATTTGCATTTTTCAGTTTTCAGCCTTCAGTAAACCCCCACTTCTACTCGTGTTACATAAACAATACTCTCTTATACAATAAACCATATAATAATATATGCAAATAAGTTCTTGTGACCCCCACCTGCTGTTTTAAATTCTTGGACTAGTAAAATTTGATTCATGGAGATAAAAATTATTCTGATTCATTATAAATTACAGTACTAAGAATAGTACATAGTTTTAAATAAAATGTATATGTTATATTCTGAGATGTTTCAGTTGTTTTTATTTCCTCTGAGCCGTTGACAGACCTGTTTGTTGACATTCGAGACGCTTAGTAGCAGGGGTAACATTTCTTATTACTGTTAGTATTTCTTCAGTTAATATTCACGGTGGCGTTGTGTTTGCAGTATGTAAGTGTATCTATTATTAATCTTCACGAGAGAAATGTGCTTAGATTACGCAGCCCCTGCGTGATGTACTTTTTAACATACACATAGAGAATACGTGGTGAGATATGATGACTAGTATGGTACAGGAGCTCGTGGAAAATCTGCTTAGTTTATACAGCTACTCCGTGACGGATATTTTTATTACAAGTTACAAGATACTAAGTCTTTAATAAAACCAAATACAAAAAGTCCGTCACGCAGGGGCTGCGTAAACTAAACAGATTTCCCACGTGAAGTTATACAATAGAGAAATTTCACGAGACTCGAGCAGTTAAGGAAACGGCAGAACTAGCTTTCGGTGGATAGTCACCAAGCCGTTAGCCGCCCAGATTTAATAAAAATGCAAATATCTCGGTAAATATTCAAGATAGAGAATACATGTATATAACAATATTTATAGTAAATTTAATTTGCAATAAGATTGATTCTGTATAATTGTTCGATCCGACGTATAGTAACAGAGATATTTCGAATTTTCGAAAATCCTCCCCTCTAAACTCCCCCCCTCCCACTGGTCCGATTTCAGCCATTAACGAACTTGATCTTTCTTTTTACATAAAACGACTAAATATCGAGTTTGGTAACGATTAAACAAAAATTGCGACCGCTAGAGCGGTAACAGACAAATATATATATATATATATATATATATATATATATATATATATATATATATATACTAGCTCAGATACCCGGCTTCGCCCGGGAATTCATTTGAGGCTGAATGGTGATGGCATTTTTTAGCAGGCTTTACATTGCACAATATTTTGACATTTACCCGTCCCAGTGTTTAGGATTGATACCCGTCGTTGCCGGTGATTTGCTAATAATAGAATTATTTGTTCGATAATTCTTCACAGTCTTCGATATTTTTATATTTCCCGTCTCATACATGTAAATATGGTGAATTTTTATTTCAGGCCTCCCTTATAACCCCCCTCCCGTTCGAACCTAAAAATTTTAATATAACTTATAATCATGGAAGAATTAATGCTAATTGACATACCGAGTTTTGTTAAGTTCGGTTCAGCTGTTAGTGCCCGCTAAAGATTTAACGTATAACTCATTTATACTTAGGTATACGGCAAAAGTGCATATAACAAACGTTACTCTAAATAAAAAAATAAACAAATTTTGTTATGTTTATATTTGCTGAAAAACAAATAGGAAACGAAATATCGCTATTTTTAATTTCAGGCTTTCCTTATAACCCCTACTCCTGCCCGTCCATAGAAATGTTGGTATGGCTTATTATAATGAAGGCCTCACTGCTAATACACATACCGAGTTTTATTTAGTTCGGTTGAGTCTTTTTTGGCAAATAATATTGTTGACTCCCGCTATAATTTTTAGCGTATAACGCATTTAAACTTCGGTATACGACAAAAGTGTATATAACAAAAGTTACTCTAAATAACAAAATAAACAACTTTTGTTATGTGCATATTTGCCGAAAAACCAATAGAAAACGAAATATCGCTATTTTTAATTTCAGGCTTCCCTTATAACCCCCACTCCTATTCGTCTCAGAGAAAATTAATATAGCCTAAAGTCTAAGTTGGGTTAGTAGTAATATACATACCAAGTTTCATAAAATTCGGTTCAGATGTTTAAGCGTGAAAAGGTAACAAACAAACAAACAAACAAACAAACAAACATACACGAAAGAAACAAAATGCAGATATGGTGTCTATGACATGTGAAACGAAAAGTTATCGTGAAATTTCGCGAAAAAAATCGATGTACAGACAGAGGTTACAATTTTATATATATATATATATATATATATATATATATATATATATATATATTTGTATATATATATATATATAAAGTTTTTACAGGACCTCATTTTCGTTATCTACTAGGTAGGATCGATGGACATTTGAAGAAAAATTTCGAAAATTCCGTCATGAGTACAACCTAAATAGCTGATTTCCCTTAAGGGAAATCTTCTAAAATGCACCCTTTTTCATGAAAACCAGCCTAGGACTTTAGAGAGTGTGATTATTGATAGTTATATTTTATTGAGAATAACTGGAAGATTGAAATTAGATTATCTTAATATTAGCCTTTTATAATGGCGTATTCAGAAAATTATAGCTCATTCTGTAGCTACGTGTCGAGATAACGTGTTCATAACCTGTCATTAATTTAGACCAAAGAATGCTTCAGAACTAAGGTCGATTTGATTGAACACAGGTTTAAAGTTATAATTAAGATGTGTAATTTTACAAATTTAAAGATTTACCAACATTATCATTAATTACTTAATGTGTTGTAGAATATTCTCAAGGAATTGTTTAGGACTGCAGATCTATTCATAACTAAACAATTATTTTTACTATGTTTTCATTTATTTTATTGAACCTCTAAGCTAAATGAAATCTGTTCATTTTTGATGTTGAAAAGCCTCAGAAAATCTAAAAAAAAATAATTTTAGTTTAGCTTAGTTATTTATTAACGTCCACTTGGAGTTACTATGGCTTATTGGGACGGGTTATCTACAGGCTACCACCCTTTTCTAGCCAGGATGAGACTAAGGAGTTTATTTAACAGAGCCCGTCACTAAATAAATTCCTATTGGCAAGGCGGGAATCGAACTCGCCACTCGAGGCTTACCATGTGAGATTAAAATTAACAACTCAACTCACACGGCTATCTTTAGCAACCAAAAAATGCTAACTTCAGGGTACAGAAAAGAGAACTAATAAATTTAAAAAGTCCGTCACGCCGGGGCTGCGTTAACTAAGCAGATTTCCCTCGTGCGACATCTCAAAATTTACATTTACCATCAATACGTAAAAGTTCAATGAGAACAATATTTGGTATTTAGGCTTCAAATAATGTGCTTCATAGTATAAAGCTTATTGTTAATATGACATTTGTAGGAGTGAGGGTTTACTCATAGCCAAAAAAATTCAAATATCTAGGTTAATAATCACGATAGTGAAAACGTACATAACAACATTTTTAGAACATTACATTTGTTATAAAATTGATTTTATACAAAACTCATAATAACGGAATTTTCAATTTTATTTATAAATATTTTATATTTTCGAAATGTATCCCTCTAAACCTCCCCTCCCACTGGTCCAATTTCAGACATTGAAGAACTTGATCTTACTTTTTACATAAAACAACTAAATATCGGGTTTGGTAACGATTAAACAGAAATGGCAACTTCTTGAGCGTTAATTTGTTTTTTTGTTTTTTTCGAAGGGACCTCATTTTTGTCATCTCCTGGGTAGGATCGATGGACATTTGAAGACATTTTTTTTGAAAATCGGAGTCATGAGTACGACCTCAACAGCTGATTTACCTCAGGGGAAATCTGCTTAAATCATAACATAGTCAAATGGTTTCAATTTCCATGTGGACAGTAGGAATTAATTTAATGCAGAACTTGCCAAATAAATCCTGATTCCCAATGTAGCTATGAATATAGTGGTAAACAGTAAATGACCCTTCCCAATTAGCCATAGTATCATAAAGTGGTCAATAATAAAGAAAATAACATAAATCAAAAAAAGTCCGTCACGCAGGGGCTGCGTAAACTAAGCAGATTTCCCACGTGAAGTTATACAATAGAGAAATCTCCATACGAGAGCCGAAAAGTTACTGCAAAGGCCGAACTAGCTTTTGGCGGGAAACTCGTCCGTTATCCGTTATCGGCCCAAATTTAATAAAAATGGAAATATCTTGGTTAATATTCAAGATAGAGAATAAATGTATACAACAATATTTATAGTAAATAAGTAAATAACTTACAATAAGATTAGTTCTATACAATTTTTTGATCCGACGTATGGTAACGGAGATATTTCGAATTTTCGAATATCCCCCCTCTAACCCCCCCCTCCCACTGGTCCGAATTCAGCCATTAACGAACTTGATCTGTCTTTTTGCATAAAACGTTTAAGTATCGAGTTTGGTAACGATCAAACAAAAATTGCGACCGCTAGAGCGTTAACAGACATATATATATATATATATATATATATATATATATATATATATATATATATATATATATATATATATATAGATGTATACAACTTTGAACGGACCTCATTTTTGTCAACTCCTGGGTAGGATCGATGGACATTTGAAGAAAATTTTCGAAAATCTTGTCATGAGTACGACCTCAATAGCTGATTTCCCTTAAGGGAAATCTGCTAATAATATTCAAATGTTAGTTCGGTTTTTTAACTATGTTCGAACATTCTGTCAGAGTCTTCTTTTTACTAGAGAAGATAAACTATTATGCATTAATGCATAAGGCTGTGTTATGGATATGTGAAAAGATTTCTTCTTCCCTGAACCCCATCTTTTTCTTTGTAACAGGACCCCATAAAGCCCAAGTAAGTTGAAGATTCGTTTCCCTATTCATTGCGTCGTATATCAATTTCTCCTGAAAGATAATTTACATTCTCCTCTGAGCTAACAGCTGTTTATACTGTCCCTCTAAAGAACAGCATACAATTTTACTATAATATTGCTGCTGTACGTAGGACAGTTATTAAGTTATTATTGGAATTTTACGACATCATCATTGTATTCAAGAACAAAACGAAGTTTCTTCCAAGACAGGACAAATACAAATATATATATATATATATATATATATAGATATCTATAGATATATATATGTATATATATATATATAATTTAAGTTATTTATAACCTATAAATGTTGTTATATAAATACTTTCTAAATATTAGCCGAGATAATTGGATGTTTCAGTTTTCAGATACCATTTAACCCCCACTCCTGGCATAGTTGGGCAGTAATTAAATGCTTTTGTAATTAACTACTTTTTCAACCAATAAATACTAGGTATGTAAATGGAACTACAGTTACAAAAATGTAGTTGGTAACTGGAGTTGCATTTCCTTGGTTTCGCAATTACAATAATTGTAGTTGGTATTAATAAATCCAACTACTAGTTGAAATAAAAAGTAGTTATAAAAATAATTACAATTAGTAGTTGTAATTGTAACTGTAGTTATTGAGTAATAACTACAACTACATATAGATCAGCGGTTTTTTTCGTTCCAAAGAGCAAATATATTTTGATCACCTCTATATAAATATTTACATTCGTGTTGGTGATGAATTGCTCATCTGAGACGAGCCATGTTCAATTGGTGGACATAATGTGTCAGACAGAATATGTGAGAATAACTGAAGGTGGCCGCTCCTATCAGCACACTCTCTTGATGCAGGGATCGCTTTTTGTCCCTCTCGCCCAGGGCACTCCAGTCTGTCTTCTATATCTGCCACTAGTGACCAAAAGATTTTTGAAACAAATTACAATGAGTGGCAGTGAAAATGAGGACGAGAACTGCTTATTTCTTGGAGCAGAGCAGTAGAGAGATTATTTTCTTTTGCCGCGATGGCAAAAGCCCCAAAATCAAATAGCCTGTCTGACAAACAACTGAGATAAGAGTAATTTTAATGGATAATTTGTTTAAATTTTAAAGTTAAAAGTATTATTTAATTTCATTCGACTCGGGAAAATATGAAAAGGAATTTACTTATTATTTTTGTTAGTGTCATTTATTTGCATTGAAATTATTTTCAGTTATTATAATAATGCAGTATATGTAATACAATAAACTTTTGAATATAAAGACATTGGATGCAGTTATTTCTTAACAGCCTCAACTACTTCAGTCAGAGTTTGACACAGTTTTTTAAACTAACTACCCAAGTAACTGTAGTTGCAACTACAACTACAGTTACAATTGCTAACTGCAGTTGTTTTTGGAACTAGTGATTTTCTCCACTACTAACTGTAGTTGTGAAATTTCAATTACAATTGCTAACTGCAGTTTTTTTTGGAACTACTGATTTTCTCAACTACTAACTGTAGTTGTGAAATTTCAATTACAATTACTTTAGTTGAAAAATGTAGTTGCCCATTACCAAAAACTAATTACATTAGTAGTTGTAGTTGTAACTACATTTCAACTAATGTAGTTATAACTTGTAACTTTTAATTACAATTTTCCCAACTCTGGCTCCTGCTCATGCCAAAATAACAATAAGCTGGCATACGACGGACCACATTATTCTAAGCTCAAATACCAAATGTTGTTTTCAAGAGACCTTTTTTAGATAGAAATAGAGTATATATGGCGAGATGTGGTCACAAGAATACTGTAACTGCGCTTGGAAAAAAGTCCGTCACGCAGGGGCTGCGTTAACTAAGCGCATTTCCCACGTGCGTCACGTAGTTGCATTTATCTTGAAACGTAAAAGTTCAATGAGAACTATATTTGGTATTTAGGCTTTAAATAAACTGCTTCAGATGAAATATCAACAACAAGTGGGGGATTAGTGAAAGACGAAAAATACAAAAAGTCCGTCACGCAGGGGCTGCGAAAATTAAGCAGATTTCCCTCGTGCGACATCTCAAAATTTGCATTTACCATCAATACGTAAAAGTTCAATGAGAACAATATTTGTTATTTAGGCTTCAAATAATGTGCTTCATAGTATAAAGCTTATTGTTAATATGACATTTGTAGGAGTGAGGGTTTACTCATAGCCAAAAAAATTCAAATATCTAGGTTAATAATCACGATAGTGAAAACGTACATAACAACATTTTTAGAACATTACATTTGTTATAAAATTGTTTTATACAAAACTGATAATAACGGAATTTTCAATTTTATTTATAAATATTTTATATTTTCGAAATGTATCCCTCTAAACCTCCCCTCCCACTGGTCCAATTTCAGACATTGAAGAACTTGATCTTACTTTTTACATAAAACAACTAAATATCGGGTTTGGTAACGATTAAACAGAAATGGCAACTTCTTGAGCGTTAATTTTTTTTTTTTCGAAGGGACCTCATTTTTGTCATCTCCTGGGTAGGATCGATGGACATTTGAAGACATTTTTTTTGAAAATCGGAGTCATGAGTACGACCTCAAAAGCTGATTTACCTCAGGGGAAATCTGCTTAAATCATAACATAGTCAAATGGTTTCAATTTCCATGTGGACAGTAGGAATTAATTTAATGCAGAACTTACCAAATAAATCCTGATTCCCAATGTAGCTATAAATTTAGTGGTAAACAGTAAATGACCCTTTCCAATTAGCCATAGTATCATAAAGTGGTCAATAATAAAGAAAATAACATAAATCAAAAAAAGTCATTTCTCGTGATGATTGATCTCTCATTCTTGAGGAGAGGCTTTTTATTTGTAGCTGAAGAAGATACGGGATACCTTTCGGATTTACTGAGCGTCGATCTAGATGTTCCTTCACCAGATATTCACCGAGTTTCTTCAAAAATAGCCGACGTCTTACAGCTTTCACATTGTTGCCAGCGAGAATAATATCTGTACAACGGGCATACCTTTCTCGCTAAATAAATTTCGCTAGCTGTTCCTGTTCTTTGAATTGAGTCATGTATTTAACTATCAACTCCAAAATTGAAATATCTATCAGTTGCTCCCACGCCTCTAAAGGCGTTCTTAATGTTCGCGCAGCACCCCTAACGACTCCGACATCAGCACTTAACATGTTTTGTTTCCCTCTTTTCAGGCGCAAAGGGGTTTTTTCCATCTCCTAAAGTCAATAATTTTCTGTTTTTTTCCTCCTATATGCGACAAAGGTCTTTCTTGGCGTCAGCTTTGCAGTGAACAAACAATGGAGGCTGTACAAAGACTGCCGGCTAAAGGGAAGACCGAGGGAGGCAAAGATAGAGGTCTCCACTCTGCCGACTTTAGTACGTTACCGGTAGGAGGGGTTAAACGGTAACCAGGAGGACCTCACAGGGCGCGCGTTCCGTAGGGTTAGTAGCATACTCCACCGATGCAGGAAGACTGGCAACAACAGTAGGAGACCTGGGCTAAGTTGGCCAAGGGTTATAGAGATAACTGTTTCAAATCGCTTAAGACACGAGTTACAAACAAGTCGGTTAGTAGCATACTCCACCGATGCAGGAAGACTGGCAACAATAGTAGGAGACCTGGGCTAGGTTGGCCAAGGGTTATAGAGATAACTGTTTCAAATCGCTTAAGACACGACTTTCAAACATGTCGGTTTGTAGCATACTCCACCGATGCAAGAAGACTGGCAACAATAGTAGGAGACCTGGGCTAGGTTGGCCAAGGGTTATAGAGATAACTGTTCCAAATGGCTTAAGACACGAGTTACAAACAAGTCGGTTAGTAGCATACTCCACCGATGCAAGAAGACTGGCAACAACAGTAGGAGACCTGGGCTAGGTTGGCCAAGGGTTATAGAGATAACTGTTTCAAATCGCTTAAGACACGAGTTACAAACAAGTCAGTTTGTAGCATACTCCACCGATGCAAGAAGACTGGCAACAACAGTAGGAGACCTGGGCTAGGTTGGCCAAGGGTTATAGAGATAACTGTTTCAAATCGCTTAAGACACGAGTTTCAAACATGTCGGTTTGTAGCATACTCCACCGATGCAGGAAGACTGGCAACAATAGTAGGAGACCTGGGCTAGGTTGGCCAAGGGTTATAGAGATAACTGTTTCAAATCGCTTAAGACATGAGTTACAAACAAGTCGGTTTGTAGCATACTCCACCGATGCAGGAAGACTGGCAACAACAGTAGGAGACCTGGGCTAGGTTGGCCAAGGGTTATAGAGATAACTGTTTCAAATCGTTTAAGACATGAGTTACAAACAAGTCGGTTTGTAGCATACTCCACCGATGCAGGAAGACTGGCAGCAACAGTAGGAGACCTGGGCTAGGTTGGCCAAGGGTTATAGAGATAACTGTTTCAAATGGCTTAAGACACGAGTTCCAAACAAGTCGGTTAGTAGCATACTCCATCGATCCAGGGAGACTGGCAGCAACAGTAGGAGACCTGGGCTAGGTCGGCCAAGGGTTATAGAGATAACTGTTTCAAATGGCTTAAGACACGAGTTCCAAACAAGTCGGTTAGTAGCATACTCCATCGATCTAGGGAGACTGGCAGCAACAGTAGGAGACCTGGGCTAGGTCGGCCAAGGGTTATAGAGATAACTGTTTCAAATCGCTTAAGACACGAGTTTCAAACATGTCGGTTTGTAGCATACTCCACCGATGCAGGAAGACTGGCAGCAACAGTAGGAGACCTGGGCTAGGTCGGCCAAGAGTTATAGAGATAACTGTTTCAAATCTCTTAAGACACGAGTTCCAAACAAGTCGGTTAGTAGCATACTCCATCGATCCAGGGAGACTGGCAGCAACAGTAGGAGACCTGGGCTAGGTCGGCCTAGAGTTATAGAGAGAACTGTTTCAAATCTCTTAAGACATGAATTCCAAACAAGTCGGTTAGTAGCATACTCCATCGATCCAGGGAGACAAGTCTCCAAATTCCTAATGAACTTCAATCGTCCAGAAACATGAAGACTTCAAGTGGAACGGTTTTGACAACAATATCCAACTTGGCTGACTGGTCAGTAGTTTACTTCAGTGATTAGTCGAGGATTGCATTACATTCTCCAGATGGTCGGATGAGAGTGGTAAGTCGCCCAGGAGAATGCTTTGCTGCCGCGACCATTTCTTACAGAATCGCGTTTATTGAGCAGGACCTATAATGGTGTCTGCTTGCATCACTTTGGAAGCTTGTGCTGAGATACTATTCGTAGTACCATTTTTTGGTGGAAATTTTCTTCATCTACAAAATGACGTGACACTGCATACATCTGCTGTCGTGATTGGTTACTTCCAGGAAGTAGGAATTAATGTTCTAGCTCTTCGTGCAAGAAGTCCGGATCTTGATGCGATAGAGCAGGTGTGGGATATACTCATGAAGCGTTTTACAGTTCGGAATCATCCACCAACAACAGTTACTCAACTTGAAACAGCACTGTTAAAGATTGGAACAACATCCCTCAGGAAGACAATGCCTGAGCCATCCGGGCCATGCCATGACGATTGGAACCTGATAGAAAAGCAAGAGGTGGTCTAACAAGATACTGATTCTGTATGTAAAAATTGTTAAAAAACGAATTCCATCTTTGTGAATTCGATTCAGGAAAATTGCATTTAATCTTTTCTTGATTTTTTTTTTATTTCTTAGCCTTTCTTTCCTAATTTGCGATTCTAATTTTCTTTAATGTACCATAAAATTGTCTTTTTTAAAGATTTCTAAGGACAAATATGAGGCTGTTTTTAATCTATCTAATAATTTCAAAAATGAAGTGATGCTCTAATTTTCTCCAGACAACAGAATTTTTGTTTATATATATATATATACCTTGATATTTTGGCCGCCGCCGAAGGAGACAGGACGTCTCAGGCAGCTTATTATAGTAGTGTAGCCTGGACAACATCCGCCAGGCAACTGATGCTCTGTCCGCCGTAGCGACGACACTGACATGTCCAAGCCTAGCCGCCTCTTCCTTTTTAGCACATTCCCCTTAAGGGAAATCTGCTAAAACGTCCAGATTACGAGTATGTTATCAACAATTAAATAATAATTGATTACATAATGTGCAGATATGTAATGAAGTGGCCAGCGCCGGTGGCTCATCGATTCCTAATGTTAATGAATGATATGGATATGATTGATTGGAATTCTGAATGAGCCCATTGGTATATAGCATTCAATCAGCCCCTTCCTATATATAACATTCAATCAGTGAAATGGACTCCCGATTATATTATGCTAATCACTACCAACTAATTAAATGTGCCAAACTCAATGCTTCACAATGAGCTAGCCCTTGGAACGAGTTATATTTACATTTTTTAGCAGGTTTCTCTTAAACTATTTAATGACGTATTCATGAAATATCCATCGATCCTACCAAGGAGATGACAAAAATGAGGTCTGTTCAAAACTGTATTATATATATATATAATATATATTATATATATATATATATATATATATATATATATATATAAATATATATATATATATATATATATATATATATATATATATAAATATATATATATATATTTATATATATATATATATACGTATAGTTTTTATTGTTGTTTTTGCGAGCGCTAGAGCGTTAACAGACAAATGTGTGTGTGTGTGTGTGTGAGTATGTTTGTTAATGCTCTAGCGGTCGGAGTTATTGCTTTCTCATTACAGAACTCGGTATATGAGCGTTTAATGCGAAATTAAAGATCCTGTTAGTTAGCGGCTTAAATCGGACCGTAGTGGGAGGGGTAGGGTTTTAGGGGGGGGGGGGAATTTCGAAAATTTCGATTGAGATTTCACGTTCTTGTATCGAAAATGTTAATTGATCTATAACACACTCGAAATTTAACCGTTTCAGTCAACTCCGAAGATCATAATTGTTATTGGTTGAAAACGGACCTGGAATTGTTTGAATTTTTAGGGCCAGGGAGAATCCACAACTCAAAATACTTTCCATATTATAAGTCGGATCGCAAAGCGTTATAGAACCAATCTCGTTAACCTATTGATGCTCTACAATGTTTGCTCTGTACATTTGTTTGTAACTCAAGCACTAATCGAGTTATTCGTACATTCTTATTTTCAGACTTCATTTACCTCGCCCCCCTCCTTTTCGACTTATCGGCTTTCGTAGAAATAGAGAATATGTGCTGAGATGAGATAAAAAAAGTACTGTACCAGCAAGAGGAAAATCTGCTTAATTTACACAGCCCCTGCGTGATGGAATTTTCAGAGATTTGACGCTCAGCAGCCTTACTGACCTTAAGTATGGTACTCGCGATGCGTGTGTTGATTAAAGGTTATCTCATGAATATATAATAACCAGCCGTTGAGAATTCTACCTGCCATATCTGAGTGTTATAAAAGTAGGATATTTGAACCTACCCCTTTTCCTGTATGGGAGGACAGTGTTTAAGGCCAGAATTTTGTTGATTTCTATGAAATTTCACTTTCCTCAAACCCAATTCCAATTTTGCATCAACGATCAGCTGTCCCCCGCGTGTGAGGCAATGTTTTTATTTATTATTTTCTTTATATTTCCTTATTTTCCTTTGTTTTATGATTTCCAGAGTAATGTTTATATTTTCATGTTGTTTTGCCCCTTTCTTTTATTATGTGTATTATATTTACCAGTTTCGGTTTTATTTACATTAAATATCAATTTTCTTTTTTACTGGACAATGTAATAATATTGAAATTGAGCTCGTGGATTGCAGAAAGGTGAAGACTAAAACAACTCCCTCAGTTTTCGGAAGTAAAACAAATCGTTTAAAATATAAGCCCGTCACGCAGGGGCTGTGTCATCTAAGCACAATTACGCGAAAACTCTCATAGATGTATAACACAAAGTAAAAATATTTGTTATTAAATCTTAGAATGTAGTGGCTAATGATATAACAGCTTATTGTCAATATGATATGAGTCGAAGTAAGGGTTTTATTGAAAGATTAAAACTATAAAAAAATGCTAATATTGGGGGAAATAGTTGAGATACTGAATATTAAATTTCTAATAAAAATGGTTCTATACACTTTCTATCCGACGTATAATAACTGGAATATTTCGAATTTTTAAATTCCCCTCCAGAACCCCCCCCTCCCACTGATCCGATTTCAGCCATTAACGATCTTGATCTTTCTTTTTACATAAGACGATTAAATATCAAGTTCCGAAACGATCAATTGTGACCCCTGGAGAGTTAACAGATATATATATATATATATATATATATATATATATATATATATATATATATACATATAAATCGTAATCTCTGTCTGTACATTGATTGCTTTTCTTGAAATTTCACGATACGTTTTCTTTTCACATCCCATAGATACGATATCTGCAATTTGTAGCTTTGGTGTCTGTTTGTTTGTTATTTTACACTTTTTGCAACTAAGGCTAATTGGGAAGGGCTATCTACCGGTTATTGTCCTTTTCTAGCCAGGCTGGGACTAAGGATTTTAATTAATGAATTCCGTCACTAAATAAATTCTTTTTCCCAGTCGGGAATCGAAATCGACACTCTAGGTTTACCATGTGAGATGTAAAGTGATTATGACTGTATAGACTGAATCTTATTTCAAAATAAAATAACTATAAAAATTTATATATATATATATATATATATATATATATATATATATATATATATATATATATATATGTCTATTACCGCTTCAGCGGTCACAATTATCGATTTTTGTTACCAGACCCGATATATAATCGTTTTATGCAAAACTAAAGATCGAGTTCGTTAACAGCTAAGATCGGACTAGGGGAAAGGTGTAATTAGAAAAGTTGAAATTTCAAAATATCTCCGATGCTATACGTCAGATCGAAAACCTGCAGAGAACTAATCTTATTGCAAATAGAATGTAGTATAAATATTGTTTCATACATTTATTCTCTATCTCGAATATTAACAAAGATATTTGCATTTTTCAAGTTTTCAGACTTCAGCAAACCGCCACTTCTACTCATGTTACATAAACAATACTCTGTTATATAATGTACCTCATCATTCCAAGCATAAATACCAAATATTGTTTTCAAGAGACCTTTATTGCACGAGATTCATACAAATAGGTTATGACGACCCCACCCACTGTCTTGAGTTCATGGATTACTTGAAGTTCATTAAATCATATAAAAATTATTCTGATTCATTATAAATTACAGTACTAGATAAGGTAAATAGTTTTCAATCAAATTAATATGTTATATTCTGATATATTTCAGTAAGTGTTTTTCTTTCCGGTGAGACGGGTGTCTGCAAGAATTTTCTTTATTAGCATATTTGTATTTAATTTTCTCGGTGGTGGTTGTTATGTGTTAACGGAAAGTAATGTAGATTTTGACATATGCTTTAGTTTAGACCACCCGCGCGTCGTTGGTACGGACTTTTTTTTGTACTACTATTAAGTAGCGAAGTTCAGGACATTTTAAGATGTACTGGAAATTAGCAATATATCCCAGTCATTGGAGATGTGGCAGATTACCAGTCCAAGTGGTTCAAACTCCAGTTCGGTGAGCTAGAACGGAACGCGTTGAACTTTTAAAAGGGCCTTCACTGTGTCATTAGCACCGTGTCCATTGTCCAAAGACAGTCGTTGAATAAAATAAAGCCTTGTTCTCTTTCGGAGGAGTACCGTAGACCCCAAAAATAAAGGAAAAGCCCAGCTGAAAAAAATAAAACAAGCTCTCGGAAGACAGGAGAGAGACAAAGATAAAGGCCCCCCGAGATATGTTGGAGTGGGTTAACCTGAGATAGTCCTAGGCTGAGGCCACAAATAGACAAGAAAGAGATCCTCTATGTTTATGGAAAGGAAGCTCCTTGTCTTCCCATTGTTATGGAAATGGCGGAGTCTCCCCGCGTTTTATTGTCTGCTCCAGACCGTTCTCACCTTTCACCCTTTCTAGATCCTTTCAACAAGTATTTATATATGTGCTTCCAATAAATTCTGCCGAAATATATATAAATCCTCCCCTATGACGTTTAACAACATAGATTCCGGGCAAATCAGACTTGTTATTGAAGAACAACGCATTGTTTATCGTCAAATCTTTTGAATCTCGTCCAATGTTTTATGCCGATAGAAATATAATCTACTAAATGTGGAAGAATAAGTCCGTCACGCAGGGGCTGCATTAAACTAAGCACATTATTCCAGCTTGGAGATTTACAATAGACTAATCTACATATTTTTAACGCCACCGCGAATATTAACCCTTCACAGACAAGGAATATGAAAATTACATTGCAGGCAAGCTGGGTCACGGGTGACCCAGTCATATTTATAGCACATTTTTTTTCATTTTAACAAAAATATTCCAGTTGTTGTTGTTTTTTTTATATAAAAAAAGAAAGTATAGTTTGAAAAATTTATTTTATTTAGCAATATACATAATATGATAAAAATACAAAAACTTACATTAGTAGGAACTATACTTTAATTAGTAGGTACGTAGAGTTCCAGACCTTTGGTATCCGTATAGGATAAAAGATAAAAATTAAACGAGTAAACTCCTAGAAGGGAAAAAATAAGAAATTTCCAGGTATAAAAGACGAGAAAATTTAATAAAGTCTTCAGTAAGTAAATAATTTTCAGTAAGTTATCAGTCTTCCATTTCATCCGGTAGTCCAGTAATAACTTTTCCTACTCTGAACAGTCAAAAACTTTCCAGATCAAAATAAATAGTTTAAACTCTTACAGAAAAAAATATATATAAAAAAATACTCTACGGAAAAAAGAATAAGAAAATATGAGGGATAAAAAATCAAAAAAAGGGAATAAACTCTTAGTAATGAAAGTTCACTAATACTTCAAACTCAGAACAATCTAACAATCTTCTATTTCTTCATCTTCTTCAGGTGAGACTCTGGTAATGCATCGAGAACAAATACTTAGCCTATGCTCAGCACATAGGCTGCGATTACAATGAGCGCAGTTTGATGTACCCTTACGATCTCTTGATTTTTCACAAAAAGCACACCGACGTCTTGAAGTGCTGGGTCCAGGCTGATTCTCAATTTCTTTTTCATCAACTCTTGGAAGGAGGGGAGGAGTATCGTGCACTCCCCCTCCCCTCCTTCCCTTACTTTACTCAGAATATTATTTTTACAGACCTCTGGGTCACCGGCGACCCAGCCTTGCCTGTGAAGGGTTAAGTCAACAAATACAAACGATAATGAGAAATCTATCATAAAGTTTACAAATAAATAACCTCTAAAACCCAAAGCGTCGGAATCGTAAAAAAGCACAGAGCTGCACAGATATACTCTTCATCGGAAAGAAAAACAGTTAATGAAATATATCTGAATATAGCATATTAATTTTATTGAAAACTGTTTACAGAATCTAGTGATGTTTAATTATAATAAATCAGAATAATTTTTATCTCAATCACTCAAATGTTAGTAAGGGGGGGTATAAACAGAACTTATTTCAATATATCTCACAAAGTATTTGTTCAATGAAATCCATGTAAAACAGCATATTGATAATATGATATGATTAGGAGTGGGGGGGGGGGGTTAATGGTGGCCAAAAACGACAATATGTAAATGTCTCGGTTAATTTTCGACTTAGAGAAAACATGCATAAAACTACATTTGTAGAACAATACATTTGAAATAAGATTGATTCTATACATGTTTTAGATCAGACGCATAACAACAGGGACATTTGAATTTTCAAGCCCCTCCAATATCCAGTAGTCCCACCACATCAGTAGCATCTTCAGGTCTTTAATAAAAGTAAGGACTCCAAAACTAATGGAATATCACTACAGAATGAGTAATTAGGAAGCTAACAATGCCAAGTAGAGTAACTTACTGAAGGGTGAGATCAATCTACAGTATGTTGAGCTCAAACTACTGAATGGTGGGCAACCTACTGCAGGGGGTCAATCTACTGAATGGTGAGAACATACTGATCCTTGGTGAACCTACTGAATGTTGAGACACCTTACTGGTTCGTGGTGAGCCTACTGAATGTTGAGATCAAACTACTGAATGGTGGTGAACCTACTGAATGGAGGTCAACGAACTGAATGCTGGTAAACCTACTGAATGGTGAGACACCTTACTGGTTCGTGGTGAACCTACTGAATGGTGGTGAACCTACTGAATGGGGGTCAACGAACTGAATGCTGGTAAACCTACTGAATGGTGAGACACCTTACTGGTTCGTGGTGAACCTACTGAATGTTGAGATCAAACTACTGAATGCTGGTGAACCTACTGAATGGAGGTCAACGTACTGAATGCTGGTAAACCTACTGAATGGTGAGGCACCTTACTGGTTCGTGGTGAACCTACTGAATGTTGAGATCAAACTACTTAATGGTGGTGAACCTACTGAATGGAGGTCAACGTACTGAACGGGCTACTGGTCATATTAGAGTTCTTTGATCCAAAATTTGATCTTTGAAGAACAATGTGGACTTCGCCACCCATTCATTTCTCTCGAAACCCTTTGCCAACAGACTCGTCCGTACTTATTCTTCATCCCACGAACTCAATAGTCATCAGCTCATTCTCTGTTAGAATTCCTTCAAGGGAAAACAGTCATTTAGGTTGTACGCAAGACGCGATTTTTGAAACATTTCTCAAATGTACATCAATATTATCAAATAGATGTAGAAAATTTTCCGCTCAAAATTTTATATACATACATATATATATATATATATATATATATATATATATATATATATATATAAATATATATATATATATATATAAACACTAAAGATCATATCTGTTATTGGCTAAAATTGGACCTGGAAATACCTTGAGAGAGGGAGGATTAGAAAATTCAAAATATCTTTGTTATTATGAATAGGATAATAAAATATTATACAACCAATCTTGTTAAACTTTTGATTTTTTACAATTGTTGTTCCATGCATTTTTTTAGCTATTGAGGTCGTACTCATGATGCGAGCTTCGAAAAATTTCTTCAAATGTCCATCGATCCTACCCAGGAGATGACGAAAATAAGGTCCGAACCAAATTATATATATATATATATATATATATATATATATATATAAATATATATTTGTCTGTTAACGCTCTAGCGGTCGCAATTTTTGTTTGATCGTTACCAAACTCGGAATTTAATCGTTTTATGTAAAAGATCAAGTTCGTTAATGGCTGAAATCGGACTAGTGGGAGGGGGAGTTTAGAGGGGGGATTTTTGAAAATTCAAAATATCTCCGTTATTATGCGTCGGATCGAAACATTGTATAGAATAAATCTTATTGCAAATTCAATTTACTATAAATTTTGTTCTATATATTTATTCTGTATCTTGAATATTAACCGATATATTTGCATTTGTATTCTGCGTGTGGTCACCAGTAGGCTATGTTCGGACTTTCCGCCGAGAGCTCTGGCGGCCGTTTCCAAAACTATTCGTCCCTCGTGAATAGGTTTAGAGGTTATGTTAACTGTTTTTTGGTGCTAGAAACTACTGGGTTATTACGCCCTAAATAATGTTTTATGTTTAGAGGTTTCTTACTACTACAGTTGTTATTAGGCAGATTTCTCTATTGTAAAACTTCACGTGAGAAATCTGCTTAGTTTACGCAGCCCCTGCGTGACGGTTTTTTTTTTTGGTTACTTTAATATTAAGCGAATTGTTACTTTCTAGTTGTTGGCCTTCAGTACCCCCCCTCCCTTATAATCATCGGGGTTTTACATATTAATAAAGAATTCGTGATAATATGAGATCACTTGGGAGATCTGCTTAGTTTACGCTGCCCCCGCCTGATGAACTTTTTTATAAACTGTTGCAATTTTAATAATTGCTCCCTTGGCGGTGGAGGGAATGCCATTTTCTGACCACATTCAGGGTGCTGAGTTTGGAGGACATTAGATGGGCCGCAGTCACGACTTTGCCATTAGCTCGACTCATCATGACTCACCCATGTTTGAAATGAGTCGGCCATCTAGAAGCTAAATTGCCGATATAAACATGGTTAAAAGGATGAACTGTTGCAGCAAAGCTATGCAATGTATCAACCATCAACTTCACTTATAGAGAAAATGCATACAATTTGAAATCTACACAAATTTTTCACATAATACACAACTGTGTTGATGTAAAAAAAGTCCGTCACGCAGGGGCTGCGTAAACTAAGCAGATTTCCCACGTAAAGTTATACAATAGAGAAATCTTCATACGAGTGCCGATCAGTTACGGAAACGGCCGAACTTGCTTTCGGCGGGAACCATAGCTCGTCCCTTACACTTAATAAAACTTCAAAAATCTTGGTTATTATTAAAGATAGAGAATAATATGTATGTGTGTGTGTATGTGCTTGTGTGTGTGTGTGTGTGTGTGTGTGTGTGTGCGTGTGTGTGTGTGTGCGTGTGTGTGTGCGTGTGTTTGTGTGTGAGTGTGTGTGTGTGTGTTTGTGTGTGAGAGAGAGAGAGAGAGATAGATAGATAGATAGATGCATTTATTGTCATAGGACCAATGGTCCTCTCTTACAGACAATATGTTTACTATAAACTGGTTACTACTACTATAAATCAAACTAAACTACTTATATATTAAATTAAAACTTATCCAAAAAACATAAAGATACTATATCATACTATATATTATAAAACTAATGTACAAACATAAAACTAAAAATACAAATAAAACTAATGTACAAACATAAAACTAAAAATACAAATAAAACTAATGTACAAACATAAAACTAAAAATATAAATAAAACTAATATACAAACAGAAAACTAAAAATATAAATAAAACTATTAAACAAATGGCATTATGGTGGACTGTGGTACATGTCATATCCCCATCTCGGTCGTTAGAAAATGATTAATGCAGGCCTTTCGGAATGATGATGATGCTTTTATTTCTTCCGGTAAAGCATTCAGCTCTCTTGCCGCAACAGCAGAGAAAGATTGGCGAAATATGTTGGTTCTGCAGGCTGTCAGTTTGAAATTGTTTCCCAGTCTCTCACTATTCATAGGAATAAAACCCTCATAAAGATTTTTGGGCACTCCGAAATCCAGGATTTTCTTTGAAAGGCATAGTATATTTAAGCGCCGATACACCTTAGACGTGAGCCATCCCAGAGCTTTCGTGTATGATGTTATGTTCTCACCTCTCTTAGCATTGAATATATACCTGATTGCTGAATTAAATGCTCTCTGAATTTTTATGTCATCTGTAGATGTAATGTCTATATAAACGGAGTCGCAGTACCACATTAATGGCAAAATTAGGCTGGATACTAGTTTTATCTTGATTTCTAATGGGAAAAACTTTTTATATTTTATTAATGGATGTAATGATTTTCTTATTTTGTTAGCAACCGAAGCTGCTTGATCCTGCCATGAGAGATTGCTGTTAAATATTACGCCAAGTATACTCATTTTTTCACTCTTTTCAATAACCTGCTCATTTATTGTTATTGAAAGTCTAGGCTGCTTAATTTTTTTTAATATTTTTGGGGTACCAAGCAGTAGCCACTTGGTTTTTTTTTGTGTTTAGTGTTAATGAATTTTTTGAGCACCAATCAGTAATACTCTTTAAGTCCTGATTTATTCTTATTAAAAGTTCATTTGCATTTTCCGGAGCACCCGAAAGCCATATGCTAACGTCATCTGCGTACAAATGAATGTTGCTGTGTAGAACACAGGATGTTATATCATTTATATATATTGAAAACAGAAGTGGCCCCAATACCGAACCTTGAGGTACTCCTGATTTATTTACGGCCCAGTTAGAAGAAATGTTTTTTAATTTAACTTTTTGCCTCCGATTTTCTAAAAAGGATTTTAACCAACTAAGTAATTGCTCACCCATGCCCATAGCACCAATTTTCATTAGGAGCAACTGGTGATTTACTGATTCAAAGGCCTTATTGAAATCTAGTGAAACCCACAATACTAGATTCCTACGATCTATTGATTTTCTGATGTCAGATGTCAGAGAGAGGGAGAGAGAGAGAGAGAGAGAGAGAGAGAGAGAGAGAGAGAGAGAGAGAGAGAGAATATTATTGTCATCTCCTAAGTAAGTTGGGTAATATGGATGAGCATTTTACTAGTTGTATCAAAATAGCGCCGTGAGAATAATGTAATAAATTGCTGCAGATGACACAACAATCCTTTCATCCGATCCCGTTCCTATTACTGCTTCGAACAATCTCCAATTCCACTTAACCAAGATTGAAGAAGTCCATCACGCAGGGGCTGCGTAAACTAAGCAGATTTCCCACGTGAAGTTTTACAATAGAGAAATCTCAAGAAAAGTTGAGCAGTTAAGGAAACGGCCGAACTAGCTTTTGGCGAGAAAGTCACCCGTCCGTTAGCGGCCCAGATTTGAAAAATGCAAATATCTCGGTTACTATTCAAGATAGAGAATAAATGCACATAATATTTATAGTAAAGTCAATTTTCAATAAGATTGATTCTATACAAATTTTCGATCCGACGTATAGTAACGGAGATATTTCGAATTTTCGAAAATCCCCCTCTAAACCCCCCCTCCCACTGGTCCGATTTCAGCCGTTAACGACGATTAAACAAAAATTGCGACCGCTAGAGTGTTAACAGGCATATAATATATATATATATATATATATATATATATATATATATATATTGCTTCTGGTGAAATTACTTTCAGATTTTTGACTACTCTTCCATCAAGAATCTAAGCAAGCTATGACTTTTTCATTGTTTTACGTTATTTGGATGTAAGTATTCTTTTTAATTTAAACTAAAACATTTTTTAAACTTGTATTTGTTATTTTTATCATGTATTTATTAAGTGTTTATTTTTAATTGGTAATACTATAAATTCATTTTATCATTACATATTATTTGTTACCTTTTATATAATTTTAACTTTTTATATCATTAGTAAAGATTGTTTTATTCACTTTTTGTTTAGTTTAGTTGTACTGTTATATTGTATAGCATTTTCGTGATTTTCTGTTTTGGAGTATTGTTATACATTTCTTATTTTTATTTCTGTGATTTGTTGTAATCTACTTCTTCATTTTTTCCCCATATTCCTAAGCATGTCATATTACAAATAAGCTGTTATACCATGAAACTCTTTATTCTGAGCTTAAATACCAAATCCTGGAGCAAGATGCTCTCTGCCGCCCATACTCCTAAGCATGTCATATTGCAAATATGCTGTTATACCATGAAACTCTTTATTCGGAGCTTAAATACCAAATCCTGGAGCAAGATGCTCTCTGCCGCCCATACTCCTAAGCATGTCATATTACAAATAAGCTGTTATACCATGAAACTCTTTATTCGGAGCTGAAATACCAAATCCTGGAGCAAGATGCTCTCTGCCGCCCATACTCCTAAGCATGTCATATTACAAATAAGCTGTTATACCATGAAACTCTTTATTCGGAGCTTAAATACCAAATCCTGGAGCAAGATGCTCTCTGCCGCCCATACTCCTAAGCATGTCATATTGCAAATATGCTGTTATACCATGAAACTCTTTATTCGGAGCTTAAATACCAAATCCTGGAGCAAGATGCTCTCTGCCGCCCATACTCCTAAGCATGTCATATTGCAAATATGCTGTTATACCATGAAACTCTTTATTCGGAGCTTAAATACCAAATCCTGGAGCAAGATGATCTCTGCCGCCCATTCTCCTAAGCATGTCATATTACAAATAAGCTGTTATACCATGAAACTCTTTATTCGGAGCTTAAATACCAAATCCTGGAGCAAGATGATCTCTGCCGCCCATACTCCTAAGCATGTCATATTACAAATAAGCTGTTATACCATGAAACTCTTTATTCGGAGCTCAAATACCAAATCCTAGAGCAAGATGCTCTCTGCCGCCCATACTCCTAAGCATGTCATATTACAAATAAGCTGTTATACCATGAAACTCTTTATTCGGAGCTCAAATACCAAATCCTGGAGCAAGATGCTCTCTGCCGCCCATACTCCTAAGCATGCCATATTACAAATAAGCTGTTATATCATGAAACTCTTTATTCGGAGCTTAAATACCAAATCCTGGAGCAAGATGCTCTCTGCCGCCCATTCTCCTAAGCATGTCATATTCCAAATAAGCTGTTATACCATGAAACTCTTTATTCGGAGCTTAAATATCTAATTCTGTATCTATTGATTCAATCTTTCTCTCATCTGTGAATATTCTCGGTGAGAACTATATATAAGATTTTTGTTCTTAACGGCATGATTTTTATCTGATAAAAACGACACACAATATACCCCTTTCTTGGAAAACTAAAGATTACATTAGATAATGGTTGAAATCGGCCTTGGGAGGAAGGGTGGGGGGGGGTTAGAAGGGAAAACACCGAAAATTCATAATATATCAAATTATTAGACCATGAATTATTTATTTTTACATAGAAATGCAATGAATAGAAGTGGTAGCTTACTATTGATGCCTGAATACCATAATGTCCGAAAGAAGTCACAAGAAGGACTAGGAATGGATTTATGTATAGTGCAATAGTTGTATAGGGTCCATACTTAACACGAGGAAAAATCATTCGGGATGACTGATTTTTTTTTTTAATTTAGCCATGATGCAATGTTTTTAATGTACCAGAAGAAATTGCACCGATTTTTTACTCCAAAAAAAATGCCTGTCGTAGGGTGTTCGACACTCGTCATCAGAAAGGAACATCCCGTCATACACCTGAAACGGAACAGGGGTAATTTTTCGAATATCAATCATCTTATATATAAAAATGAATGTTTGTCTGTATGTCCTTTATAGAATCGTAAACGGCTGAACCGAATTTTATGAAACTTGGTATGTATATTACTACTAAAACAGGTTAGGTTTCTGGCTGTATTAATATTCTCTGAGACAAACAGGAGGGGGGGGATATGACGGAGGCCTGAAATTAAAAATAGCGATATTTCGTTTCCTATTGGTTTTTCGGCAAATATGCACATAACAAAAGTTGTTTATTTTGTTATTTAGAGTAACTTTTGTAATATACGCTTCTGTCGTATACCGAAGTATAAATGAGTTGTACGCTAAAAACTATAGTGGGAGTCAACAATTTTATGTGGCCCAAAAGACTGAACCGAACAAAACGAAACTCAGTATGTGATTTGGTATTAACACCTCCCAATTATAAGCTATATTAAAATTTCGAGGTACAAACAAGAGTGGGGGTTATAAGGGAGTTATCGAATATAAAGTCGCGATATTTCGTAGTCTTTTCATTTTTCGGCAAACGTGCATATAACAAAAGTTGTTTGTTTTGTTATTTTAAGAAACTTTTGTTATGTGCACATTTGCTGTATAACGAAGTATAAATGAGGTATACACGAAAAACTACAGAAGGGGTTAACAATGTTATAGGACGCGAAGACTAAATCGAAATAAACGAAACTCCGTATTTTTGACTATAATAATATGATAATCTATTATTAATCTTATATATAAAAAAGATACAAGCACAGGAAACGTTAATATAAAAATATTATGTATTTTGTAGAATTAAGTACATAACACATACTTTTATTATTAACATATCCTCAGCACGCCGACTAGGTTGTAAATCCAAATAATTGAGACGGGATAATGTAAAAATATTTTACAAAAGCAAGCCCCAAAAAAATGCCATTATCATTCAGCCTCAAATGATTTCCCGCGCGAAGCCGGGTACCTTAGCTAGTTATTAATATAATTTATTTTTGGTTTAATAAGGCAGATTATGATTATGTGATCTAAAACATCACATGAAATACATCCGCCATAGCTATAGTGCTCCTGAAATGAAAAGTCCCGAGTTTAACATAATAAAATTGTTTCCAGTTTAGTATACAAATTTATTATTTTACAATGGCTTTCTCAGGTAAGCCTAATTTTAGGAAAAACTTTCTGGAAAAACTGTTAGCAGATTTGGTTGTACGCATAACGAAATCAGACGAATGATATGAGCTCGTTCGAATTGAGGAATTGAGCTCCCAAGTAGATGTAAAATATGTAGTCAGCGTTTCGAATTTGTCAAAAGTTTTGCTCTTGAAGAAGAGTCTAAAAATGAGGATTATGAACGACAAACAAAAATATAAAATAAGGAAGCAATAATAATTTGCTGACCTTCAGCCACAGATAGTGTAATTATGGAAATTATTTATTCTATCATTATTATCCTTGAGTTAACATCATTTACACCCCCCAACCCTCTCCCTCTCCATTGCTCAATGCATTTCCACTTATAGCTCTTACATCACATAACATCTGATGTCCAACTTAGTTTTCAACAAAGAGAGAAGTATAAAAATAAATATTATTTCCTCACCCACACACATATTCATATACTTTTTAATAATGAAAAATATAAACTAAAATAAATATTTGTCCACTTTATCACACCTAAGAACAAAATCCGTCATTGGGGGAGGGGATAAAAATGTTAAGTGAGCTATGTTGCAAGATCCAACAAATAGGGAAGTAAAACTTTTCTTGAATTAAAAGTTTATATTTGACAACCGGTCCCACCAGATCAGTGGCATCTTTCATAAAAGAAATGGAGACTAATGGAATATCACTAGAGAAGGAGTAATAAGGAAGCTAACAATACCAAGTAGTCTATCATACTGAATGCTGAGATCAATCTACTGAATGGTGAGGTCAATCTACTGAATGGTGAGGTCAATCTACTGAATAGTGAGTCAACTTACTGGTTCGTGGTGAACCTACTGAATGCTGAGATCAATCTACACAATGTTGAGCTCAAACTACTGAATGGTGGGCAACCTACTGAAGGGGGTCGATCTACTGAATGGTGAGGCACCTTACTGGTTCGTGGTGAACCTACTGAATGCTGAGATCAATCTACAGAATGTTGAGACCAAACTACTGAATGGTGGGCAACCTACTGAAGGGGGTCGATCTACTGAATGGTGAGGCACCTTACTGGTTCGTGGTGAACCTACTGAATGCTGAGATCAATCTACAGAATCTACAGAATGTTGAGCTCAAACTACTGAATGGTGGGCAACCTACTGAAGGGGGTCAATCTACTGAATGGTGAGGCACCTTATTGGTTCGTGGTGAACCTACTGAATGCTGAGATCAATCTACAGAATGTTGAGCTCAAACTACTGAATGGTGGGTAACCTACTGAAGGGGGGTCAATCTACTGAATGGTGAGGCACCTTATTGGTTCGTGGTGAACCTACTGAATGCTGAGATCAATCTACAGAATGTTGAGCTCAAACTACTGAATGGTGGGCAACCTACTGAAGGGGGTCAATCTACTGAATGGTGAGGCACCTTACTGGTTCGTGGTGAAGCTACTGAATGCTGAGATCAATCTACAGAATGTTGAGCTCAAACTACTGAATGGTGGGCAACCTACTGAAGGGGGTCAATCTACTGAATGGTGAGGCAACTTACTGTTTCGTGGTGAACCTACTGAATGCTGAGATCAATCTACAGAATGTTGAGACCAAACTACTGAATGGTTAGACAACTTACTCCTTGATGAACCCTCTGAATGGGGGATAATCTACTGGGTCATATTAGAAATCTTTGATCCAAAATGTGATCTTTGAAGAACAATATGGACTGGTTTTAGTCTGTTGCACCCACGCATTTCTCTCGTAACCATTAGCCAACTGACTCGCCCGTACTTATTCTTCATTCCACAAACTCAATAGCCATCAGCTCATTCTCTGTTAGAATTCCTTTAAGGAAAAACAGTTATTTAGATTGTACGCAAGACGCGATTATTGAAACATTTCTCAAATGTCCATCAATATTATCAAATAGATGTAGAAAATGAGGTCCATTCAATATATATATAATTTTTTATATCACTGAAGTTCATAAAAACACGGCACTGCACTGATATTTGCGAGGTTAACGGCACTGTATTGTCTTAAAACACGGAACTATACTGTCTTCACAGACTCAAGGCCCAACACTGTTCTTCATATAAAAAACTTATACCGCACTGAAACTAAGACGCACTGTTCACTAAAGACAAGATCACTTGAAGACGGCTGAGAACAAACTAACTAAACTCGGGTCGGGCAGGGTCCCTTATATGGGTTATCGGTAAACATCAAACAGACTGGCCAGAAGGGACTAGACACATTGCGTAGAGCAATCCCGGCCGTAGTAGGCACTGCGGGCACCAATAGTCCTTCATCGGTCGGCTCTTTTCATCTCCTTCGTACTTCTTTACTTCTTACTAATTTTATCAACAATATATATATATATATACACACACGTATATATGCCTGTTACTCTTCTAGTGGGCGCAGTTTTTGTTGTTCGTTACCAAACTCTATATTTAGTCGTTTTATATAAAAAGAAAGATCAAGTTCGCTAACGGCTGAAATCGAACAGGTGGGGGGGGGTTAGAAGGGGAGAATGTTGATGATATAATAAACCCCATAATTCCAAGTTTAAATACCAAATATTGTTTTCCAGAGACCTTTATTATATGAGATACAATGAAGATTTTATTGGCCACCCACTTCTATACATCAGATATTTTTTTTTTTTGGGGGGGACAGAGAATAGATATTGAGATGAGATGACTAGTGTATTATTCCAACAGGTGGGAAATCTGCTTAGTTTACGTATCTATGATGGAATTCTCATTGTCAGGCATTGGCAAGCCATGTGCCAGTTTATTGCATGATTGTTAGCATCAGAGGACGTTAATAAATAAACTTCAAAATATTCGTCGTGTTTGTGCTTATTCGTCCAGTCGTCGCGATCCAAAGTTTTTTTCTAGAGCTGTAGTTTTATATATATATTTAGCTTAAATATTGTTATAAGTGTATGTATGGAAAGTAACTCCCAGTGAAAAAAATAAATGGCCCTTGATATACGTGCTTATTGAGTTCCGATACTCTTCTACAGCAACAAAATTGATGACAATAATAACAATTTACAGTTGAAGAGATGGAAGCTACTCCGGAGCCTGTGTGAAAGCCCATTATTTTTGATTAGGCCAGAAGGGGGCTTTGTCTCTGGAAGTGTAGGGGGGGGGGATCTCCAGGAATTTATATTAATCCGAGATATCCAGCTCTCACGCTCTGGAGAAATGTCTGCAAGCCATCTCGTCTGTATCAGCATTTCTACAAGACTTTATCGATCCAATACTAAGGAGAACGTAATTCTTTTACAATGATATTTGAGGAACTCTGGACACTTCTTAATATATTTTCCCACCTATTTTTGAAAGGAACAGAAAATATACGTCTAAGGTACATTACTAGAATTTTGTCACGCAGGGACTGCGTAAACTAAACAGATTTCCCTGATGCTGATATAACACACTTGTCATCTATTATCACCACGTATTCTCTATTCATATGTACACAACCGATGAGTTGAAAGGGAGGGTGGGGGGGGGGGTGACTGAAGGCAGAAACAAGAAAGTACCACTGCCCTGGGCAACTCCTCCATCCATAGGAGAGTAGTCTGAATATTCATTTCCTTGACGGACTAAAAAAAATCTGTTAGAAAGATTGGATTTAAGGATAAGGTAGAAGGTGTAGTTTGAGCTTGTAGAGTAATCCGTCATGCCAGACCTTGTCAAAGGCATGCGCTACAACAAGAAAGGCTGACGTGCAATGTTCTTTTCGCTCGATAGATGCAGATATGTGATCTCCAACGCGAAGACATTGTTGAATGGCGAGAGCGAAATACGAATTGATGGGAAGGAAGGGTGTTTTGAATTTGGAGAATTGGGAGAAGGCGCTTAATTAAAAGTTGTTCAAACCTTTTTGAGAAAATAGGGAAAAGGCTAATAGGACGATAGGAAGATGGATTCTGGGACGATTTTCCAGGTTTCGGGAAGAAGACTATAATCGCGAATTTCCAGAGTAGAGGGAAATGGGTAGTGCAGAATATGCAATTGCATAGGTATGTTAAAAATGTAATGGCCTTGGGTGGGAGTCGACGAACAATTTCAGAGGAAATTAGATATAACCCTGGAGATTTATTGCGAGGAAGACGGCAAATGATGCGTTTGATCTCTGATGGTAAAACAGGACGTGGGGGAAGGGACATTGGTAATGGCGAATCGAGGAATTCTTGGCTTTTCTGGGAATGGAAGTGGTCCTGAGGATCTGGATGAGGAGAGAAGGTTTGACGTAGGTGTCGCCCTAAAACTTCGGATTTGTCCTTATCTGAACGTGCCCATGTACCGTCTTTTTGGGGGGTAGACCTTGGATGGTATTTTAGGATTTTACGGGTAGCGTTCCATAAGGATTTTCTTTGGAGGTTAGTGATGCTAGATAGGAATTATAGGATGTGGTTCGATGAATGTAAAGTCTCCTTTTAGCAGATTTCCCTTTAGGGAAATCAGCTATTGAGGTCGTACTCATGACGCGATTATCGAAAAATTTCCTCAAATGTCCATCGATCCTACCCAGGAGATGACGAAAATGAGGTCCATTCAAAACTATATATATATATATATATATATATATATATATATATATATATATATATATATATATATATATATATTTGTCTGTTAACACTCTAGCGGTCGCAATTTTTGTTTAATCGTCACCAAACTCGGTATTTAATCGTTTTATGTAAAAAGGAAGATCAAGTTCGTTAACAGCTGAAATCGGACTAGTGGGAGGGGGGGTTTAGAGGGGGGATTTTCAAAAATTCGAAATATCTCCGTTGTTATGCACCGGATCGAAAAATTGTATAGAACCAATCTTATTTCAAATTAAATTTACTATAAATATTGTTATATACATTTATTCTCTATCTTGAATATTAACCGAGATATTTGCATTTTCCTGTTTTCAGCTTCTGAGATGAGATTGGCTATCTTCGGGTCTAGTCGTGAGTTTCCTTCAAGAGCTAGTTCGGGCCGTTCCCGTATCTGTTTGACTCTCTATTCTCAAATTTCTTTATTGTAAAACTTCACGTGGGAAATCTGCTTAGTTTACGCAGCCCCTGCGTGACGGACTTTTTACAATTCGACATAGTCTATTGTAATAACTGCGGTCGTCAGGATGACGAGTCCTTTGCCACATAGCTCGAGCTTTTCGCTTTTCGGCTAGGAGCTGGAGAATATGACGGGGAAGAGAGTCGGATGGTTGTAGGCGTGGTTTATGTTGGGAAGGTAGAGCTGCTTTCCATACGGATTGTTGGATGGAGGTTGTGAAACGATTTACAGCTAAGTCTAAATCTGAGGACGTTTTAATGGAATTGTGTGGTCTATGATTTCTTCTAAAAGTAAAGAAAAACGATCCCAGTTGACGGGAATATTTGATAAGGAAGGTGGCAGTGATTTTGGAAGAGCATGGAGGGATAGTTCAAGGACAATGGGCGTGTGATCAGAGTTAAGGTCATTTAGAGAGGAAATCTTATAATCGATGTGATGGAGACCAAGGGTGATGAAAAAGTCAATAAGGTCTGGGATGCGATTAGTGTCAGTTAGACCAGTAGGTTGGGGTGTTTGGGGAAATTGTGGTACACTGCCTTGAGGAAAGCATAGCATTGAGTGAACGACCTTGAGAGTTGGTATTCTGGATCCCCATTATAGATGTTTTGCGGTTTAGTCCCCACCGACAAGGAAAGGAGTACTGATTGAATCAAAGATATTATTCACTATGGAATCATGGAGAGGTTTCTCAGGAGGGCAGTAGACAGCTGATATGGTAAACGAGAAGGAAGGAGTTGAAAACTCAACAGCTGTTGCTTGGAGGGTACAGCGGGATAAGGGATTGAGAGATTGTGCCCCGAACTATTATGGCAGTTACGTCGTGTGATTTTCTGTCTGGATGGTCCGTTCGGTAAGTATGATAGCCAGTGAAACCGAGTTTTTGTTTACTTGAAAATCTTGTTTCAATAATAAGTGCTGCATCGATGTTGTTGTTTCGTAGTACTGTAGTTCGTTCGTTCGTATGGTTTCGAACACCATTAGCATTCCAGAGGAGGATAGAGAAGGATTGGGGTGGGTGTGAGTTCATTTGGATGGGATAGGAAGTCTGGAGATAATAGTATTTAGGAGTGTGAACAATGGAATTATAATAGAACGGAATTCCAAAATGAAGTTGTGAGATTATTAGAAGAGGGAGGGGGAGGTATGTAGGCAGTAGTGCTATGAGGGAAGTTCGGTACCTCAAGCTTCTGTTGCCGCAGGTTTCTCTCGGTTGCTGCTTGTGCGAAGGTTACTCCTCTTTCCACTGTCCTCCAGGGTTGAGTTGCTGGAAAGAAAAAATCAATGAAATATACCTGAATATAACATAATTAATTTTATTGAAAACAATTTACTAATGCTAGTGCTGTAATTGGTAATGAATCAGAATCAGTTTTATCTCAATCACTCAAATGTTTGTAATCCAAAAGCAAAAGAAGGGGGGGGGGGTCTATAGAACGTATTTGCATATATGTCACAAAGTAAATGTCAATGAAAACAATATTTAGTATTTAGCCTTCAATTAATATGTTTTATTATATAACAGAGCATTGTCTATGTAACACTAGTAAAAGTGGGGGTTTACTGGAAGCTGAAAACTGAAAAATTCAAATATCTGGGTTAATATTCAAGATAGGGAATAAATGTATATAACAATATTTATAGCAAATTTAATTTGCAATAAGACTGATTCTGTACACTTTTTCGATCTGGCGTATAGTAACGGAGATATTTCGAATTTTCGAAAATCCTCCCCTCTAAACCCCCCCTCCCACTTGTCCGATTTTTGCCGTTAACGAACTTGATCTTTCTTTTTACATAAAACGACTAAATATCGAGTTTGGTAACGATCAAACAAAAATTGCGACCGCTAGAGCGGTAACAGACAAATATATATATATATATATATATATATATATATATATATATATATATATATATATATATATAGATATATATATACAGTTTTGAACGGACCTCATTTTCGTCATCTCCTGGGTAGGATTGATGGACATTTGAAGAAAAATTTCGAAAATCGCATCATGAGTACAACCTCAATAGCTGATTTCCCTTAAGGGAAATCTGCTAAAAAATTGAGACCGCTAGAGCGTTAACAGACATATATACATATATATATATATATATATATATATATATACATATATACTAGCTCAGATACCTGGCATCGCCCGGGAGTTGATTTGAGGCTGAATGGTGATGGTATTTTTTTTGGCAAGGCTTTACGTTGCACAATATTTTTACATTTACCCTTCCCAGTATTTAGGGTTAATACCCGTCGTTTCTGTGGATTTGTTAATAATAAAATTAATTTTTTTTGTAAGACTTCACTGTAATCCATATTGTCATATTTCCCGTTTCCTGTGCATTATGCATAGATTTGAATTATTAAGGACAAAATATTATAATAATATATTATAATTTGAATTAATTTTTCTAGGTGAGGTACCTGGTAGTTCATATTGAAAAGAATTGTTGAGAAAATTTCTCTAAATAACAAACTAACAACTTTTGTTATGTGCATATTTGCCGAAACCCCAATAGGAAACTAAATATCACTATATTTAATTTCAGGCCTCCCTTATAACCCCCACTCCTGCCCGTCCCTAGAAATGTTAGTATGGCTTATTATAAGGAAGGCGTTAGTGCTAATACATATACCGAGTGTTTTATTTAGTTCGGTTGTCTTTTGTGCCAAATAAAATTGTTGACTCCCGCTATAATTTTTAGCGTATAACGCCTTTATACTTCGGTATACGACGATAGTGTATATAACAAAAGTTTTTCTAAATAACAAAATAAACAACTTTTGTTATGTGCGTATTTGCCGAAACCCCAATAGGAAACGAAATATCACTAAATTTAATTTCAGGCCTCCCTTATAACCCCCACTCCTGCCCGTCCCTAGAAATATTAGGATAGCTTATTGTAAGGAAGGCGGTAGTGCTAATTCACATACCGAGTTTTATTTAGTTCGGTTGGGTCTTTTGAGCCCAATAAAATAATGACTCCCGCTATAGTTTTTAGCTTATAACTCATTTATACTTCGTTATACGACAAAAGTGTATATAACAGAAGTTACTTTAAATATCAAAATAAACAACTTTTGTTATGTTCATATTTGCCGAAAACCCAATAGGAAACGAAATTACGCTATTTTTAATTTCAGGCCTTCCTTATAACCCCCACTCCTGTTCTTCTGAGAGAAGATTAATATAGCTTAAAGTCTAAGTTAGCTCAGTAGTAATATACATACCAAGTTTCATAAAATTCGGTTCAGCCGTTTATGCGTGAAAAGGTAACAAAAAAACAAACAAACATACACGAAAGAAACAAAATGCAGTTATAGTGTCTATGACATGTGAAACGAAAAGTTATCGTGAAATTTCGCGAATAAAATCAATGTACAGACAGAGGTTACAATTTTATATACATATATATATATATATATTTTTTTTTTTAAACGTACCTTTTTTTCGTCATCTCGTGGGTAGGATCGATGGACATTTAAAGAAATTTTTCAAAAATCGCGTCGTGAGTACGACCTCAATAGTGTGTGTGTGTATGTGTGTGTGTGTGTGTGTGTGTGTGTGTGTGTCTGTGTGTGTGTGGGTGTTTTTTTTTTTTTTTTTTTTTTTTTTTTCCTAATGGTAGTAACCCTACCAAAAGAGATTTTATTATTTAAAATACACATGCTCTATATAAAATATACTACATGTGTTACATAACAAATACAAATTACTAAAACTTATACCATAAAATACTAAAACCTAATTAAATACAAGATAAACAACAAACAAGTTTCTTTTTTTTTTTCTTCTCTTACAACACCTCAAAATTTATAATTGCAACAAGGTGAATAAAATCACCAAATACTTGTTGCTGTGTAAGTTGATGCAGCTCAAGTGGCCAGCTCATATTTAGCCCGATAGCTCTTCGGATGATGGGGGCCCTGATATGCTCTAGACGAGAGCAGTCAAAGATCAGGTGTTCCACTGTCTGTGATGAGGCATTATCGCAAGGGCAGGCATCCTCTTCCAAAATGTGGAATCTGTGAAGATAGCTACGCATTTTCCCATGCCCGGTAAGGAATTGCGTTAGCTGGAAATGATGCTTGAAGTCCATCTTCTGCCTTCTCCCGATAGTGGGAATGAACTTTCTTGTCAATGACGCATTACTGGAATCCTTCCATTCCCTTTCCCATCGTCTCAGCGTGTCCTTCCTGGCGGCTTCCTCAAGGCTTGACAATGGGATTTTTAGCTGTTCCCTCACTAAGTTGTCATCCCTACTAGCTTCCTTAGCCAGCCGATCCGCTTCTTCGTTTCCCACAATTCCAACGTGACCTCTAACCCAACAGAACACTATCTCAGCGCTCTTGATATCATGTAGTATTCTTCTAATGGATTCAATTATCTCTAAATGGCAATTGCTTCCAATACGTTCGAGAGTAATTTGGCTATCAGTTGCCACAGCCACCTTCCCCAAAACTCCCTGAGCCTCTCCTCGAACCCATTCCAAAGCCTTTAAAATGGCTAGAGCTTCAGCTTGGTTATTTGAATTTTCGGAGTTCAATCTGTATTTTCCGGAAGCAATTATCCTGGTATTGTGGAATACGACAAAAGCACAGCCCAAATTTGCGTCGTCTTTGCTTCCGTCAGTATAGATGAGGGTATTGCATTCACCAACTTCCTCAACACGCTTTACTATTGGCCAGTTCCCAGGGTGACCCCAATCCTCATATCTCGTAGGCAGCTCCAATGACAATTGGGAATATTTATCCTTGTACACCAGCCTACCACTCTTCACAAGATAAATTTTGGCTGTTTCCTCTATGTCCAGATGTATTGGGATCACATTTGCCAAGACACAAGCCGCTTCATAAGACACTGTCCGGTAAGCTTTAATTATCCTCAAAGCTATCAGGCGTTGCACTCTTCTTAGCTTGATCCTATTTTTCTTCTTTGCCAGTCCCTCAGCCCACACCGGGCAAGCATATTTCATCATAGGGAGGATTGCTCCATTATATAACACCTTAAGGACTTCAGAGTTCAAACCCCACCGAACTCTTGCAATCCTTGCCATTTTCCCTACAATAGGCAATATCCTACCAACAACGGTGTCGATATGTCAGTTCCAGCTCAGTGTCTTGTCCAATACAACTCCTAAATACTTCAACTGCTTTACCTCAAGGACCCGCTTTCCCTGGAGCTTTATCTCCAAATTAGTTTCCACCCTTCTTCTGGTGAAATACATATAGGCCGATTTTTCAGGATTAAACTTGATTTTCATGTCCTCAGCCCACTTTAAAATCCTACGCATAGCTAAGTAGGCCTTTAGCTCAAGTTCATCCCTGGTTTTGCCTCGAATGAGTACCATGTAATCATCTGCAAAAGCCACTGCTTCAATATTCTCGCCCAAGTTTATTCCCAGCAACGAGTTATACAGTAGAACCCAGAAGAATGGACCCGACTTGGAACCCTGCGGACATCCTTTTTCCAAGCTTCCTTGCTCCCCTGATCTATCAATATCTAAGAGCACTTTCCTTTCCGAAAAGAAACTTTTAGCGAGCAAGTATAAATTTCTTGGACAGCCAGTAAGTCTCAGTTGGCCCAGAATCGCAGGCCACCATGCAGAGTCAAAGGCACCTTCAACGTCCAAAGAAATTGCCAGTACGTCACTTCTGGAAAGAAAGGCATCCTTAACGAAACTAGTGACGCAAAGTAGTGCATCAGTTGTACTTCTCTGCGGTCTAAAGCCATACTGCTTATTAGAGATTAACCCTCTCTTCTCCATGTGGTGCCTTATTCTGTTAATGAAAAGCCCCTCGAGGACTTTACCCAACCCTGCTAACAAACTTATCGGCCTAAACTTTGATGCGTCTTCGACCTGTTCTTTCCCAGGTTTTATCAGCAAGACCACTTTTGCTACCTTCCAAATTCGTGGAAACGCTCCCGGTTCAAGGCAAGAATTAAACAATAAGCAAGTAGTCCGAGGAAAAACACTGAAAAACACTTTAAGGATTTCATTTGTAACTCCATCCACCCCTGGAGCTTTATTATTTTTAAGTTGGTTGACGATTTGAGAAATCTCGTTCTCATTGAAGGGAACATCATCCGGAGTATCAAGCTCTTGCTCAATGTCCAACCTTAACTGCCGCTGTCCAGCACTATCCGAGTTTATGTCATCCTTAGGTATAACCTTTTCCGATATAACCTCAACCGTTTCCTCAAGATTTGTGGTGAATGATCCGTCCCTTTTCCTTATCGTAGTAATAGCTCGACTCCCCGCTCTATTACCAGACAAAATTTTATACACCGAGCTCCAAGGATTTCTAGCATCAATAGAGTCAATCCATTCCTTCCATGATTCCTTCTTGGCCGCTATAATCATATCTTTAAAACCCATTTTATAATGATAATAGTCCCTCTTCCTTTCCTCTCTCAGTGCCATATTATTAAAAGTACGCTGATATCTTCTACGAAGCCGGTTAACCTCCTTTCTCTTACCAGTTAGGTTTCTATTCCACCAAGGAACGGATCTTTTGCCCTGTGATATTTTAGGCATTAAGCATTTCTGGGAGCACTTAATTATGTAATCCATAAATGCCTCAGCACCCGCTTCCGGACTATTCTTGCTTTTAATCACAGATAGAAAACCTAAATCCCAATCCTCACCCCCTTCAAAGTCACTGACTTCCGAAAAAACAGTTAAACTGCCCTTTAACGCATTTATAAAATGCTCCTTATTTGACTCCGTGAGCCTAAATAAATTCCCCTGACCTTTAATCGAAGCATTTAAAGAGAACGGCAGGCTACTTCTAATTGCAAAGCCAATCAATGCGTGATCAGATCCACTATCCTCCATGTCTAAGCTCCAATCACTAATTTTTCTTACCAGAGAAGCTGAAGCAAGGGTAAGGTCTATATTACTTTCTCCATTAGAAGTCCTAAATGTAGGAAGCCCTAAGTCTTCATTAATTAAATAGAGATTTTTTGAAGCAATTAAAGCCTCCAACTTGATACCCCTTTCATTGGTCAATCTGTCGAACCAATAATGCGATCGGCAGTTGCTATCAATAGCTATAAGTATATCTCTATGGCAGTATGCATCGATAATCCTATTTAGCTTATCTAAGGAACTATCGATCGGGAGTGTACTATCAAGGTAGGCGCTTATTGCTATCAGTGATAACCTGCCACTGTTTATCTCAGCAACTACGAAATCTTCATTTGAAAATTGTGCTATTATCGTTAGATGAATAAATGATCGTCTTACTATTATAGCTGCCCGTTTTACAGCTAGTCCGCTCACCGCCGCTGTGAAATAATAGTGCTGTACTGGAATACTATTGCTATTATTGTTATAAGGTTCCTGAACAAACGCTATATCTATATTATTTTCATTCATAAGTGCTAACAGAAGGTCCGTAGCCTGCTTGGATTTTTGAAGGTTAACCTGATAACACCTTAAGAATGGGGTAAGAACGTTACTCATTATTTCCATAATTAATATTTTGCCTTTGCCTATTTTGCAACATTATTCTTACGGCACAATTCCTGTCCAAAGACGAATGGTTAACATTTAAACACGATGCCTTCCTACTATTTTTATTGTACTGGAGGCAGTTCGTACACTTCAACTCATTTTCTGAAATTTTACATTCATTAATTAAGTGTTCCCCCGTGCACTTTGGGCAGACTACTTTATTCTTGCAATCAGTACTACTATGATTATACTTTTGACATTTAAAACATTTTCGTAAAAATATGTACTCCGCAGTAAAGCACATACTCCAGTTTAGCTTCAATTTTGAATTTACCAGGGCTCTGTAATTCAGGGGACTAGTTTCCATTATCAGGTGACGTGTTTTCCTTCTGGTACTTATTATGTATTTAGGAACGATTTCATTCTCATTTAATTTAAGGTCACTGTTCTGTTTAACTAAAATTTGTACAAAATTATCCTGGGTAACCCCTTCAGGGAGGTTATAAACGATTAACCGGGGGTTATATCTAGTGAGTTTTCTCGCCTTAACCTGGGAATTAATACCAGTATTATTGTTAATATTGTCACAGATCACTTCTATGTCTCTCTCCATGTTGGACTCAATATAAAAAGCACCCGACTTTAAACTTTTAAAATTTGTTATACCCACCTTGAGCTCAGATGGATTAAGATTTGTTTGAACTATATTCTTTATGTCCCCTTTCTCGTATCCCTTCTTCGGGCTAACAATAGCTTTAAATTTACCTTTAGGAACAATATGAGAATTACCTTTCGTTTTGTCTGCATATGACAACTGGGGAGCCGGTACCTGGGGAAGAACTGGAAAATCCTCCTTTTTCTTTAGCTCCTCGCTCAACTCCTCAAAAATCTTTCGCAAAGTATTCACTGAACTCAATATTAATGTTTTGTAGTCGGTTCTCAAGTTCCCACTTTTCTCACGCACAGAAAGTATATTATTAAACTGCTCGTGGACAATATCATCCCACTTGGCAGTCGCCATCTTGTCCAACTTCTTCTCGTCGGGGTGCGATATGTTTGAATAATGGGACATTGGAAAACCAGTTGTCAACGGTTTATTTCTTTTGGTCCCATGCATTGATTCAGATAATTTTTCAACAAAAAAATCTGCTAAAGGCATTTCTTCAGAATTATTTTTTTTTGCCAGCATACGGAATGTTATTGATCATATAGCCATTCCGGGAATCACAGCACATAACAATTTTTGTCATATTCGGCTGGTTTGCTTGGGATGTACTTCCAGAATGAATATTTCCCTCTAAATGCTAAAAGTTGTTCATCTATTGTACAGTAATCACTGGGGATATACATAGTCTTACATTTGGATACAAACATATTCTATCCAATAAATATCTCATAGGCGCAAGTGGATCTTCTCTCCTTTCCAATCTAGTAATTTTAGTGTTGAATTGGAGGGTATTCATAAGGAATAAAAATCTTTTTTCTGGCATGATGTTTTTTGTAATCCTCAAAATTTTTTTTTATGCCACAAAAGCTCTGTTCGCATATGATTGATTGTGTGTCCTATATAATATTGATCAGTGTATTTACACGTCTGCAGCAATATTTCTTCATTTGTGAGTCAGCTACAGGGTCTAAGAATAAATTACATCCAATTCCAGTTAAAATATCTCATAATAAGCTTGCTACAGCCTTCATTATTTTGGAGTAGACTGAAGGAGAGGGGGCTGATGCAGCAGCAGACGTATTAAATACCAAAACATTTCTCCAAAAAATGTCAGGGATTCAGTGTCAATATTTCTTTTAAATTTATATATCATCATATAGGAAATCTTTTCTTCTCATGATCATATCAACTATTATGACTAATCATTTATTATAAATTATTTCAATTTTATCACATTTAATTTTTATTGTCACATTCAATTTATATTAATTATTATTTATTTATTTACTTTTTGCAACTAAAACTAATTGGAACGGGTTATCTACAGGTTACCACCATTTCCTAGCCAGGGTGGGACTAAGGATTTTATTTAATGATTTTCGTCACTAAATAAATTCCTTTGCTCAGTCGAGAATCGAACTCGCCACTCTAGGATTACCATGTGAGATTAAAGGCAACACTTTAACTCACGTGGCTAACCTGAGCCCCAAAAAATTTATATTATTATTTATTTATAAATTAACTTATAATTATAGCCATAATCCAAAAAAAAAAAAAAATTCACTCAGAATAATAGTCATAATCAGATTATTTATTATAAATCATATTATCTTGATTCAGTTTTTCAGATTGATCATTGATTTCACAATTAATCTACTCTAATCATAAGCATAGTATAATTGAATTTATCAATAATTAAAATCAATCATAGTCATGTTTATTATTAGATCATTACTAATTGGGAGTTTTCATTAATATTATTTATTTATAAAAGAGCATATAAAGCCGTTATAAATTGACCACTAGTCATTTAAGTTCTTTGTATGATGAAAATTAGTTTTAGTGCAAATTAAAGAACATTTCTTTTCTTCACATAGTTTATAACTAAAATGTTAATTTATTTTTATTGTATTATAGATAGTAATATATACATGTAGTAAATTTAATTTAATTTTTTTTATTTTGTGTTTCTGCTTTAGTATAAGATTTTTATAATTGTTTAAAATCTGACAATACTTAAAGTTTACGCCATGTTTGTTAAAGAAGCGAAGTGTCCTTGTTATAGTTAATGAAATTGTATTCGCCTAAATAGCTTAAATTAGAATTTGTCTGCCAATTGAGGTAACTCACTATTTGAAGCTGTGTTATGATTCATCTATGATAATTAGTTTTAAATATGACAATGGAATCTTAGAGCCCTCCTCAGGAGGATAATGGAAGCAGATTAATTATTCTATTTTTGTTAGTATATTTATACATCTCATGAAGAACACTATTATTTTATTGTGTTATAATATGATAAAAAATGATTTATTTTAATCATATTTTAAATCTATTGATGATACTCTACTTCAAAATATAAATGTTGGCCCAGCATTATTTAATAACACTAAAGAGCTTTGGATATTAAATGAAAAAAAATTGTGTTTAAAATTAAATAACTCCTATCATATCTTCCAAGTGAAAATATCTATCTACCTTTACTTCTGAGACAAATTCTCTTACAAAATATGAGTTATGAGCGCAGTGCAGACAAGACTTTGGATTGTAATTACAATAGTCTCGTTACTTGTATTCACCACCTTTTTTTGTATGACTCATTCAGTGAAATATGTTGTACATTATTTAAACTATGTTTCCTAGTACACTTTTGTATTTTTCATTTTAAAAATAAATTTTTTTTTTTTTTTTCAAATTATTTTTCTACATTTTACCATATAATTCATATGAAATATCGGTACTTGTGTATTATACCCACAACATTTTAGTTCCAATAGTTCCACGGTAGAGTGCGTTACTGAAGTGCGACGCTTGCTCTCCCAGGCTAATGAGGTTATCTTTTGTTTGGAAATAGATGAGAGTCTATTTACTAGACGAAAAAATAATTATGGACGGAATATAGCAGATGGTAGCACAATATATTCTGATTGTTGGAAAGGCTACCAAACAAATATATTAGAAAGCCAAGGATTCAAACATGCCTAAGTAAACCATAAATATAATTTTCTTGACCCCAAGACTGGAGCACATACTCAGACAGTCGAGAGAATGTGGGGAAGTGCAAAGTGGCAAAATAAAAAACTTCGAGGGACAGTCAGGCATCACCTTGAATCATATTTGGGAGAGTTCATATGGTGACAGCACCATGCAAAAGGAAATGGAGACCCTTTTCAGTGCATTTTAAATTCTATATCCACATATTTTCCGCCGAAATGTGAATAAAATGTTTTATTTTTAAAAATTGTGTTTTCTTTTATTTAGCATTACAATTCCTTAGGTTATAAGGTAAGTATAACCTCCTTTGCGGGCAAGGAATCATACTACAATTTTAAATGACTGGCCTGAACAGCTCTGTAGTCACAGTGAGAACAAATAAGAGGTTCTCTGGAATATGCTGGATGGTAGAGGAGCCAATTGATAACACTGTAGAGGACTTGGCCTTCTTATTGATTCTAATAAATAAGAGGTTCGTTATTTGTATGTTTTGCTAATGCATGGCCTTCTATATTGTGCTTGATATTTGAGCTATAACTGCAATACAAACAATAATACCGCCTCTTAGATTCAACAATAACAAAATAGTACTTATTTGATAGGCTAAGCTCTTCAGGGTTGCTGCTTTGGCCGGTGTCTTCACCAACACTAGAAGATGACAATTCAAATTCTGACAACAGTTCCTCTGAAAATTAACATTAGTATAATTAATACAGAGGAAATAAGTAACTGGATTACTTGATTAGAAAATGTGAGTAAAGGATAAGATAATTCATGGAATTTTATTCATAAAAATAAGGAAATCGGACAGGTAGCACTAGCATGGTCTTCTTTTCTTAAGGTTAGCCATGAAAGCGTTGACCTTAATCTCACATGGTAAACCTAGAGTGCCGAGGAAAGGAATTTATTTAGTGACAGAATCCACTAAATTAAGTCCTTAGTCCCACCCTGGCTAGAAACGAATGGTAAACTGTAGATAACCCCTCCCAATTGGCCTTAGTTGCAAAAAGTGGAAATTAATTAATAATTTTTCTCAAGCTAATCTATGAACTTATGTTCTGTAGAGGAACCTGGAAAGAGGACCCTGGTGGAGTTGGAATCTATTGTACCAATATGATATTTCACAAGAAAATAACTAAAAAATCACTTTAAAATAAATTAAATTTCTTAAGGCCAAAAAAATATGTTATAATGCTCACTTTAACCCATTAAGTGGAGCCTAGTTCATGCACTGACATGTTCAGGAAGGGGATGGGAATCAAATCATGTCAGGACAGGTCAGTCTCAGAGTTCCAAGTGTTTTGCAGAAAAAATGGTAAGTAACTTTTTCTTTCATTTTCTGAATGTGAACTGTTGACAATATTCTTCCAAACAATAATTGGTTGAGAATATATTTTCATCTAATTTTTATTTGCAATTGAATCGACTGTCCTATAAATAGATCCTCAAGTTTTCAAAACAACAGAGGAAGCTGTGGCCTATTTATTCTCTGAAGAAATAGAAGCTGATATATTAGCTATACCACCAGATGTCCTGGAAGTCTCCGACCAAGAGGAAATAGATGACGAAGAACTGGGGACACCATTTGTACGTGACATTCCTGGTACTATCGAACTAAATCTTCTGGAT
This sequence comes from Riptortus pedestris, assembly GCA_019009955.1. Lineage (NCBI taxonomy): Eukaryota > Metazoa > Arthropoda > Insecta > Hemiptera > Alydidae > Riptortus > Riptortus pedestris. The sequence goes on from CM032228.1 coordinate 232,597,045, forward strand.
GACCAACCACCAGGTAACATACTAGATGATGAAAGTCTCAGCCAATCAAGCTCAGAAGAAGAGACACCCATAAATAATCGTCCCGCTAAGAAAAAAAAGAAATTATATAAAAAAATTATAACTACTCCAAAAAACAAAACTTTGGAAGGACAGGTATCTTGGGAGAAATCTGACATTACTTATAATTTTGGAGAAATAGGAGACAAAGCCAAATCAAATTTTGAAATTGTAATGAAGAAAATTGGTAGCTTTTCACCGGTTCAAATTTTTGAGGAATTTTTTTCTACTGACCTTCTACACTTCATTGTTGACGAAAGTAAAAAGTATGCCCACCAGTGGAAAAATAAACCAGATTTCTTGATTAGTGTCAAAAAGATTATTGGTCTGAAGAAGAAGACTTGGGAATTCCTCTAGTAAAAAATGCTTTCACAATGAAGAAATTTCTTCAGATAAAAGCTTTGATACACTTTGCTGACAATAATGAAGCAAATAAAAATAAAGATGACAAGGGATTCAAAGTGCGTAAACTCATTTCCAAAATAAATAACAATTTTCAGAAATGGGGAGTTTTTGATGAAGATCTTTCTATTGATGAAATGATTGTCAGATATTACGGTACAGTTTATAAGGGGAAACCAATACGATTTGGCTACAAGCTCTGGGCTTTATGTAGTAATGAGGGTTATTGTTACAATTTTGATTTATATTGTGGTAAGAATTCTGATCAATCCTCAAAAAATGTTCCCAATTTTTAATAAATCAAATTACCATGGTAAAATGGAACGACAACAAATGTTTTACTTTAGACACTAACTTCGATGTCATTGAGCCATTAGCAAATGTTTCCAGACTAATCAAAGGACAAAAAGAAAAAAGTAAAGTATTGCAACCTGCTGTTATAGGACATTACAATCAGTTTATGGGAGGTGTCGACCATCACGACTGGTTACTCGAGAAACATACCATTGCTATAAGGGGAAAATAATGGTACTGGCCAATCTTCACAAGAGTAGTTGACATGGCAATTGTAAATACTTTCGTATTATATAACAAAATTTCAGATGAAAAGAAAAGTCTAAAGGATGTTCGCAGGATGATTGCAGTGACCTATCTAAACAGAGAAATTCGCTGATTGAAAACCATTGACTACAAAATGTAATGTAACACTTTGTACAAATTGTTTTCCGAATTTCATTCATAAACAAAAATGACCTTAAATAGTGTAAAAAATCGGTTATACAGCACTCACACATTCAGTGATGTGAATAAAAACTAGTATAAGCAAATACTAGGGATTTCTTAAGTAAATGCTACGTTTTGTGTGAATAAACACTCTAGCACTTGCTAGGGGTAGTAAGTTCTAGGAGTAGTAAATGCTTAAAAATGGTGTGAATAAAACTTTTGAAGTAGATTGTTCTGTAGCATATGCTTTGATATTTTCAAGCCTGGTCTGGGGCATGCTAGACTTTTTCCTAGCATTTACTACCTGTCTGCTCAGTCCATAGTTTGTTGTTGATCATGGCTGAGTTTATGCCTATTCGTCAACGTAAAATTTATTCTGTTCGCTCTGGAATAAACGAACGTAATTGTAAAGAACTGTTGAGGTTTAACAGTGAGAGTGTTGATTTCCTTGCTCCAGAAGACAGCAAATGTAAATATTTCTGAGGTTTGTGGGTGATCCTGGCTTTCAGTCTGGTGTAGCTCAAGATGTGGGTGTACATCGTACTACTGCTAACAAGACTATAAGGTACATGATGAGTAGAGTAGTTGAACAATCACATAATTGGATAAGGTTTCCAACTACAGGTGAAGATATGACCGAGGCTAAAGTTTTGTGGTAGAGACATTTTTGTTTGCCGTCTGTAATTGGTGCCCTTGATTCTACTCAAATTGATAGGAACGTTAAAACCTAGCATTTACTTGGTCTAGCATGTACTACCCCGCGAGTAAGTGCTTGTGTTTTTCCGGATTCTACTAGATTTGCCCTAGTATTTTCTACAAATCTTTATTCACACTGATTTGACCAAATACTTACTAGACCTAGCATATGCTAGTTAGAAAGTGCTAGTTTTTATTCACATGTCTTATTATCTACTAAAAAATCTTTTCTTCAATCCATCTCAATCTTTTCATTCTAACCTACTGACATTGGAATTCAAAATTACTAGTAAATCATGAGCTAGTATCTTGCCCTTTCTAGATCAAAGGGGAGAAGGATGGACAACCTTGCACCCTCTATACTCGAAATAATAAAGATTTAAATATATTGTTCATAATTTTATGACAAGGATCACCAATAAAAAACATTTTTTTTGCTCAAACTTTATTCTTACTGCCCTACATGTTTCGTGGCTTACATACCACCTTTTCAGAGGCTATCCCTTTTCAAAAAATAAAACATTAATTTAAAAAAGTAGATGACACTAAGTTAACAAAACCCTATGATAATTCTTTGCTAGATACATTATTAATAAGTGCCTAGTTACATGATATATTTATTAAATCTAATTACAGTTTGCTACTTATATTTCTCAAGTGCTCGTTTCCCTCTTAGGTTTTGTTAAATAAATGTTATTAATTGACATTAAATTAATGTTATAAATGTCATAGAGCATAATTAACAATTTCACTGCCACCAGATTTTCAAAAAATTTAACCGTGTGCCACTTTGTTTTTTTTTACATAAACGGTGAGCTAAAAGCTTTTAAAAAAAGGGAAAAATAGTCAAAACAAAATTTGTGCTAATTAAAACTCCTAAAACTTAACTTTTAATTGCTCCGTATATGCTGCGGCCTGGCACATAGTGGTTGAGATGAAAGTTACGCAGGTTTGCATAACCTGGTGACTTCACAAAATATAAGGGACAAATCTTATAAATTTAAATTATTTTGTAATATTTTGATTTTGGTTGGGATGCATAGTTATTAGAATAATAGTAAGTGGACGGGGGGAAGGGGGTAGAGATCATTTCAGTATAGATTTCCAAAAAAAAATTTATTTCCTAACTCAAATTATACATTTATACATTATCAAAATCAAATAAGTGATACTTCTAAATCTAATTATGAAACCATTACCAATTATTTAACGTTACTAAACTAATTATAGGAACTGTTAAAAAATATTGCTACTAAATCTAATTTTACATAATATATTACTTTCATAAAAAAAATTAGTATACTATAGAATAAATAAATTTCCCTCTTAAGTTTTGTTAAATTAATGTTATTAATTGGCATTAAATTAATGTTACAAATGTCACAGAACATAATTAATAGATCTTTTAATGAAAAATAAAAAAGGTCCTATACTTTTTTTTGTGTATCTAGGATGTATGAAGAAATTTGAAATTTTGTATTTTCACCTTCCCCTCAACAACCCAACAATTACAATACTTCCTTTACTTCATACAAGAAAGTAATTCACAAATTCAAAAAGTTTAACTGTTATTTTAACATAATAAACGATCTTACCTTTCACCTCAGGAATATCCCCAGTAGGCTCCGATTCGTCCTTCATATTGCAGGTTGTGTCCTCCATGCCTGAAGACAGTACCCTAGTTAGTAGGTAGATATTCCATCTCATATTTATGCTATGGAAGGTCACAAGAAGCTGTACTTTGGCATTTCGAATGTGCAGACCATGTTGTAACTAGGAGCAAGCAGAACATTGGTGGCTGCACTAGTACATTACAAGGTTATAATGGAGATCCCATGACTTTAAATTTTCTATTTTTCCTGTGGGTCTGAAACTTTAAATTTAGATACATTGTCTCTGAGACCTGCCTCCAATTCGTGGGAGGCTCCACAGTCCAGTTGGGTCCTGAATGAAAGTGCAAGGTGAAATAAGTCAAATTGACTCAGCGCAGAATGAAGTTCTTTGGGACCAATAACGACGGTTTAAAAATCAGAGTGAGATTATTTTTTCCCATGGCTAGTTCACTAACAGATAAGTAGCTTTTCCATCCTCTAGTCTTTCGTAGAAGTTAATTTTGGGCTTAAAATTTTCTATATTTCCTGTGGAAATATCATATTCCTCTTTAGGGAAAAAAACCTCATAGGTCAGCGAATGTTGCGAGATTATGATATTCCTTGGGAATAATTTGTGAGCCTGTGAAGAGTTCCGTCGGGAAATGTGCTCCCTGCATTACAAGGTCACGCTTTAAGAGGGCCTGAAATATCCATAATATTGTTACGTTTTTTATTGCCAAAACCAGTAATAAACGTTTTTAATAAGAGTTCTTTTGGATTGCAAAATTAAATACTCGCAAGTTTCACAGTTTTTATCACTGCACAATTTATTTGGATAATGCACAATAAACTTGGTAATTATTCTTAATTACTACTCACAGTATAGACTGATAGCGTCACTGTTCATCAGATTACACAGTCCAATAATTTACTCACGGTCACTGAAATTCACAACAAGACGGCACTGCACTGTCCTTTACTTCGCGGCACCGCACTGTCCTTTACTTCGCGGCACTGCAATGTCCTTTACTTCGCGGCACTACACTGTCTTAAACACGGCACTAAACTGTTACTTACAGTCACGGCACAACACTGTTCTTCTTATAAAAACACTTTACTGCACTGCACTAAGTCGCACTGTAGCACTGATGTGAACATCAAGACAGGTGAGAATAAAACTGACTCGCTCGCGGCTAGCCCTTCTTTATATAGGGCGGCGGCATACATCAAAGGGGAATTGTCTGGACTATTCGACGTCTGGCTGGAAGGTACTGGTCGGACCTAGAACATTCTTTCGGCCTCTTTAATCTACGTCACACTTTCCAAATACGCGACTCTCTCTCTCTCTCTGAAGGATTATTCATGTATTTAATTTTCGCAACACTATTAATGAATTAACTCCAAATGTTTGTAACTTTTCGTTTAAATATTCTGTAAATGATTCTTTATTTTCAATGAGATTTAAATATTAATTATAACAATATTTCGTTTCCGAATGCATTTTCGGCAATTATGCACACAACAAAAGTTGTTTATTTTGTAATTTGGAGTAACTTTTGTTATATACACTTTCGTCGTATACCTAAGTATAAATGAGTTATACGTGGAAGTCAACAATTTTATTTGGCACAAAAACTGAATCAAACTAAACCTCAAATATCCCATTCTTTTTGATTTCTTCTTAGTTTATATGAAGTTTTCTTCAATGTTGTCAAATTATCATTTCATCAAAGTACTCCACCAGCTTTATGCTAGACAACCTTCCCTGTATGTAGTAAGGGGGGAATTTTTCTACTGCAAAATCAATGTTTTTATTTTCATACTTTCCTAAGTGCCACGAAATGTTTTTGTTTAGAGCCTCCCACATTGCATGCTTTGGGTTGACTTTTTTTTTGTTATTTGTGTGATCTGTATTTCCATCACGATTACTTGGTGGCACTTACGGTCCAGTCTTCTACTCGCTAGTTCAATATATGATTGTCTATGTTGGCGGTCGCAAGTGACAGGTCTGTTTTTGAGCCAGAATAGGTTGGAGGAAGTGATGAGTCATTCATATGACCACGCCAAGGCTTAAAATCTTCACCCTCTTTATTTCTTGTTCTTGATCTCGAAATTTTTGAATGGTCATTAAATCCCCAATGATCAAGACATTTGAGCCCAACCGTTAGATGGTTTTTTCAACATCTGCAATAATTTCGTCTTTGGTAAGAGAATTTTGTGTATACTCCAATAATATCGATATTATTTCCAATACAATCAACATTTACTGCAGTTATTAATGAGGTTGTTCGGTCTTGGTGAACAGTGATAGCAAAATTTGGCAAAATTCATTACTAGGAGGGAACTTTCAGGTGCTGAGTTGCAACCCTTTCCTTTATGTGCCACTACTCTGCAATTTCCTAGGTACATTGCTCTTCATACCTCGGGATGTTAGTGTGGTTCCTGAATAGCAATTATGTCTAGGTTGTTTTTCTGTGGGTTGGCAAAGAGTACTTGCATGATGTACTCTTTCCAGAGTTATGATGGGCTACTGTTATCGTTGTAGGTTTACCCAACATAATCAGTTCTATCTATTATTTTCATTTGCTGGAATGTCCTTACTCGTAGCTAAATGGTTTGCATTTTTTTTTGCTCACACAATTAAAGTAATTTGGTGTCAACTTTTATTCAGGCAGGAACTGCTTTTGTGTCCTTTTTCTACACAGTATGTGCAAGCATAAGATTTAGACCACATCCCAAGAATTTATTAGATCTAGTAATTGATAACCAGCCTTTTATTTTCCTACCACTCAAGATAGATTCTTCCTTTTTTCATTATTTGTAGTATGAGTTTTGGGGAAAATCCAACTACGTAGTGAAAAGTTGATTGGTTTTTTGCCCTTTCTTAAAAATTGGATTGCATGATTCCTCCTCCTTTTTTAGACATTAAGGGTTTTGGTCCCAAAACTTTATCATTGTCATTTGATATTGGAATATTGTAAATAATCATTCTTGGTAATTTCTTCTTCCCTAGCTTTTCATATGTCCCTAGATTCTTAAGACCTTCGACAGCTCATAGTTTTTCTCCTTCTAATGGGCATTGTGTCTTGATGATAACCCCTGTCGATGTTTTAAATACATTCCTGATATTCAAACCTTGCTTTGATGGGGCTATAAATTTCTTGATAGTGTTTCATAATTTGTCATTTCAGGGAACACTACTCGATTCATCTGTTTCCATTTGAGCAAGGATAAAATCACAGAAAAACTTTACTGTGACAAAGAGGCTGAAAACAACGCAGTGGCAGAACCTGACAGAGAAATAGAGGGAGAAAGCAAAAGTAATAGGAAAATGGAAGACCTCAGCATTATGAAAGAAGAAGTTGGAAAAGCCATAAGGAAACTGAAACGGAAAAAAGCTGCAGGATCTGATGGCATTCCTAATGAACTAATCCTGATGGAGAAAGATGTACTGATTGAACCTCTGACCCTTCTATTTAATGAAATATTGGAAAAAAGGTCAAATTCCTCAAGACTGGAAATAACATTGGAAACTATCGCCTTATCTCCCTCGCACAGTGTCTATATAAACTATTCTGTAATATACTGAGAGAGAGGATAATAAAATCCATCTATGCAGATCACAATGAAGAACAAGCAGGTTTTCGGCCAAAGTATAGCACCGGTGACCATTTACAGAGCCTCAACCAAATAATTGAAAAATGTCCCGAATACCAAAAGAACGCTTATTTTTGTTTTGTGGATTACGAAAAGGCCTTCGACTCAATCAAAAGAGAATACATCTGGCAAGCTCTCGTAGAAAGTGGAGTTGACTCCCTCTATATAGTCATAATAAAAGAAATTTACCAAGACTCAGTGGGATTTGTGTCTTTAGATAAAAGAGGCCGTACTTTCAAAATTGGCAGGGGCGTTAGACAAGGATGCCCTCTATCTCCAATCCTATTCAACTGCGTCCTGGACAAAATTTTCAGTGAATTGAACTGGGCAGAGTTAGGCCTAGTGATCAACGGTAGCTTCCTCAACAACCTCCGCTTTGCAGATGACTATTGCCTGATTGCGGATAATACGGGTGTGACAATTAAATAACGAGACTGACGCTGTAAAACATTTTATTTTTATTTCATACATTTTTACTTATTATCACCTTCAATATACACCCCTCCTTTATCCCTACAACGCTCCATGCGAACCTTCCATTGTTCTAAACAGTGCTGGAAGTCTTTTTCTGTGAGCTCCTTCAAGACGCGTGCCGTTTTCTCTTTCACAGCTTCAACAGACTCAAATCTTGTTCCTTTTAATGCAGATTTCACCTTAGGAAACAGATAGAAGTCGCACGGCGCAAGATCCGGCGAATAAGGGGATGGTCTAACACTGGGATGCTGAATTTGGCTAGAAACCTCTTAACAGACCATGCTGAATGAGCCGGCGCATTGTCTTGGTGGAGAACCCATGACTTGTCCTTCCACAATTCAGGTCGTTTTTTCCTTATTCTTTCGTGGAGTTCAGCAAGAACGTGAAGGTAGTAATGCTGATTAATCGTTTGACCTTCAGGAACCCAGTGAAGGTTCACAATCCCATGAATATCGAAAAAAACAATCATCATTGCTTTGAATTTTGATTTGCTCATTCGAGCTTTTTTGGCTCTCGGTGAAGATGGGCTCTTCCAGTGCATGGATTGGCGCTTTGTTTCAGAATCATACATAAAAAACCATGATTCGTCACATGTTACTATCCTTTCCAGTAAGTTTGGGTCATTTTCAATGGCATTCAAAGTGTCAGTACAAACATTTTTGCGAGCTTCCAGTTGTTCAAATGTGAGAATTTTAGGCGCCATTTTGTCACACACTTTTTGCATGTTAAAATTGTTATTTAATATTTGCCGTACGGATTCTTTATCAATTCGTACAGTTTCAGCAATCGCCCGAATACTTAACCGACGGTCAGATTGAATCAGATTACCGATTTTTTCGATATTGTCATCCGTTTTCGACGTGGAAGGGCGACGCGGGCGTGAATCATCTTGAACGTCTTCTCGGCCATCTTGAAAACGCTTAAACCACTCAAAAACACGTGCACGCGATAAACATTCATTGCCATACACTTCTTTCAATAAATTATAAGTTTCAGTAGCGGTTTTTCCAAGTTTCACATGAAATTTCACAACAATTCGTTGCTCTACTGTTACACTTAACATTTTTCCGGCGAAACAAAAAACCAACTCTAATGCGAACGAAGGCTACGGCTGTACTAATTTGTTTACAGAAGCGAGAGGCACTATATTCGAAAGAGGAAGCTTCACGATAACAGCTGTTAGTTGCTGGCGTTTGGCGCACTTCTTCTTTAGCAGCGTCAGTCTCGTTATTTAATAGCCACACCCCGTGTAGCAGACCTACTAAAAATGCTCACAGAACTTATGAAGGTTAGCACAAAATATGGCCTGAGAGTTAACCACCAAAAAACCTTTATTATGACAAACGCAGAAAAACCAGCAGTTGTAATTGAAGGGAAGGAATTTGAGTATGTAAAGGAATACATCTACCTCGGACAGTGTGTGTCTTTTAAAGGAAGAATGGAAAACGAGCTTCAGAGAAGAATAAAAATAGGATGGTCTAAGTACTGGTCACTCAAGAAGATCTTCAAAAGCTCGCTCATTGACAAGTTGAAAAGCAAGGTGCTGAGCATGTGTGTTTATCCTTCCATACTCTACGGAGCTCAGACCTGGGCGTTTACAGCCAGAGCAGATTCCAAGCTGAACTCGACACAGATGGCTATGCTCAGGAGTATACTAGGAGTTAAAAAGAGGGACAGGAAGAGGAATGTGGATATTTTAAAAAGAGTGCCGGTGAAGAACCTCAGAGTTGAAGCACACCGATTGAAGTGGGGCTGGGCAGGTCATCTGGCTAGAATGAATGACAAGCGATGGGCGAAAGTCTGCACAGAATGGATCCCAAGGGACATGGTCAGGAATAGAGGAAGACAGTGCCTGAGATGGAGGGACGAGCTTACTGCAGTCGTTGGCAACAATTGGTGGAGAGTGTCGAGAGACAGAGAATGGTGGAAGAGGGCGGTCAGAAAACTTTGACAATTAGGATGGACTCCTTATTATACCTCCTAATGGGAGAGGCTTTTATCCTGGAAGGATGCCAATAAAGCTATTATTATTAAATCACAGAAATCGACTTTTTTAATCTTATCAGCTGCAGAAAGTGCTTTAACCAATTTCAGACGATAAGGTTTCATTACTAACCTTTTTCGCAGGACTCTCCATACAGTTGATTGTGGAATATGCAGCTCCACGTTAGAGGGATACTCTGCGTGGAAAACAGGAAATGCTTGCTGGATGCGTGCTACATTTCCATCACTCCTGCTTGGCCGTCCAGAACTTTTTCCCTTTGCACAAACACCCATTCTCTTTTCTTCGAACTTTTCTATTTTATATGTTTAAAAAGGCATATTTCTATACTATTACTTTCTATTTAAAAAATATTTATGTTTTTGTTGTAATTGTATGCATTAATATTAATAAATTAACTCCAAATGTTTGTAACTTCTCGTTTAATTATTCTGTTAAATGAATTCTTTATTTTCAATGAGATTTAAATATTAATTAAGAAATCGTTCAATCATCTTCAAAATTACTCATAGAAAATAACAGTTTCTATAAAAAAAGTTCATTTTTTACAATTGTTTTTGAAAAAGTGATAACTCTAATTTGAATCTGAGCAAGAAAAGTAACATAAAATGTTTTTAATGATTCTTATTTGCTAATTTACCTAAAAACCAAAACTCACTTCTTGAGTAAATAAAACAAGTTTATTTTTTACAATTGTTTTTGAAAAAGTGATATATAAAACATAATAAGTGAGCATATAAAACATAATTTATACACCTATAATAAAAAATAAATACCATTAGGAAAAAACATTACTGCATACAAAAATAAATAACATTACGAGTGATGAAAATGTAGCACGCATCCGCTACATTCTCATCACTCCTGCTTGGCCGTCCAGAACTTTTTCCCTTAGCACAGACACTCATTCTCTGTTAAATGTTTATACCAACTACTAACTGTTTAATACACCACCTACCAGGAGGTTGAACACCATAATTTGATCGAAATGCACGCTGAACAACTGTCATCGATTCACTTCTGCCGTACACAATAACACAAAAAGCTTTCTGTTGAGCAGTCGCCATCTTAGCATCAACTGACGTTGACGCCTCGTCAACAGCACCTCTAGCAAACAAATGAGCAAGTAAATGAAACTTTATAGCTCCCTTAATTCGCCGACAGATAGTGCTTAGCTTTGCCTTTTTTTCTTTAGTGAGTTTTAAATTCCTAAAGTTGTGGTATTCTTTTTCAGTCACTCTGTATTTTGCCTCTGCTGGTTATTTTTTGCTAAGAAGAGGAACCCTATATAGAAATACAAGTACTCGCTATGAAAGGAACAAGATTTCCCAAACATAAAGCTAAAAGTCAATTCTAGGATTAAAGTAAATTATTATTATTTATTTTATTATTATTATTATTATTATGGGGGAGGTTTATACTCAGTGAAAACTGGAGTAAAATCCATATCGGGGGAAAATCCAACCGATATGGAGTTTGTGAGTGTGACATGTTATGGGGAATTTAAAAATTTTCTCACGATTCTAGCAGTATCAAGAAGTACCCCTTGCTGTGCTTCTTTTATTATTGCTGTTGGCAGATTTAAGTTCTTGGTGCCTGCTATCGTTGTTTTTGGCACTAGTCCAATTGAACTTATATAATAGGCGTAACTATGACAGATTTCAGTTTGTATACCTCTTTGAGCTCGATAGCCTATTCTTGATATTTTCTTAACTTTTCGGCATGGGATTTTCGAATATTCTCATCATTGGGCACTGCAATGTCAATAATATCAGCAGTCTTATTGATCTTGTCAATAATGAGAATATCCGGTTTTTTTGGGGCTCAGGTTAGCCATGCGAGTTAAAGCGTTGACCTTTATCTCACATGGTAAACCTAGAGTGGCGAGTTCGATTCTTGCCTGGGCAAAAGAAATTATTTAGTGACGAAATTCATTAAATAACGTCCTAAAATCCCACCCTGGCTAGAAAAGGGTGGTAACCTGTAGATAACCCGTCCCGATTAGCCTAAGTTGCAAAAAGTGGACGTTAATAAATAATAATAATAATTTATTTTTTTAACATTTCTTTATTTAATCATTTTCTTCTGGATTTCTCGAATCAAAGTTGCCTATATTACTGTAACTGTCATAAATTTTTAGCTGAATCCAATTTGATTTAATGAATCTGATTTTTTTAGAAAAACCTTTTTTATTCCTTTACATTTATTTAACCCTGGATTCACACTGCCAATTACATGAACGGGTAAATTTTACCCCATTCTTTGAAACATGTAAAAAGAATCAATTTCGATTTTGACTTTTGGTTTTTCATTGCAATAATAATTTATTACAATAGGAACATCAAGAAAACAAAATCAAACAGCAACCAAAGAGCAATATATTTTTTAAAATTCACAAAATTACTATAAAATTTAAAAACTCGAAACGAAAAAAATATCTTAAAGAAAATTATACAAATTATCACTGGAAAGATATTTTTTATAAAATGTAAACTAAAACTATCAATCAGCCATTGAAATATGGAACTTTTGTAAAATATAATGTCCAGTCCAATTGAGACTCATCAGCATTCAGTACAATTCGGCGCAGGGTGATTATGGCACATCGCCCTTTTACACACAGAACATAGCATTTTCGTTTTCTTGTCATCTTTTCTGTCGCAAAATGAACATCTCTCAGGTTGGTCCAAGGTAACGAGGGATGCTAGAGCTCCATCAGAGGTTGATTCGTCCCCTAAAATGACACGCATCAGTGTCTTTAGTGGTTTTGGTATGTTCTCAAGTTGGACTCTAATGTCCACATGAGATTTAACCCTCCGTCGGGCGCGTGTATCTCAGAGATCATCCTCAACCGTTTTTACGAAAATACAGTTTTGTTATATAGATTTTGCACTAAAATGTTCACTGTGTGAATAGAAACCACAACAGAGGCAATATTTGTTTGAAAGAAGTAAATAATTTTCAAAATTGAGTATTACAATAAAAAAAAAGCTTGGTAGATAAAATAATCAAGTTCAAAAATCGTCTAAATTTTAAAAAAACAAATCTTATTAAAATTAGCAGTTTAATTTAATATTTCTTTAGCAGAGCTACATTACAATTAGGACAAATCATAAAACTATGTTGTAAACAAATTTTGTTTTTGCAAATCTCACAAGAGTAATTTGTTAACCTACTTTTCTTTTCAATCTTGCAAGATTCACATCGTTTTCTTTTGTTCGATGTAGCAGAGGGACTTTTTTTATGCTGTTCTGCACTTGTATGCTGCAATGAGCCTCTGTACTCCTCAATTTTCGTCCTTAGTTCCGTTGACAAGTGCGTACTGTTACCACTGCGTCGTACAATATATTCTAGCGTAAGCTCTTCTGAAAGCTGTTTCAGGAATGAACGCCGGGTTCTAGAAATGTTTTTATTTCCAATGTATATAACCCTGGCATTTATGGCACCAATATTCAGCAGTGAAAAGAATACCGCCATGCTCCAACGGTTAGTGTTTCTTGCCACACTATAAGTTTCAGACATTTGATCAACAACGTCTACACCAGATTTTGTCGAGTTATAGTATGTTATGATAGAAGGTATTTTGTATTCTCCTGAGTAAGGATCTATTTCGCTGTCATTGTGAAGACTCGACAGTAGTATTACGTTTCTATTTTTTTTTGGAATGTAGGATACTATAGTTGCATTCTTCCTGAAACCAAACATGCTGGAATAGACTGCACGATTTCTTGTTACACGAAATTCTAGTGGAATCTGAGGTTTATTTTTTCTTAGTGCTCCTACAACGGAAAGCTTCTTTTCATTCATTTCTTCAAGAAGCTCTAGACTGCTAAACCAATTATCAAGAGTTATATTTCTTCCACTATTGAATACAGGACGTGCAAGCCTATGGACCACCGCTTTTGGAGAATTACTCAGTTGGTATTTACCACTTTCCTGTGTTCCAGCGTATATCTCCATATTATATGTATAGAAAAGTTTTGAGTCTACGAGACTGAAAATTTTTATACCATATTTTCGTGGTTTTGAGGGCATGTATTGTCTGAAAGCACATTTTCCTCGAAACCCAACAAGCATTTCGTCTATTGTGACGTTTTCACTTGTTGAATAGGAAGCCTGGCAATTGTTTACAAATAATTCAAATATTTCTCTAACAGGAGCTAATCTATCCTCTTTACGGCGTGCTTCCCTGGTTTCCCAATCATCGAACCGAAGAGAGCGCATTAGCAGCTTGAATCTTTTAATACTCATCGTGAGTCTGAATTTATCTATTGAGTTCCATAATTCTTCCAATGAAAGTGTACTGGTCCTGTAGATGCCGCTTAGATAAAGAAGCCCAATAAATGCTTTTATTTCAATCGCATCTGTGGGTCTTGCATCCCTCTCCCTCTGAAATAGTGGTTTAATCAATTCCATATACTGATTTGTGTATTTGACGATGTTATTAATCATATGCTCATTGAATATACACTCCCAACATTCGCGGATGCATTGAATATTTTTAGCATTACCAACAACACCTGGTAAATGCAACAAAATGTTTCTGTTTCTCGACATTATTGGTGTTTTATTCCATTTCCAATATTCTATAGCTTCGTTTTTATTTTTACTTAATGCTGTGTGGAACTCATTGCTAACATTATCGTCTGTCCCAGATTCAGAATCCCCACCAGTTTCAGTGTCTGAACAGCCATCCCTCTCTTCAAAGTCAACACTCGCGTCAGTATCTGGTTCATCGTTCATGTCCTCGTCAATATCTTGCTCACCCGCATCTTCCTGTAACAGTTGATGCAAAGCATTCACATCTTCTGGTTTATTCAAGTCGAACGTATTCTTGATTTTCATCCTGAAAGAAATATAAAAATAAAAGTTACAAGACCGGGCGCGTGTATCTCTCAGATAATATGATTTTTTTTTCTTTCATGTATGAGCAAAATAATAGATAGGTTTATATGATTCCATTTAACAAAGGGAAACTTAATTGATGTATATATTTATGAAATACAGATTTGAAATAAACTTGATCGGGCGCATGGTATCTAGGAGATAAAACTGAATGATATGTGGAGCACACGACTCTATGAAACGGAGGGACACAACTGACCTTTAGGGAGAGTCCTGTAAACCACATGACTCGGAGTACTACACCACCACTCTCTGCTAGGAGGAGTGGCAAATATTTATCTAGAAACTGTGTATCTCAGATGTCACGCGCCCGACAAAGGGTTAACCAGTTGATAGCCCAAATCAAACAGAAAATCTTTTCTATATACTTTTCTTTGCCAGTTCACCATCCTGTGTAAAACAAAACTATTCACGCCTGCCTGATCCAACATTCCTAAAACAAAACGGAGAGGCCGGATCTTCGAGATTTTCTAGCTACATAGTAAGTGACAAAGTTGGTCAAAAGAAGACAGAGTTGTACTTCATTATAATTTCCGGCTTGTTAGTATCAGAATCAATGGAGTTGTCATGGTGGAGAGTTGATTATAAAAGGACCACCTTATTCTTTTTAGGAGTATAGGACACCAGAGTTTTATTGTGATCAAAACCTAACTTAGAAGTCCCTTCATCATATGCTTTTGCAATAAAAGATGGGGGTACTTCGACTTTATTTTTTCCAAGTGTTCCCACAGCTGTAAGTCCTAAGTTCCATAAATCTTCAAACGAGGCCACAGAAGAAAACGAGTTGTCCATTGTGACATTCCGGTTGGTGTGTTGAATCGAGCAGGTCAATTTTTTGGTAGACTCAATTTTCCGACGAATGGAATTGCATTTACCATATAGTACGTGTAGCAGTCATTCATCATGAGAATCTTCAAACCATACTTATCAGGTTTTGAAGAAACGTATACCCGATATGGTGCTTCTGTTCATCAACCTTAACGTATTCAAATGGGGTGTAAAGCTTTTGACAGTTGGCGATGTATTGATCCCAGATTTCACGGCAAGGTCCCCCCATTTATCCAATTCATAACGAGGTTTTCTGGAAATCTTGTCGTCAAAGCGTAAAGCATAAGTCAAAAAATAAAATCTTTGCATTCACATGGTCGGTCTGAAGACTGGTAAGCCTTTCTGTTGTGACCACAGATCAATCATAGTTAGGTGATTGGATTTGTTGACACCAGAGATGTAAAGTAAGCAAATATATGCTTTTATTTCTCGCGCATTCCTTGGTCCATGATACAACTGAGGAACACTGCATAACAATTATTTCCCTTCAATTTCTTCGTTTGTGTACCTCACAACTATATCAATTATATAAGAGTCAATCAACAAATCCCAACCCTCTTGCGCCTTGAGACAATGTTCTTTTTTTTGTCTACCTTTCGTAGATAGTACACTTTTATGCCAAGTATATCCGTTTTTTCCAACATAAACCTCCAATTTTGGCACTTTTTGTTGAGGTCCATAATGTGATCCATTCAACATCCATATCTAAGTTACATAAACTTGAAACATTAAGTGTGGGGTATTTTTCACCCCACGGTGTCAATCCAGGGTTAATATCTCACTGTAATAAAAACAGTATACAATTAATATACATTTTTTATCACATTATCAGCTGTTAGATTCAATAAGCACTCTAAACTTGTATTATTGCCTATCATTTCTAAATTGAATTTACAAATAAAGGAAAATAATAAAAAGTTAGAAAACATTTTTTAATTGAATGCAATTTTTTTTGGCATTCATTTTTTTTTAAAGAACTATTTGATAAAATTAGATAAAAAACAATTAAGCTTTGTGATATGAATTAATATGTGGTAAACAAAATAGACAATAGCTGATCATTTAACCTGTTTAATTTGTCTTAAAACTGCTGAGGGCCTTTCTGAGTTCTTCGTAGCATTCTCGGTACTGCTTTCAGGACTTTCTGCCCTTGCCTGTTGGCTTTATGAAAGCATGAACTCATCTGAGTAGTTGAGGAGATGGTACTCAGCGCCGAATGGCCAGTTCATCGGACAGAATTGAACGAAAATTTGTGATGGGTATTGTCGTTTCTTTGATAATGATGAACATTATCCAAGCATTTACTACAGAGGTACCAAAAATTATCTTAAACATCAATTTACGATACCATTTGCATCTTTTTAGAATGGTATGGGTATGAGGACATTTGGTCACTTAAATCAACATTTTTTTGGCCTTATCTTTTCATCGTTACATTGGGGAATCAATATATTACAACCATGCTGTGACTTCTTGCCAGTATCGCTGAGATAACTTCTGTTCTCTGGAATTGTAGTGATCATTAAAACGGGACACATGTCTTGCCATTTTACAATTTTTAGTGGTCCTTTCTGTTGCCCCATAATGTGTCCTCGCTTCATTTTCGTTTTAAATTGGCTGGGGATACCTTTGTTATTTTGTCTTAATGTACCGCAATATGTTATTTTTTGTTTGTATGATTTAAGAGGAGCAAAAATTGTCTGCAAATAAAAATCTAACTTCTTTTTCATTGACGAAAGATAATAAATTGTGAACAATTCCTTCCGAATGGCTTTCATTAGTCATGTTTTTCCCTGTGTAAACCACAACATTATAAGTATACCCTTCCACAGTACAGTTTATAAGGTTTTATACCATATTTGTGGGACTTGTTTGGTATATACTGTTCTCACAACAAGGGGCCATCGCCTGGTTTTTCGGCTGCAGTTGTACTGGGCATACATTTTATCGTACACATCTTCACCTCCCTTTGTATTATTATAAAAATGTATAATTTCTGGGATATTTTTTTCTTTTATCATTGATTGGCCTTAGTGCATATTTGATAACAGTAAAACATTTCTATTCTTTTTTGGGACATATGACAATAATGTCAATTCATTGTCAAATACAAAAAGTGATGTTTCTGGTTTGCGGTTTTTGTCTGTAAGGCTTCAATAGGAGTAACATAAATGATATTTGAGAAAATAAAAATGAGATTGATCGTACGATACGAATTGTTACTGATTTTATGTAATAACCATCAAGGTTAGCAATAAGAAACCAATCTTCCCAACATTTTATTTAAACAGTATCTGAATTGTATTCGCCTAAATAGCTTAAATTAGAATTTGTTTGCCAATTGCGGTAACTCACTATTTGAAGATGTGTTATGATTTATCTATGATAATTAGTTTTAATATGACAATGAAAACTTAGAGCCCTCCTCCTTGGATAACACAGGCCAACGATGAAAAAACTTTTTTAATGAAAGTACCTTATTCTTATGTTGTTTAGGTTGCTGAATCCAAATATGATGCTTAAAAAGTTGTATCACCCACCATTTATTCACATTTTATAGTTAAATTCATGAAATAAAAAAAAACATTTTTTAGAATTTAACAGCTTTTTCATAGTTAAGATAACATGAAAAAATAGGTTCTAATGAACAAAGATGATGTTGGCAGCACTGCTGAAACACATGCTAAACAGCTGATGTTTTGTTTATTTTCAACATAACCTCACTTTTTACGTTTCCTGTACATGTGCTCAGTGCAATGTCTCATCGCGGGCTGTAAAAACTCTGCTGACAGTTTTTGTTATATTTGTGGTGAGTTTGTTATTAAAAAGCACCAAGAAACATTACAGACTTTTGTGAAAAAGGTTTATCTAGCATACTTTGGAACCAAACTTTGAGACCAGGATAAACCTTGGGCACCGCATAAGGTATGTTATGTATGTGTTGAAGACCTCAGGAAATGGTCAAAAAAAGAGAAAAAACACTTTAAATTTGCTGTTCCCATGATATGGAGGGAACCAAAAAATCATTCCGATGACTGTTACTTTTGCAGTGTAGATATTAATGGTCATAACTCTAAGAACAAGAAGGTAATAAGCTACCCTAACCTTCCGTCCGCCATCCGACCAGTAGGGCCACGGTGTAGATTTGCCAATCCCGGAACCACCAGAGGACTTAAATTCTATTGAAACAGAAGTATTTTTCTGATGTACAGTCGGAGTTAGATGAACACGATGAAGAATTCCAATGTGTTACAGAAAATGTAGAGCCTAAAATTGTTCACTCAGGTCGAGCTTAATGACTTAGTTAGGGATCTGGGCTTAACAAAAGTAAAATCTTTACTGGTTTGCTCTATGCTAAAAGTAAAGAACTTGCTGGCGGGATGAACCAGCTTTTATGTGTATAGGAAGTTAGAACAACAATTTTCGAAGTATTTTGAACAAGAGGGTGATTTGGTGTACTGCTCAGACATTCATGGTTTAATGAATGAGTTTGGAATTTGAATACAAAACAGAAGATTGGAGGTTGTTTATTGATTCATCCAAAAATAGTTTGAAGGCAGTTTTTACTACACAACGGTAACATGTATGCCTCTGTACCTGTCGGTCATTCTGTACATATGAAAGAGAGTTACGAAAATCTAGAAATAGTGTTAAATAAAATAGGTTATTCTGCACACGGTTGGATGATATGTGGTGATTTGAAAGTTACGTGCATGCTCCTTGGTCAGCAAGGGGGTTTTACCAAATTTCCATGTTTCTTGTGTGAATGGGACAGTAGAGCTCGGAATCAACATTGGTGCAGAAAGAACTGGCCTGCTAGGGAGTCTTTAAAGCCTGGCGAGAAGAACATTTTACGCAAAAACCTTGTAGATCCAAAAAACGTGCTCCTACCACCACTACATATTAAGTTAGGTCTCATGAAACAGTTTGTAAAGGCTTTGCCTAAAAGATGGGCTTTGTTTCAAATATCTCTGTCAGAAGTTTCCACACCTTTCAGAAGCTAAACTGAAAGAAGGCGTCTTTACCGGGCCTGATATTAGAAAAATGATGTTTGACGTTAACTTTGAATCCACAATGACCTCAAATGAAAAAGAAGCATGGGTTTCATTCAAGCAAGTTGTCACCAAGTTTTTGGGAAATAAAAAAGACCCAGAATATAAGGCTATTGTTGCTAACATGTTAAAAAAATTTGAACAGTTTAGGATGTTTGATGAGCCTGAAAGTTCACTTCTTGAGCAGCCACCTCGATTACTTCCCGGAAAAATTTAGGAGATGTTAGTGAGGAGCAAGGTGAGCGTTTTCACCAGGACGTTAAAGTGATGGAAAAACGTTACCAGGGCCGCTGGAATACCAACATGATGGGGGATTACTGTTGGTCACTTCACCGGGAAGTTCAGCAAGCTATTCATCGCAGGAAAAGCTACACAAGAAGCTTCAAGGAAAAAAAGGAAAGAAAATATAAAGCAATTCCAGTTGACAAGTGAACCTTGTATCATCACATAAAATTACTATTCCAAGTATTTTTACTGTAAATACAAAACCATTTTTACGATTCTACAGTGTTTCATTGATTTCCCCTATATACTGTAAATGGGTATTAGACTATATAATAAAATACATTTTGCTTGGAAACTAAGGGTGATACATAAAAAACTACGAGCAGATTTGGATTCAGCACATAAAAATCTATCAAGATCAGCTATTAAAATTAAAAAAGGTTTTCAAAAAGGTTTTTTTTGTTGGCCTGTGTAATCAAAGCAGATTAATAATTCTATTTGTGTTAAAATATGATAAATATAAAAAATAAAATGATTTATTTTAATCAAATTTTAAATCTGTTGAAGATACTCTACTTCAAAATATAAATAGTATTGGGGACAAATATTGTTATCAGCCCCAGCATTATTTAATAACACTGAAGAGCTTTGGATATTAAATGAATAAAATTTGTGTTTAAAATTAAATAATTTCATAGGAGTCTATCATATCTTCCAAGTGAAAATATCTACCTTTACTTCTGAGATGAATTCTCTTACAAAATATGAGTTATGAGCACAGTGCAGACAAGACATTGGATTGTAATTACAATAGTCTCATTACTTGTATTAACCACCTTTTTTTGTATGACTTATTCAATGAAATATGTTGTACATTATTTAAACTATTTTCCTAGTACGCTTTTGTATTTTGAATGTATTTTTCATTTTAAAAATAAATTATTATTTTTTTCAAATAATTTTTTTATATTTTACCTCATTTTAATTTATATTAAATATCTAACAGTGATGTATTTTATCAGCCATTCATCAATAGAAGCTGATAAAACAAAATAGGTTCTACATCAGTATTGAGCCCAACTAATACTAATGAATTGACACACACATTATTTGAAAGGATTTCGTTTCTAGTTAGGATAAAAATACATTCGAAGAAAGTGTCTTCAAAACCATGCCATAAATACAACTTAGAGATAATTTCCCTTGGGGGGAAATTTGCCAAAAACGTGTACTCATAATTCAGTTTCCCTATTTTATCATATATAATGCAGGTTTGGCAGATCGAAAATGAAATTTCTATTAAACCGCATACAAAATGCTTCAACAAAAAATTGTATTACTACTTACGAATATTTAATTATGAAACATAACCATTTATCGTCCAAGATTAATTTAAATGATTGATCGTAAGATACGTATTGTTACTGATTTTACGTAATAACCATCAAGGATAGCAATAAGAAACCAATCTTCCCAACATTTTATTTAAACAGTATCTGAATGCCTGCCAATTAAAAATATAAAAACTATCCCGCAGGGGCTCTGAAAACTAAGCAGATTTCCTACATGCTGAACACTATGAATTTGATTCCATCTATTCTCAGTTTTTCCTGTAATAAGAATCCTAAGTAAAAAAAAAAAACTTCAAATTAAGATGTTCTAATAGCTCGGGCAATTTAATTGAAAATCACATTAATAGAAGTGAGGGTTTACAGATGCAAAAATAAAAAAAATGCAAATATCTCGGTTAATATCTGAAGAACAACATTCATAGAAAATTATATTTGCAACAAGATTGGTGCTATACATCTGACTCATAATAATGGAGGTATTTTGGATTTTTGTACGTTTTCACCCCTTCCTTCTGATCTGATTTCAACCGTTAACAAAAATTGCAACCACTAGAGTGTTAGCTGGCAAATATATCTATCTACCTGCAAATATAGACATATAGTTTTGAACTGACCTTGTTTTCTCCAGATCGATGGACATTTGAGGATTTTTTTCTAAATTATGTCATGAGTACAACCTCCATAGCTGATTGTGGGTAAGTTTTAACATAATTGAGTTAACCCTGGAAATTCGTGCAATTCTAAAGTCCTACTTTAAATACAACAAACAACACAAACCAACTGTTGTGGCCCATGAAATCTGTGAAGTAGAGGGGACTGTCCCATGTAAAGATATGGTTTAAAAAAATTCAAGGAAGGTTATTGTCCTTGAAAGCAAATATCACAATTGATGCCCTAAATCTCTCAATTAAGAGACTGAATTTGTAGAACAATATCTACCCACAAGCAGGAGGAAACTCTGCAGGACTAGGAGCTACCTAAAGTGTGATTTTAAGAAAGAGAGACGAAAGAGCAAATGTTAAATATCACATTATACTTAAAATGGCGCTACTTAGGTTGGTCTTCAGTGGTATTCAAATGTTTATCCATTATGTGGGTTTTTAGACGAGCTCTTAGAGGAGTGCTATAGTCACACTCAGAGCAAGAGAAAATCTGCTCAGTAGGATGCTGAATTTTCATGTGACCACACAAAGAAACCATGTTGACTGCAATATAATCACAATAAAGACATGCTTGGTGTTTATCATTCGAGTGTTTAGCCATTATGTGAAGCCTTAAATTGCTTATCTGGACAGCAGTATAATTGCAATGTGGGCAAGAGTGAGGCCTAGCGGTTCTATGCTTAGCCAGTATGTGTTCCTTCAAATGGCTAGTTTGAACACTGCAATACTCACAGTATGGGCAGCAATGGGGCTTGTATTTTGTATGTTTAGCCATTATATGCACTCTTAGAGAGCTAGAGTGAACTGATCTGTAATCACAATGTGGACAAGAGTGGGGTCTGTCACTTGTATGCTTAGCCGTTATGTGAATCTTTAAATGACTGTCATGAGCAGCTCTAAAATCACAATGAGGGCAGGTATGTGGCCTTTCCTTAGTATGCTTGTTCAAAATGTGACGTTTCAAATGAGCTGACTGAACAGCACTGTACTCACAATGAGGGCAATAATGACGTTTATCAACATCATGTTTAGCCCTAATGTGCATCTTTAATCTGCTTGGAAGAGCCGCACTATACTCACAATGAGGACAACAATGAGGTTTATCAGTTGAATGTTTAGATATTATATGGCATTTTAAATGCCCAGGCTGGGTAGCTTTATACTCGCAATACGGACAGTGGTATTTATGAGGGTAGACTATTTTAGAACTCGAATGTTTAGCCAATATGTGATGTTTTAAATGGCTGGCCTGAACAGCTCTGTAGTCACAGTGAGAACAAATAAGAGGTTTGTTATTTGTATGTTTTGCTAATGCATGGCGTTCTATATTGTGCTTGATATTTGAGCTATAACTGCATTCCAAACAATAATACCGCCTTTTGGATCCAACAATAACAGAATAGTACTTCTTTGATTGTCTAAGCTCTTCAGGGTTGCTGCCTAGGCCGGTGTCTTCACCAACACTAGTAGATGACAATTCAAACTCTGACAACAGTTCCTCTGAAAATTAACATTAGTATAATTAGTACTGAGGAAATAACTGGATTACTTGATTAGTAAATGTTAGTAAAGGATAAGATAATTCATGGTTTCATGGAGTTTGATTCATAAAAATAAGGAAATATTAATCAGACAAGTAGCCCTAGCATGGTCATCTTTTCTCGAGCTAACCTATGAATTTATGTTCTGTATAAACTATTGTACCAAAGTGACATTTCACAAGAAAATAACTAAAAAGTCACTTTGAAGTAAATTGCATTTCTTAAGGCCAAACAAATATTTTTTAATGATCACTTTAAGCTACTATGACTAAAAAGTTCATAAGTGCAGATGGTGGCTCATTAAGAAAGCCAAAAAGGCTAATTCTACAATAGACAATGCTCATTTTACAAATTAATTTGGCTTTTATACTCTCAGAAAAAAAAAGTTCCTTTTCAAGGGTACCTTTCAAAACCCAATCACAAAACACACATTCTTTACAAAACCTTTTTCTTGAATAATGAAGAAATCTTCCAAGGACCACCAAAAGTTTTCAATGCCTCCACCTGATGGTATCCTCACCACTATAAATAGTCTAAATTTTATTTTTCCCAATGCAAACAAAAACCATGAAGAATACTGATCTCCATAGAGAATGTATAATCTTCAATCCAAACTCATAATCAAGAACTTTAGGAAAAAATGAACTTGGGACGATAATATCAGTTTTATTTCAGGAACAAATTGAAAAATACAGCGAATACATAAAATATTACTCTGATGCCTTGAAATTTGGGCAGGTTGGTGTATCAATAGTGTGTGGTTCTCACATATGCGAATATAAATAACATGATATTAACTCCATTTTTTCAGAGACACATCTACAAGTTTAGAGACACTAAAAATGCCACAAATGTCAGATATTAACAAAATTATAATTCTTATTGATTCAGTAAGCTCCTTTAATTAAATTAAAAAAATTGACCCTCAAAATCCAGTAATACATAAATTATGTTACAAAAATGAGAGATAAAAAATTAATTTTCATGTGGGTGCCATCACATAAAGGTATTACTACTAATGTGAAAGCAGTTGAAGAAGCCAATAATGCTCACGATTCTACTAACAATGACACTATTGACATAGCATCTCCTAAAGACGTCCAAAATAAGTTTAAGGACTACTGAAACCCAAGAAGGTAATCATCAAATTGTAATTCAGCAAAAATTAAACTGAACACAAGAAATTGGAAACACGATCCAGAAGTAATTGCCACAAAAAGTGCTAATTCTTGTAAAAATTGGTTACACATTACTCACACATTATCTACTAAAAAAATCTTTTCTTCAATCAATCTCAATCTTTTCTTTCTTTTCTATTTAACTTACTGATATTGGAATTCAAAATTACTAGTAAATCATGAGCTAGTATCTTGCCCTTTCTAGATCAAAGGGGAGAAGGATGGACAACCTTGCACCCTCACTACACGAAATAATAAAGATTTAAATATATTCTTCATAATTTTATGACAAGGGTCACCAATAAAAAACATTTTTTTTGCATAAACTTTATTCTTACTGCCCTACTTGTTTCGTGGTTTACGTACTACCTCTTCAGTGGCTATCCCTTTTCAAAAAATAAAACAATAATTTAATAAATAAATAACATTAAGTTAACAAAACCCTAAGATAATTCTTTGCTAGATACATTATTAATAAGTGCCTATTTACATGATATATTTATTAAATCTAATTACAGTTTGCTAATTACATTTCTCAAGTGCTCGTTTCCCTCTTAGGTTTTGTTAAATTAATGCCATTAATTGACATTAAATTAATGTTATAAATGTCATAGAACATAATTAATAAATCTTTTCATGAAAAAACAGGTCCTATACTTTTTTTCTTGTATCTCTAGGACATATGAAGAAATTTGAAATTTTGTATTTTCACCTTTCTCTGAACAACCCATTCCTCTTTTTGACCAATAGTGGGAGTGCACAATTAGATACATTACAACAATCCCAAATAGGTAATTTTGACAATCTAAAGCTAGCTGCTTTAACAGATTTCCCTTAAGGGAAATCAGCTATTGAGGTTGTACTCATGACGCGATTTTCAAGAGACCTTTATTAAACCAGGTACATGCAAATAAGTTCTGGTGAATCTCACCCCTGTTTAAGTTTTTGGATTACAAAATTTGATTGATCGGTATAAAAATTATTCCGGAAAGTCTGCTTAGTTTGCGCAGACTCTGTGTGACAGACTTTTTGTGTTTTGCAGGATACATACAGGCACTGAATCTGGTCGAAATGGGTTCAGGGTTGCTCAAAACGGATAATTCTTTTGAAATCTCTAAAACCAAAAATGTGTGTGACTACAATACTTCCTTTACTTCATACAAGGAAGTAATTCACAATCACATTCAAAAAATTTAACTGTAATTTTAACATAATAAACGTTCTTACCTTTCACCTCCATATTTACTTCAGAAATATCCCCAGTAGGATCCGACTCGTCCTTCATATTGCAGGTTGAGTCCTCCATACCTGAAAACAGTAACTTAGTAGGTAGATATTCCATCTCATATTTATGCTATGGAAGGTCATAAGACGCTGTACTTTGGCATTTGGAATGTTCAGACCATGTTGTAATGAGGAGCAAGCAGAACATTGATGGCTGCACTTGTACATTACAAGGTTATAATGGAGATCCCATGACGAGAGATTAATGGTACCAATGTGGATGAATATTTCCTAATAAACAATGGTGGTGCATGAAGCAAGAGAAAGGCACCAGGTTAATAATAAAAGAAAATATTCAGAACTATTACAATGCTATTCTTTCAAAGACCATCAGCAAATCAATCAAGGGGAAAAGTCAATTACATAGGTGCTGCATAAACTAAGATTTCACTCACGTGAGAATGGTAAGTTGATTACATCATTCTATTCTCTATTTACCCCATAATAATCTTTGTAATAGCCTATGTAAACAGGATTTGAAATTTTAGCTGGGGATAGGACTTTTTTGAAACAGTTGCTTCAAGTGAAAATCACATATGTAGAAGTGGGGGTTAAATGAAGAGTGAAAACTTAAAAAAAACATATAATCAATTAATATTCTAACTATTTAAAAAATGCCACTCAAGAATATCTTGCCATTAATCTAAGATTTCCAATATACAAACCTATATTTCAGTTAAGGACATTAATTAATTGCAGATTAAAATTTATTATTAAAAACATAATATATTCCATTACCCTAAAAGTAAATGCCTAAATGTAATTTGGACGATTTCAAAAATATTCATCATTTATCTTTATATTATACTGTATGTAGCTCTAAGCATAGACTCTTTAAGTTCTTTACTTTCCTTGGGAAATATCCACTCCAATCACCCATTAATTACAAAAATACTCGAATAACAAAAGTTACTAAATTTTCTTTTCACTTATATATTTACCACTTTTCTTAGTATAGTAGTGTTTCTTCTAGTGTTTTGTGTTCCATTCCCTTGGTGTTGTCCTTAATATTATTTCGTCTTCCATTTTTTGTTATTTTGTTTACTTGTTATTGTCCCCCCCCCCCACTTTTATTTTATTAACAAAGAAAACCAAGAAAGTAATTTTATCAAAGCACTCAGCAACAATAACAAACACAAATTAAAAATGTTATATGTGTAACTGATGGACATATTGAAATGTTGTTCATTTCTTTTTAATGAATAATTCTGCATTATATTTTACTTTTATTTTTAAAGTATTTATTAATTGTTGCATACATTTTTTTTTCAATGCTATATAACATCTTTTATTGATTTTGAAGGTGATCGAATTTTATTAGAAATAATTTGAATGTAGAAGGGTTTCTATTTCCAAACGTTTGTTCATTACACGAACAAAATTCCCTCATTCGACACAAAATTTCTCCTTTAAATCTTATTTTTTACATCCAATGTATAAATACGACATGTTGTTGGTGATGCAGCAATTCAGGGACCTGATTTTCGTAATTTACTAGGTAAGATCGATGGACATTTGTGATCATTCTTTAAAAATGAAGCCATGAGTACAACCTTAATAGGTGATTTTCCTTAATAGAAATCTGCTAAAATACTAATATCTTGGACAATATTAGATAAAGAAAAAAATGTAGAGAAAACAAGTATAGACATTTAGAGTTGCAATACGACTCAAAATATTTCAATTTTTTTTATTTCCACTCCCCTTAATAAAGACCCATCTTCTTGAACCTTTAGTTTGTAAGTTTAAAAAATATTGTTTTCATTTAAAAAAATTGTACAGTTTTAAATAAATAATTGTAAAAGAGAGTAATAGAAAAATTTTCATTGAGAAAATAAGCTCAATGAAGTACAGCAACGAATGACAAATATTAACAGAAATATAAAGGATGACCTTGAAATGTCCCATGTTATAGTAGAAAGCAGCCATCTCCACTCCTACTCCTCAGCACGCAATGTGTTAATGAAAATGGTAGCCAAGAACATTCCAATACGTATTTTTTATCTGTTCAAAGCAATCGAGGAGTTGCAGGGGAGGGAGGAAGAATAAAAGATTAGAATCAGTTCTATGAAAGACATTGTCATTACCTGAAGATGATGGGGCACTTTCCTCTTCAGAGAGAGCTTCTTCTTTAATGAAAATTGATACCATCTTGACTTCATCAGGCTCTGTTCAGAAAAAACAAATACACTAGGTTAAGAAGAATGTTATAGATAATTGCCATGAAAGGACTTCATTTGATCAGATTTTATCATACAAGTTTAAAACCGATGTAACAAAGACTAATTCTACATCAAACATAAATAATTTTTAATGAAAAATTCTGAGATTTTGATGGTATTTGATACACACAGAATCTAGGAAAAGCACTACATTGATCAATTCTCATTGAAAGTATGGCTATGAAAAGACGACAAAAAGAGTACATCATGAAGGAGCTATGTAGAGTAAGCATATTTCTCATGTGCTTTTATGACACACTACTGATCTCATCTCACCATATAATCTCTAATTCTAAATACAAGTCTGATTAGTAGAAGTGGAGGTTTACTGAAGGCTGAAAACTAGTGTGGACAACTCAATTGATATTTCAGTTTAGAAAAATTGTTATAAAACAATAATTGTAGAGCAACAAGATTGGTTCCGTAACACTTTTGGATCTGAATAACAGAGGGTTTTTTTATTCCCCCACTTGGGAAGGATTCCTGGTCTGATTCCAGCCTGATTAATGGATATGATGTTTATTGTTGAATGAAACAGATACATAGTGAGTGGTATAGATGAAACAAATATTTTTGAGGAAAGAAATGAAATCTTAAAATGATGCCATAACACAAAGTATTTGTATATATCTCACACAATTAAGGTCTGTTAAAAACAGTATTTGGTATTGAAGCTTAGAATAAGGTGTTTCATGATATATTAGCTTATTGTTAACATGCAGTCACTGAAGGTTGAATATTAAAAAATGCAAAAAACTTAGTTAATATTCAAGATACCAAAAAAGCAAGTCATTTGTACTTTCTTGTTTTAGCCTTCAGTAATAGTAATAAAGAATATATGGTGAGATGAGATCAGAAGTGTGACAAACCATGGGAAATCTGTTTATTTTACACAGCCTCTGAATGACAGACTTTCTCGTGTCAGTATTGATCTGATCAGATAATTTGTATTATTTTTCATCATCTTTCTTTAATGTGTACAACTTCTGACGAGAGTCATATGAAATGCCAACCATATTACATTTAATTATTATACATTTTAAATTAATACCTGAAGTTGGACATCAATGTAAGCACATTTTACTTAATTCACTAGGGTAATTTTCATCACGCATTCAGTAATGGATTAGACCCATTAGTAAACTAGAATTTCTTTATCTACAAACTCACTATATAGAATCTCCATTCCAGGCAAGAAAAGGGTGCTAATATGCAGATAGTCTATCAAGATTAGCCAGGCATTATCGAATCTTCATAACCTTCTGAGAGGTTTTTCCTCCAGTTCCTAAAACTTGGAAGATAAAAATCAATTTGTAGGCTATGGTGCAATTTTTTAAACTAGCTGTCAGATCAAAATTGGACAGAATATTGCCCATAAGAGCTAGTTATGTTTACTGGAAAAAGGAAATCTCTTGTCTATCTAAAAACATCTTTTGTTCAGGACAGCACTGTATCATTGTTGGTTGATTCGGTCAGAAAGAAAAACCCTTAATGCTTCCATTTTTGAGATACTGGATAGTGAAGGCAGCTGATCACAGGGAAGAATCAACGCAAAAAGGCCTTGGTCAAATATAGGCTGGGTCACAAGGAATCTTTGGTTCAAACAAGTCTTCTGTGAAGAGGTAAGTCAAGGACTCACTTCTTTATTAATCCCCATTAAATATTTGATATATATATTCTATAGTTCCTCTGGCGTGTTTTTCACTTCATTTGTGATTTTAGATATTTTATATGACTATTTATTTTTAGACTAATTTTTATTGTTCTTAATTTTATGTTTTCAATCATTTATTTTTCCTTCTATGAATACATATTTCTAATAATGGCATAGCTGGTGTTACATTTTTGTATTGGTTATGATGGAGTGAGAGCTCTGAAAGTGCTCTGTCGTTTACAATAAATACTCGTGGAGGAACGAGACCTTTTTGCATTGATTCTTACCTCAGCTTGGTGATTTCCTTGAAAAAGCAGTTATTAACAAAATGATTCATCCATGGTAAAGTTTATGACTTCATATAGCGAAGGCTTAATCTCTGACATCAATGGACTGCCCAGAGAAACAGTATTAAGTAACTGAATAAATTATCTCCCCAAATGCTCTGTAGAGTAAGGGTAGGTCAAATTTTCTTACAAAACTGGAGTTCCTCATGAAAATGTGCTAAATACCATGTCATTAAATGTCACTGAGTAAATAAATTATATTTTTGATAAGATACAAGAGCATTTTATTCCCTGCATCCTGATCAACTTAAGATATACATCCACTACATGTCTATTACACATACAAAATTATAATCAATATACAATTACCTGTCTAGAAAATGTAGCTCCAACTCAATGGAGTAGAGTTAAGTAATGAAAAACCTAGATACTCAACATTTTTAAGTAAAAGGTTACAAGTACCGCAATTAACGATGAATCAAAATCAATAAACAAAACAGGTGAACTAAAATTAGCATATAGAGAACAAATCTTCCTAACTCAGATTCATATATCAGTATCAGTATATACTTTCCTTGTACATCCCTTCATTTTGAACAGGAAAGAAAAGCCCATATGTAAGCAGTGTCATGTACCCCTAAATACTAAACACTTACTGACTGCAAGACAAAATTTAAACTCAGAAATACCACATTACTTGCAGAACTTGCTAACATAAAATTTTTTTAAAAATTAAAATTATTTCCAAAATATCATTCTTTATGCACATACCATTTTAACAACTACTTTTTTAATTGTTATTTAGCTAATACGGTGTTAACTTATTTATTAATACATTTTGAATGAATGATTTTTATTTATTCATTTTGAAGAGTGGCCAGAATTAATCTAAAATAATTATATACGTTTTGACACTTATTTGACAAGAACTTTGAGAATTAAATCACCTACATTACGGAAAGCAAAAGTACATAGTCTAATAATTTGTTATTTTTATATTCTTTAATTATCTTAATTATAATTGTTTTAGTTTCATTAATTATGTTTCTTTTTATTTATTTATTTACTTTCATTTTACTGCTACTAGACTGATTGGAAACGGTTATCTACAGGTTACCACCATTTTCTAACCATGGTGGGCCTATGGATTTATTTAATGAATCATGTTATTTTATTATTTTTTTTTTTTTAAATTTCTTAATTATACTAGTTATATTTATGTTTTTAATTATCTTGTTTTCAATACTGTTTCTTTTTGTTTATTTCTTGTAATTAATGTTCATTATTTACTTCATTGTTTTAGGTATTTTTTTTCATTTACTAGTGTATGAGCAGAATAACATAGATGCAGATGATTTGTATAAAAAACAAAGATAATATAAATGATGTGGGGAGGGGGGTAAGTATTGTATACAAAGGAATAAAATAATTTTTAAAAGTTACACATTGAAATGCATATATATGATTTTATAATAATAGTATGGGGTCAGGTCAGCATTAATAGCATACGAGTTAAAGCATTCACCTTAATCTTCTATGTTAAACCTTGAGGGGCGAGTATGATTCCCACCTGAGTAATAGTAATTTTTATCGTGACAAACTCATTAAATATAATCTTTAGTTCCACCCTGGCTAGAAAAGGGTGGTAACCTGTAAATGAGCCATCCCAATTAGCCTTAGTAGTAAAAAGGTGTTCTTTAATAAATAGTAATAGATAACATCAACAGATAAAAGTCAAATAGTATGCAATTTAATTAAATTTAGTTCAATAAATTGAGTGACAACAGAACACTTCTTTTCAAAGGCACATTTCAAAGAACTATGCAAATGTCCCCCACCCCCTGCTCCTCAATAACTTAAATACAGTATGTATATAAGGTTTCAGGTCTGAAGTATGTTATTTATAATTCCATATACAACCCAAAATAGTGACAGAAGCTAGTGTAGAAGGCTCAGGACAACTATTTTGCAATTAAATAAACTAACTTAGAGAATAAAGAACTGCAACATCCTATTTCAAAAAAATTAATGCTGGGAAGCAAGTACTCACGTGATAAGTCATGAAAATTGCTCATGTTGAAGTTATTAATTTACGAAAATAAATTAATAAATAAAAGGAACAAGATTTTACTATTAAAAATGAGCTCTACTTGGAAAACCTTACATTCTGGTAACCATTACTAACTCCAGTTGACAGTAGCAAGAGTAATGGAAACAAAGGTCCGTAAACTAAGCAAATTTCACTTGCTGGCATGACACACTGGTAATGTCATCTCATAATATATTCTCAATTTCTAAGTCAAAATTCAATGAGGAGTAGGGGGTAGTTGAAAATGTATAGAACAAAAATTGTAGGTAGATGAAAGAAATGGCTACGCTTCCATTGTAACAATTTATTAAAACGACAGAGCGCTTTCGATGCAGTGCATCATCGTCAGTGCCCTGTTGACACACAATCTCTATTAAAATATTATAGAAAACGGGTAAAATAGATAATATCGTCGAGAACAACAATTGCAGAGCGTCAATAGTTAGCGGTTACACGATTAGTCCTACATTATAGTTGATTTCCCTTAAGGGAAACCAGCTATTGAGGTTGCTCTCATGACGGAATTTCCGAAATTTTTCTTCAAATGTCCATCGATCCTACCTAGTAGATGACGAAAATGAGGTCCGTTCAAAACTGTATATATCTATCTATCTATCTATTTATCTATCTATCTCTCTCTCTCTCTCTCTCTCTCTCTATATATATATATATATATATATATATATATATATATATATAATTGTGCTGATGTTTTCGACCAGGTTGTATTTATATGTGGTGTGTTATTCTTTTCGGAGTTTTGGTCAATGTTGGTGAAATGAATCTTAGTTTATGCCGATATTTCGAGAATCTTTATTTTCTCTTCTTCAGGGCAAGACTAAATATATCTATAAACTATTATACATTCTTATTGCACTATGACTAGGGTTATAGTAACCTTCCTTGTTTTTCACCAACATTGACCAAAACTCCGAAAAGAATAACACACCACATATATATATATATTTGTCTGTTACCGCTCTAGTGGTCCCTATAAATACATATGTACCCCTACATACATGTATTCTATATCTTGAATATTAACCGAGATATTTGCATTTTTTTGTTTTCAGCTTCTGAGATGAGATCGGCTAACTTCGAGTCTAGTCGTGAGTTTCCGTCAAGAGCTAGTTCGGGCCGTTCCCGTAATTGTTTGACTCTTTATTCTGAAATTTCTCTATTGAAAAACTTCAAGTGGGAAATCTGCTTAGTTTACGCAGCCCCTGCGTGACGGACTTTTTCTATTTAACTCATAATAACAGAGATCTTTTGAATTTTCGACATCCCCTATTAACACCACCCCCCCGGGACATGTTTTTGAGAAAATAAAGATGGTCCTTAAAATTAAGGAAGGAGAGTTTTTTCATCCTTTTGATTTACAGTTTCCATTATGTTGCTTTTAATGGGAATTCTAATTTTAAAAATAAATGTGCAATTCCTGCTTGAGTGGATTTGTACATTTTATACAGGCATGTTGCTTTTTTTCAGTGTAAATTTTTAAATTTAAATAAAATGGCTAATCTATTCCACTGCCCTAATTTAACTAATGTTAATTTTCAGAGCCACCCTTGACCAAATTAGAATCATTTTCGACCAGTGTTTCTGCTAGTATTACTGAAGGTGATTCTAAAATCATCGGCAGTCCTGGAGAAACAAATTTTAAGAATGAATCTTCACATAAAATCATAGGGAAAAAAAGGACGTTATTTCTATTTATAATGCAAGTACTCGTACAGCACAAGAGTAAGATACAATATTGAGTGTCACATTTTGAAGCATACACATGAGAAACCTCATTCAAGCCCTTATTCTGAATACAGATGTGTTCAACCAGTAAATTTGAATCAGCACATAATGTCTTAGTGGCAAAAAGTGGACGTTAATAAATAATTTAAATTTAATGTATAAACATGACTCATTATGATTACAAAGCTGTACTAAAGAGCCACTTAAAGCGTCTTATTCCGACTTAATATACAGATAATAAGCAACCAGGTATACACACGAAAGTTTGTCACCTTTGCGATTATAGTTATGCTCGATCTAGCCAACTACAACGCCACCTGTTACTAAACACTCAGATGATAAACCACGGTCATGCCCATTTGTGAATACTGCGCTTCCCCCACTCTAAAATATCACATACAGGGGAAAAAGTCCGTCACGCAGGGGCTCCGTAAACTAAGCAGATTTCCCTCGTGAAGATTAATAATAGATAAACCTACATGCTGCTGACACAAAACCACCGTGAAACCGTGATGATCGGGTAAGGTCGGTTCTATTCGTTTCCGCCGACAGCCAGTTCGGCCGTTTCCGTAACTGTTCGACTCTCGAATGGAGATTTCTCTATTGTATATCTTCACGTGAGAAATTTCCTTATTTTACGCAGCCCCTGCACGTCGGACTTTAATTTTTACTCTAACTCGAATAAATGAAACAGATGATAAAGGTTTTAACCCAAAATGTTTCAGACTTTTTTATTATTTCATTAGAAAAGTACTTTTAATGAGGAACATTAAAATGATCAATTCTTTTAGAAGAAATAAAATTTATCTGGGTGGGAATGAATTGTCCATAAATGGTGATATCATTGGATTGGTTGATGAAATGAACACACCACGTATGGATGATATATTTTGAGTTCCAAAAATAACGATGGAGACTCAAGAACAATGAGATAAAAATCGAAAATCTTGTCTTGTTTTACTCGTTCGTTAATCTCAAAACGTGCTTTGAAGATTTCAGATGGCGTTTAAATCTGACAGCCAACTACGCCAAGGTATAACATAGGCTATATAAGAATTCGAATTTTTGATAGAGTTTGCACTACAATAATAATAGTAAATTAGCTTTAAAAAAATACTATAAGACCAAAACAAAACATATAAAGACCAGAAAAAAATAATGACATTCCTTTTATCATATTGAGTGTATACTTCAATCTTAAGTGTGGTCATGAGTGGGGTGATGCAACAAGGAATTACTCAACAAGGATAATTCAGAGACTGAATATCGAAATTAATAATTTTGTTACAAATAGTTATCTATGTCATTGTTTGTTATCCTACTGACGCTATATATAAGAGGAAAGATTGTGTCAAAACTAGCAGGAAGTGAGATTGCATTGGCTTAAGATAAGTTTTAGCATAGACAAATTAGAAATCTCACAAGCAATTTCCTATAAAACTGCTGTGTTGTAAATCAAAATAGTTACTTTTAGCAGATTTTCCTTAAGGGAAATCAGCTATTGAGGTCGTACTAATGAGACGATTTACGAAACATTTCTTCAAATGCACATCGATCCAACCTAGGATATAAGGAAAATGAGGTCCGTTAGAAATTTTATATATATATATATATATAAGCGCAGGGTGTCCCAACTTCCCGTGCCACCCCCCCCCCTTAATATCTCCAATTATTTTAGTACAAAGCTGAGACTTGGTGTGCCATAATTTGGATCCCTGAAGAATCCTTTCAGTCCATTTTTAACCTCGTAACCTTCTCCAGCGACCATAACTTCGGAATTTCTAATGTCAAGCCCTACTTTTTATAGCGGATTCTAGTAGAAAATCGAATTCTAAAACGAGTTTACAATCAAGTTTAATTTTTTTGACTACAACCTTCATGTCGCAGCATTTTTTTTAAAAATGTGCCGTACCTGAAATAATGATTTGTGCATTTTACGGCTAAACAATGCGTCAAATCGAAAACTTTACCGATACAAACTCATTATAGAATTTGATTTTCTACAAGAATTCGCCATAAAAAGTAGGACATTTCATTGGAAATCGATCGATGGATATTTGAAGAAATGTTTCTAAAATTGCGTCATGATTACTACCTCTGTGATTGTCTGTTAACGGTATAGAGGTCGCAAAGTTTGTTTGATCGCTACCAAACTCGATATTTAATCGTTTTATGTAAAAAGAAACACCAAGTTCGTTAATGGGTAAAATCAGACAAGTGGGGAAGGGGGTTTAAAGGGGGGGATTTTCGAAATCCCACTTATCCCACTTTACGTCGGATCAAAAAAGTGTATAGAACCAGCCTTATGGAAAATTAAATTTACTATAAATATTGTTACATACATTTATTCTCTATCTTGAATATTAACCGAAATCAGTTTTCAGCCTTCAGCAAACACCCACTTCTACTCATGTTACATAAACAATACAATGTTATATAATAAACCACATTATTCAAAGCTTAAATGCCAAATATTGTTTTCAAGAGACTTTTATTATACGAGATACATGCAAATATGTTCTAGTGACCTCCCCTCTTCGCCCGGTCTTAAGTTTTAGGACTACTAAAATTTGATTTATAGTTATAAAAAGTATTCTGATACGTTATAAGTTACAGTACTAGGTACAGTAAATAGTTTTCAATATAATTAATATTGATATATTGTGATAAATTTCAGTAATGAACTATTTGTTTACATTTGACTAAAAGATTTCTTATTATTGTTTGAGTTAATTCACTTAATATTTACGGTGTTGTTGTGTTACCAGGTTTTAGATTTATCTATTGCTAAACTTCACGAGGGAAATACGCTTAATTTATGCTGCCCCTTCGTAACGGACTTTTTTAAATAATGAAAGTTTTGTATTTGACACATAGAAAAATCAATGTATGATGCAGTTCAGGGAAATACTGACTTACACCACTATGTTTTTTGGCCATCTAATGTAAGTCCTGAAGAAATGTTTTCAACTGCTGAAAGTGCTGTTTGTAGTTTTCGTAGATGGATAAATTCGTAGGAATGTAATTTATTTAATGACAAACACATTAAACAAATTCCTTAGTCCGTCAACCTGGCTAGAAAAGGGTGTTTACTTGTATATAACCAGTTCCAATTATCCGTAGTAGTGCAAAGTGTACGTTAATACATGTGACTTCAGTGATCGTGAGTTATTGTACTGTGCAATAAGAAGTGAAGCTATCAGTGCATACTGTTAGTAATAGTTAAAAATTATTTACCAAGTGTGTAGTGCATTTTCAAATAAATTGTGCAGTGATAAAGCTTGTGTGTTTAATTTTGCAATCCAAAAGAACTCTAACAAACAGCGTTATTATTTTTGTAATAAACTTAACAACTGGTGTCAGAAGTGGGATTGAAAAATTAAAGTAAGCTAAATTGAAGTTTTAAGAACTAATAGTGGAACATCTGAAGAAGGAGCTGAGGTAATGGATCTGCCAACAACAGGAAATAAGGATGACCTTCAAAGACGGTTAGTAGAAGAATTCCAAAGGGGAGACATTGATGCAAGTACAGTGTTTGAGGATAAAGAAGATATTGCTGTAAGTAGTTCTATCTCAAGCAGCAATTTGGACTTAATTGCAATTTCGACCGCTATGATGGAATAGAATCTATTTGTTATAGATTTACGTCTTGTACAAATTAAATAAACAAATTACAATTCTGACTTTTTAGATAAATAATTAAATCCAAAATTTTGAGATCAACAATAATATGCAGGGCCCCCGCTACCATATGTGCAAAGTGTGCAATGTACACGGGCGCCAAAACCAAGGTACCAAAAAAAAAATTTAGATTTTTGTTTTTGTTTATTTCATTTTGATATTTTAGTCTACAAATAAATATGACTTTTAAAGTTCAGTTCTTTGCTTTATTTCAAGCACCTGCCTACCATAAAAAAAAGAAGAAAAGATTAATCAAAATAACTTAAGCCAAAATCCTTTTTTGCACACAGGCGCCAGTAGCCCTTACGGTGGCCCTGATAATATGACAATAATAAAACAAAAAAAAAAGCAATATCTTGTAAATAGTAAAATATGGTACATAAAAGATAACTAAAAACATTCCGTAAGCCCTTTTCCGTCTTAATATAACATTTAACTGGAGTGTGGTCCATCAGCACTCATAGATTCCAAAGTATTGCATGCTGACGAGAGCTGAGTATGAGTTTATGCTGACGTGATAAAGCAGTAGATCTTGTGAAGTTTTTTGAGACTATCGATACTAAGTACCTCTTCAATTTTATGCACATCATTGACTGCTGAGGAAAGTGTTTGCAGATATTTATTTCTGTCTTCGATGAGCTTCTCACAGTAGAGAAGTATATGGGACAGACTATTAGGGATGGATTAATTACAAAAGTGGTAATTTTCTGAGCTTTGAATGAGAAAGTTTTGTTTCGTGGTTGAAGTTTGGTGAATTCTGAGCTTGATACTATTAATTGGCTAACAAATCTTAGCTTTTTTATGTTTGTCTTAAATATCATGTAGTTCTCCGGGCTGGATATATTGAAGCTGGATATAGTTCTGTAGATGGGGTTACTTTTGGAATTTGTAGCTCGGTGGATATCAATTGTAAGGTCGTGTTATTTTAACTTTTCTAAAATTTCATTTTTGTATTTTAATATTCCGTTCTGACAAACTTCAGTAAACTCCTTTCCGCAGCCATAGTGATTAGCTATTGTTCTGACTTGTGTGACCCAATTAAAGATTGTATCAGGATTGCTCCTATCTAGGTAAATTAGCCTATTGAAGCAAAGCCTTAGCAACCTCTCTTCCGGCATGAGTGACAATTTGGACCAATAGTTTATAACCATGACATTTACCCTCACGGGGTTTCGGCCTGTCTCTAGGCGCACTATGTAGTTGGCAGTACTCCTCGGCCAGCAAAAGTTATTTCAGAAACATTAGCTGTTCGACTTCGATAGCCTCTAGGTAGCTTAAGCTCCATATTTCAGAGGCATAAAGGAGTGTTGAAGATACCATAGAATCAAAAAGAGCTATTTTCGTATCCCATGAATCACTTCGACCATTTCGCAAAATTGCCAGAACTCTTGCGGCTGCAACAGATGACTTTTGAATAAAATGCTTCGATGGCTTGCTGAATCTTCCTGAAGAAGTGAAAGGAACTGCCAGATAAGTGTAGCTTTTAGTGTATTCTAGTTTCTCACCATGGCCGCTATGATGGAAAATAACCAGAAACTCTTGGAAGCTTCTTAAAGCAACAGCGAGAAAATCTTTGCTGAAGTGAGACAAGAATTTCAAGAAGCTTTTTGAACAAATTGCGAGGGACTAGAAGAAAAATTTAAAGATGCTTCTAGATGAAATAGTGAGAAAATATTAGCTGAAGCTGGACAAGAATTTCAGGAAGCTTCTAGATCAACACAAAGCTCCCTGAAATATCAGAGATTATAGGTAAACGAGGAGAAGCCACAGAGTCAGTGAGTTTGATAAAAAACTGAATAATGTTGAAGAAAAAATGTCCAACCTAGGAAGGAAGGTCGACGAAGAAATACTTGAGTTACAATTTCAAATGTGCAATCTACAAGTTCGAGAGGGTCCGGTGAGACTCATTTCATAACAGTGGTTTTTACAAAATTGTAAAGATTTTAAGAAACTCTTTCGATTTCTTCGAACATTGTTCTTAAAAAAAACTGTCCCTATAGGAATTAGATTCCTTTAATAAGTTTGATTTAGTCACTGCTCCGAACCATAATATCTCGTATGGCGCTAAATTAATCTATGAAATGTGAGTCATATAGCAAAATTGAAGAGTGATAGTAAGTATGGAAGTCATTGATATACTTATCTTGCTGGAGAATTAACAGCGAGGAAAATTCTTTTTCCTCATATAGATATTATAAGGGATGTATGGTGCAGCCATTTCGTCAGTACTAGCTCTGGTCTAGAAGGAACTCTTCTGCTTCTCAGTAAACCCCTTCGCTCGTAGTGAAAATGACGTATCCGTGTTTAATGTTCTTAAAGGTAAGTGGATTACTTTGTAAATAATTGATAAATATTAGTACATTTCCTCCTGAGAAATATTCCCATATTCATGAGCTATTTTTTAAACATGCTTCATCAAATCAATCCTACATAGAAGATGAATGAAAATGCCAAATTTATACACATACATTTATATTACTTTATGTCTACCCCTCATGGTCGTAATTGAGGTTGTACTCGTGACGCGATTTTCGAAACATTTCTTCAAATGTCCATCGATCCTACCCACCAGTAGATGACGGAAATGAGGTCCTTTCAAAATTATATATATATATATATATATATATAAATATATATATATATATATATATATATGTTAACGCTCTAGTGATCGTTACCAAACTCGATATTTAAACGTTTTTAGAAAGTCTAAAACGCGCAAAAAACAATAAATCTCCGGGATTAGATTTAATTCCCAACGAATGTTATAAATTAATGAATGAAAGTTGGACTAACCACCTTGTACACATCTTTAATAAAGTTTGGAGTGAAGAAACGATACCATCATCTTGGACGAAAATAAGAATGAGGCTCATCCATAAGAAAGGAGATAAAAAAGACCCAAACAATTACAGAGGCATCGCCATTCTCAACTCAATTCTAAAGCTTTTCACTTCCATCCTTAGTCGAAGATTGCTTACATGGGTTGAAGAGAGGAAAATTATCCCGGACGAACAAATGGGTTTCCGAAAAGGTAAAGGATGTAGGGATAGCATATTTTGTTTGTCAGCAGCTGTAAATATAGCACTCAGATTAAAGAGGAGGAAATTATTTGCTACCTTTGTAGACTTCAAAAGAGCGTTTGACTCTATAAACCATTCAAAATTATGGGAAAAACTATATAGGCTAGGAATTGGAGGAAAAATTTTAAGAGTGATTAAATGTCTGTATGACCAAGCATCGTTTATTATTGAAGAAGGAAATCAGTACTCACATGACATTGAAATATCTGAAGGTGTTCTACAAGGAGAAAACTTAAGCCCTCTTCTATTCTTGCTATATATATCAGACATAGTCCACTTTTTTGAAGAGAATGGGGCAGAGGGTATACAGATAAGTACAAGAAAAGACTTAATTTTATTGATGTATGCTGATGACCTAGTTTTACTCTCTATATCATGGCCTGATACGCAACGTAAATTAAATATATTAAAGAAATACTGTGACGCAATGTTACTCTCAGTGAACACTCAGAAAACAATGATATTACCATTTCACAAAGGAGGTCGACTTGGGAAAAGTAAAACCATATTTTATAATAATAACCCAATCCAGCTTACAAATTCATTTACATATCTGGGGGTACCTTTCTCATCCTCAGGAAAATTCTGTCAAGCCAGTACTCACTTCTTGGCAAAAGGTTGCTCTGCCAATGCTGCCATCTTACGGATACTTAATAAAAGCAAAGCTGAAACTTGGGCAACCAAATGTATGCTGTTCGATGCACTTAGTGAAAGTGTACTCCTGTATGTATCAGAAATATGGGGCCCTGGTTATTCGGCTGTGATTGAGAAAGCTCAATTAAACTTCTTTAAATGGCTTATGTGTCTCCCTAAAAACACTCCTAATGCTTACATTAGAGTAGAATTTAACCGCACACATACCCGACTGAAAATTTTCAAGAGGATGTTGAATTGGTGGAAGGCTCTACAAGAGAAGTCGGCAGATGATCTATCAAGACTGTGTTACATGCGCCTAAAGGAATTATCTGCCAATTATTCAATGCCATTTAATTGGGTAAATGAACTGGAAGGGTATCTTGGGTGCATAGGAGGGAGCCTGGAGGAATTGGAAATGGCGGAAAATATTAATGGGAAAATAAAGACATGTTTAGAGGCTTTCGAGAACCATTTAATCTCGGTAGATATCGAAAGAGTCTTAAACAGCACATATAGCCAGCACTTTAGAAGAATTAGCTCTCTTGGCAGAGGCGAGGAGTACCTGTACCAAAATGTGCCATTTTTTATGACAAAAGTGATATCTCAAATCCGTTTAATAGGTACAAAAAATCAAAGATTAATAGTTGGTAGGACAATTTACATATTCAACCCAGAAAAGCCATGCCCCCTTTGCGAAGATAGCCAAGACACCGTTTCGCACTTCATCCTTACATGCCCCGTTTTAGCAGAGAGAAGAAACCACCTCCTGAAAAGTTTCAGCATTCCACAGAAATCCATGGAAAATTTGTTTGACCTTATGGACAATAATAAAATAAACTGCTTATATGATTTCATACGTAAAGGTCTTTACCTCAGAGGGAAAAAAATACAGACAATATAATAATTAAAATAAAATTAATGTCTTATGTTTTTTTTCTATAGTAATTAGTGTATATAGTTTTTGTTTTTTGTTATTATTTAAAAAAAGAATTCTTTGTTTATGTTTATATGAAAAAAGGAAGAGGGTTGAACCCTTGCTATAAAATTGTTAAATTTTTATAAGCAATAAAAATATTCATTCATTCATTCATTCATTCATTCATTCATTCATATTTAAACGTTTTATGTAAAAAGATCAAGTTCGTTAAAGGCTGAAATCTGACCAGTATTATAGGATTGGGGCTCAGGTTAGCCATGCGAGTTAAAGCGTTGACCTTTATCTCACATGGTAAACCTTGAGTGGCGAGTTCGATTCTTGCCTGGGCAAAAGAAATTAATTAGTGACGAAATTCATTAAATAACGTCCTAAAATCCCACCCTGGCTAGAAAAGGGTGGTAACCTGTAGATAACCCGTCCCGATTAGCCTAAGTTGCAAAAAGTGGACGTTAATAAATAAATAAAAAAGTCCGTCAAGCAGGGGCTGCGTAAACTAAGCAGATTTCCCACGTGAAGTTTTACAATAGAGAAATTTCAGAATAGAGAGTCAAACAGTTACGGGAACGGCCCGAACTAGTTCTTGACTGAAACTCACGACTAGACCCGAAATAAGCCGATCTCATCTCAGAAGCTGAAAAAAGAAAAATGCAAATATCTCGGTTAATATTCAAGATACAGAATAAATGTATATAACATTATTTATAGTAAATTGTATTTGCATTAAGATTGATTCTATATAATTTTTCGGTCCGATGTATAGTAACGGAGATATTTCGAATTTTCGAAAATCTTCCCCTCTAAACCCCCCCCTCCCACTGGTCCGATTTCAGTCATTGACGAACTTGATCTTTATTTGTGCATAAAACGTTTAAATATCGAGTTTGGTAACGATAAAACGAAAATTGCGACCGCTAGAGCGTTAACAGACAAATATATATACTATATATATATATATATATATAATTTTGAACGGACCTCATTTTCGTCATCTCCTGGGTAGGATCGATGGACATTTGAAGAAATTTTTCGAAACTCGCGTCATGAGTACGACCTCAATAGCTGATTTCCCTTAAGGGAAATCTGCTAAAAAATATTATAGGAGATAAATGCAAATATGTTATCGTGACCCGCCCCACTTTTAAGTTTTTGGTCTACTAAAATTTGATTGATTGAGATAAAAATTATTCTGATACATTATAAATTACTGTACTAGATATAGTAAATAATTTTCAAAAAAATGAATATGTTATATTCTGATATATTTCCGTAATTGTTTTTCTTTCATGTGAGAAGTTGGCACACCTGTTTGTTTACGCTTCTGGTGCTTCCTGTCTGGAGGTTTCTTATTATCGTTTGTATTTATTCACCTGATGTTAACGGTGATCTTGGGTTACTATTATACAGATTTATCTATTGTTAAACATCACGAGGGAAATCCGCTTAGCTTACGAAGCCCCTGCGTGTCGGACGTTTAGTATCATCGTTGTCAAACTCCATATTTATGGGTTTTATGTGAATCTAAAAGCCAAGTTCAAAGGAGGGAGAAGAGGAATACCAAATTTCTAAAAATCTGTTATTATGCCTGTCGTGTCAAAAAATGTCAAAAAGGACCAATCTTCTGAAAATTTAGATTTCTTTAGTTTCTCTTATAAATATTAGTTTTTGAGTTTCGACAATTAACCGATTCATTTGTGTTTCTTTGCTTCCAGCTCC
Source organism: Riptortus pedestris (assembly GCA_019009955.1). NCBI lineage: Eukaryota > Metazoa > Arthropoda > Insecta > Hemiptera > Alydidae > Riptortus > Riptortus pedestris. The sequence goes on from CM032228.1 coordinate 232,640,723, forward strand.
CCCAGATTTCTGATTTTTACTTCGTTTTACTGAATCATTAAACTTTTACCTTCAAGCTTACATTTAAACCCCTGTTTACAAAGGACTCTTACTATGGGAAAAATAGAGATTAGATTGTGATCTAGGGTCACCAGCGTGTCGCTCAATGACGTTGGAAATCTGCTTATGGATCCCCTCCTTGACAGACTTACTTTTTTTTTTATTCACGTTTACAATTATTATTACGAATTTGACCTTTTTAAACTATTAGTTGTTTTCTTCAGTAACACGGAATAAAAACTGATGCAAATACTTACAAAATAAAACATTTATATATTGTTTATATAATTCGGTTTACTATTGATAACTGAATCTCAATCAATCATCATTAATGATCGCAGGGGTAATGGTTACAAATATATATACATATACCGTATGTAATGTAACACACACATCCACTTCGAAATGAGTAATAAAAATTACAAGAATAAATAAAAAAAAAAAATTTTTAACTCTGAATAGCGAATCGTATTAGCACCGAAAAATGGATATATATATATATATATATATATATATATATATATATATATATATATATATATAGGAGGTCGTACTCAACAAGCGATTTTCGAAACATTTCCCAAATTTCTATCAATCCTACCTAATAGATAACGAAAATAAGGTCCGTTCAAACTTTACACACACACACACACACACACACAAACACACACATATAAACTTGTCTGATACTGCTAGCGGTCATAATACTTATTTCATTGTAACCAAAATATGCATGCGTTTCATGTGAAACGAAAGGTCGAGTTCGTTAATTGCTGAAATCGTACCGGCATGAGGGAGGGGGGGGGGGTTAGAGAGGGCGAATTTCGAATATAGGAAATATCTCCGTTATCCCCCCTATATAAGCTTTTATAGTATGAAGCAATTCATTTATAGCCAAAATACCAAATATTGTTCTCATTGAAACTTTACGATTAGAGATTACTGCAAATACGCAAGTGGGAAATCTGCTTAGTTAACACAGCCCCTGCGTGACGGGCTTTATTTAAGTATTGCAATATATTTTTCATTATAATTGATTATTTTATCTTAATTCATAACATATTTATTTTATTGTATTAGGATTTGGGAGCTCAGGATAGCCATGTGAGTTAATGGTAAATCTAGAGTGGTGAGTTCGAGTCCCGCCTAGGCATCAGAAAGTCATTTAGCGACGAACTCGTTACCTAAACCCTAAGTCCCTGGCTTGAAAAGGGTGGTAACATGTAGATAACCCGTCCAAATTAGCCGTAGTAGCACAAAGTGGATGTTAATCATTTACATTTTTTATATTAGCGTGTAACACGTTAGGATTATTTTAATAGTCCTCTCTCTCTCTCTCTCTCTCTCTCTCTCTCTCTCTATCTAAAAATATATATATATATATATATATATATATATATATATATTTATATTTATATATATAATTCCAAAGTATAAACGAGATATACACTATAAACTAAAGCGGGACTCGACTATTTTATTGGGCGCTAACGATTGAACCGAACTTAACAAAACTCGGTATGTCAATTAGCATTAATTCTTCCATTATTTTAAGCTATATTAAAATTTTTAGGTTAGAACGGGAGTGGGGGTTATAAGGGAGGCCTGAAATAAAAATTCGTGATATTGCATTGTCTATTTGTTTTTCGACAAACATGCACATGACAAAAGTTGTTTACTTTGTTATTTAGACTAATTTTTGTTTTATACATTTCTCCAGGAACAATGTGTGGAGCAAGTAATTTGCGTAGAAATATTGATATGCTCAACAATTCATTCCAATTTGAACTATCAGGTACCTCACCTGGAAAAATTAATTCAAATCTACGTTAATATTTTGTCTTTAATAACTGAAATCGATGCATAATGCACAGGTGACGGGAAATATGACAATATGGAGGACAGTGTAGTCTTACATAAAAAATTAATTTTATTATTAACAAATGCCAACAACGGGTATAAACCCTAAACACTGGGACGGGTAAATGTCAAAATATTGAGCAAAGTAAAGCCTTGCCAAAAAAATACCATCACCATTCAGCCTCAAATGAATTTCCGAGTGAAGCCGGGTATCTGAGCTAGTTTATATATATAATTCCACTGCACGTGTGTACATCACTGAACTCCTCCTAAACGGCTGGACCGATTTGAATGATTTTTTTTTTGTATGCGTTTGGGTGACGCCCTTGATGGTTTAGATTCACAAATCATCCCGGCAGATGGAGCAGGGCTGGGGGTTGTAAGAGAGGCCTAAAATTAAAAATAGCGACATTTCGTTTCCTATTGCTTTTTTGGCAAATATGCACATGATAAAAGTTGTTTATTTTGTTATTTAGAGTAACTTTTGCTATATCCACTTTTGTCGTATAACAAAGTATGATCGAGATATACACTATAAACAATTGAAGTGGGAACCAACAATTTTAATGGGCATTAACGGTTGAACCGAACTTAACAAAACTCTATATGTAAATTATCATTAATTCTTCCGTGATTATAAGCTATATTAAATTTTTTAAGTTCGAACGGGAGTGGGGGTTATAAGGGGGGCCTAAATAAAAACGTGCACATAACAAATGTCGTTTTTTGGGTTAATAAAAGTAGCTTTTGTTTTAAACATAATATTATTAAATTTAATATTCTAATCGCTTGAAATATCATGCAGGACAACGTCTGTCGGGTCCGCTGGTATATATATAAATGTATGTACACACACAAACACACACACACATATATATATATATATATATATATATATACAAAGTAATAATTTTGTTTTCTCTTTTTTAAATATGTAAGTACTTAAACCTTCTTGATTTTTAGCAGATTTCCCTCAAGGGAAATTAGCTATTGAGGCCGTACTCATGACGGGATTTTCGAAACATTTCTTCAAATGTCCATCGATCCTACCCAGGAGATGACGAAAAAGAGGTCCCTTCAAAATATTATATATATATATATATATATATATATATATATATATATATATATATATATATATATCTGTTAACGCTCTAGCGGTCGCAATTTTTGTTTGATCGTTACGAAACTCGATATTTAACCGTTTTATGTAAAAAGACAGATCAAGTTCGTTAATCGCTGAAATCAGACCAGAGGGAGGGGGGGGGTTTAGAGGGGGGATTCTCGAAATTTCCAAATATCTCTGTTATTACGCATCGGATCGAAAAATTGTATATAACTAATCTTAATGCAAATTAAATTTACTATAAATAGTGTTATATACGTTTATTCTCTATCTTGAATATTAACCAAGATATTTGCATTTTTCAGTTTTCAGCAAACCGCCACTTCTACTCATGTTACGTAAACAATACTCTGCTACATAATAAATCACATTATTGGAAGTTTAAATACCAAAAATTGTATTCAAGCGACCTTTATTATACGAGAAACATGCAAATATGTCTTGGTGACTCCCCCCGCCCATCTTAAAGTTTTGGACAATTAAAATTTTATTGATTGAGATAACAATTATTCTGACTCATTATTAATTACAGTACTAGATATAGTAAATAGTTCTCAAAAAAATTAATGTGTTATATTCTGATATACGTATTTCAGTAATTGTTTTTCTTTCCGGTGTGAGGCGGGCCGACCCGTTTGTTTACATTTCTAACCTAACGCTTCCTGTCGGCGGGTTATTGAAATTGGATGAAACATTTCTTATTTCCGTTTGTATTTATTCACGGTAATGTTGTGTTAGCAGTATGTATATTTATCTATTACTAAACTTCACGAGGGGGATCTGTTTAGTTTACGAAGATCCTGCGTGACGGACTTTTTCTATATAATTTTTGATATTTTTAGGGTTTGTAATATTGCTCTATCATTGTCATGTGTACCATTAGAAAATAACTCAAACTATCAAGCATTATTATATTTTTTAAATCGAACAAAAAAGGCACTTATGAACAATTAAAAATAAATTTAATGTTTATTTCTTGTTATAGATACAAATTCTTGGGTTGACGATTTTCGGACTTCAACCACTTTTTAGAGTTAATGGCTTGTGGGTGCAAGAATCATCCAAAACACCGAACCAGTTCTGTTCTCCCAGTGGGTTGTAAGTATCAAATATATCTCAAATAGTCTAGGATATTAATATTATCATCCTTTTCCTGAATTACAGAACTTACTTCAAGATATTTTTCAGTAGTAATGTTGTTCTAATAAATAATTGATTACCCTTCAAAACATAAATCTGAAAGGAAAGGAAAATTCCGACTAGGGTTTATTGCATGTTGTTTTTGTAGAAAGTTTTGAGTTGGTTACATAACTTCTTTCATTGCAGATCTTCATCGTCAGACTATTGTTTATGGTAGCAATAAGTTTCATCTTTATTTATCATTCTAGAAAAAAATATTTTTCTCCAGATATAAGGCTTCAGGCTTAAAAAGTCTCCAAGTGGTCGGATCTCAAAACCTAGACTTACTTGCTTCATACATTTTTTCGGGAACAATGTGTGAAGCAAGTAATTTGCATAGAAATATTGATATGCTGGAAACCTGGAAAAATTAATTCAAATCTATGTTATTATTTTGTTCTTAATAACTGAAATCTATGCATATTGCACAGGAGACGGGAAATATGCAGGACAATGGAGTCTTACATAAAAAATAATTTTATTATTAACAAATCCACAGCAACGACGGGTATAAACCCTAAAAACTGTGATGGGGAAAAGTCAAAATATTGTGCAAAGTGAAGCCTTGCCAAAAAAATAACACCCTCACCATTCAGCCTCAAATGATTACCCGGGCGAAGCCGGGCACCGTAGCTAGTGTATATATATATATATATATAAACTTGCCTGTTACCGCTCTAGCGGTCGCAATTCTTAATTGATCGTATCCAAACTCGATATATAAGCGTTTCATGAAAATCTAAAGGTCAAGTTCGTTAAAGGCTGAAATGAAATATGTGTGGGAGGGAGGGTTAGATGACGGGAATTTCTTAATATTTCAATTATTATGCATCGGATCGAAAAATTTTATAGAACCAATCCAAATCAAATAAATCCAACCAAATAAATATTGTTATTTACGTTTTTTCACTGTCTTCATTATTGACCGAGATATTTGCTTTTTCTTTAGTTTTCAGTCTTCATTAAACCTCTACTCCTACTCATGTCATATTAATAATAAGCTGTTATATCATGAATTAAATTATATGAAACCCAAATCCCAAATATTCTTTTAATTGAACTTTCACGTTTTGAGATGAATGCAAATACGCGGCGCACGTAGGAAATCTGGTTAGTGACGGATCAAGTTAGTTAATGGCTGAAATCGGACCAGTGGGGGTGGGTTTAAAGGGGGGATTTTCGAAAATTCGAATATACCTCGAATCAAAAAAGTGTATAGAACCGATCTTATTGAAAATTAAATTTACTATAAATATTGTTACATACATTTATTCTCCATCTTGAATATTAACCGAGATATTAGCATTTTTCAGTTTTCAGCATTCAGCAAATCCCCAATAACTCAAGTTCCATAAACAATACTATCTTATATAATAAACCACATTACTCCAAGGTTAAATATCAAATATTCTTTTCAAGAGACATTTATTATACGAGATAGATGCAAATATGTTCTGGTGACCCTCCCCCCCCCCCTTCGCCCGGTCTTGGACTACTAAAATTTGATTGATTGAGATAAATATTATTCTGATTCATTACAAATTACAGTCCTAGATATAGTAAATAGTTTTCAATAAAATTAATATGTTATATTCTGATACATATCAGTAATTGTTTTTCTTTCCGGTAGGAGGTTGGCACACCTGTTTGCCTACTTTTCAGACGCTTCTCACTGTGGGGTTTCTGGTTATCGGTTGTATTTATTCACTTAATATTGACGGTGCTGTTGTTTTACCAGTATGTAGATTTATCTATTGTTAAACTTCACGGGAGAAATCTGCTTAGTTTAAGCAACCCCTAAGCGTGACGGACTTTTTTTATTATATGTACATCCCCAAAAAGGCGTTATAGAGGACGCGTTGTGTTTTTCCTCTGTCCTCCCGCTATTTCACCACCAACGAGGAGTGGATTAAGATCCTATTTCGTCATATCGATAGTATTAATAAATTTGAAAAATATTGCATTATTGGGGCACTTGAGCTATTGAAGAATTTTATATTTTCTAGGTCCTGGGAATTGAGAAATGGCACTTTCTACTTAGACGGTTGCTGCGAAGGTTATCGCCAAATTTTCTTCCGCAGTGGGGTTTACTTGGACTGCGAGCCCATATGTGACCCCGACTGCATAAATGGAAATTGCACCGCACCTGGGAGTTGCACCTGCTTCCGGGGATATGTCCACGAGACGAATAGTAGCTGTGTTCCATTCTGCGATCCGCCGTGTCTCGACGGGATTTGCACTTTGCCGGGCATCTGTGAGTGCAAGGAAGGATACGCCATGCTGGGCGGGTCCCAGTGCTTCCCAGAGTGTTCGGACTGCGCTGAGGGGAAGTGCACTGAGCCAGAGGTGTGCTCCTGCTATCCGGGATATGAAGGCCCGTCCTGTGATCACCCCGCCTGCGAGTCGAGCTGTGCCCTCGCCGACTGCTCATCCCACAATAACTGTCAATGTTCGAAAGAACATGAAAAAGTAGAAGAGAACCTCTGTTTCCCTATGCATGGAGATTGCGGCTACTGCACTGATGATGTTTGTCCGATAGCTGAAAGGACGACTATCAACCTATCCATGACCAATTCGAGTGCGTATGCTTTCATGAGGTTGGAATTGAAAACATCCTGTTCGGAGCTGCTCGATAATCATAGTCCCAACTGTGATTTAGAATCACAAAATAACACTGACTGCACTGGATTATCCATAGAATGCTCACCGGTGATGAATACCAAAGATATATTCAAATTCATATGCATATGGACAGGAATGGTTATTTCTACCAACAACTCATTTGAGACGTATACCGATTTGTTTAATGAAGGGATTATTGTTATATTCTATGAAGGGCAAATTTTTAATGAAACTGAAAATGTTGAAAGTAATGTTTCTGCAACAGTTTTGTTACCTTATTCGCTTATGAGGAAAGAAGAAACTTGCGAACTGTGCTCTTTGCCTACAAATCATGGGTAAATATATTTACAATAAAATTACTCTTTTACCATAATTATCAGTTTTGCAAAAGCTAAAATTGAAAAAAAAAATCACCTATTTCAAAAATAAAAAGATTCCTAAAAAGTCTGTCGTCACAGAGGAGCTCCAACTTTTCTATGATTTAGGGAAAACGGGTATGTTTCAGTTTCAAATCATACTCTTGTCTAAGAAACAATGCCGAGATAAAACATTGCTGGCATGAGATTACAGCCTCATAAAGACCTTTGTCTTTATTGTTATTATAACATTGCGAGAATGTTAAGCCAAAAAAAATAATATGTAATTATATTGCCAAATATAAAGAAAAGCTACTTCACAATAGTGCTTTCTAGTACATAGTAAAATTATTAAAAAATGCATTTGAATTACTTTGGGGGGAAAAAACGTTGAATGGGGATTTAAAGTTAATTTTGGAAGTTATAACAGCATCAAAAAATGACTAAAATAAATAAGGCCTACAAAAAATGAAATTCCACTAATAATTTCATTAATTAAATAAGAAAAGAACTTAGAATAAGTCTTGGAAATCATAGCACATTTACTCTTCCATCCCTTGTCGAATTTGTTAAAGATTTGAAGGAATTCTCTTGTAGTTTTACCATGTGACCAAACTTTATACCTCCTCCCTTAAGGGAAATCAGCTATTGAGGTTGTATTCATGACGGAATTTTCGGAATTTTTCTTCAAATGTCCATCGATCCTACTTAGTAGATGACGAAAATGAGGTCCGTTCAAAACTGTATATATATATATATATATATATATATATATATATATATATATATATATATATATATATATATATATATATAGGGGAAAGTCCTCTAGTATGGGACACCTAAGCGTTTTTGCAAATTGCAAGATTGTTAAAGGCTAAATCAATTTGCAATTTATACTAAAACTAACTTTAAAGGTTTATAAAAACACCCTTTAAAGGAACTCCGTAAAAACCGAATCGATGCCATATTTTTTTTCATTTGAAAAACCCTATACATTTTGTTCAATCAAAATGTTGGAGGGTTGTATGGGACACCTTCTATAAAACCAGCCTCACTGTAATTCAACAATACAATATAATTCTAAAATGCAAAATGTGATAATATAAGGTATTTTATAAATATTATTAATGCTAAATAATTTAATATTTCAAAAACTTTTTTTTATTTGGTACACTTTGGTAGTTTTAAATGAGTAGCAAATGGAAAAAATTAACAGTTTTTACAAAAATAATTCATTTCCTACAGACATCGCATTTGTAAAAAAGACTGTCCTCAATATCAGCACATTTCTCGTGAGACCACCCAAGGCACGCGCTACACTGAATCCAGTCTTCTTCGAAGGATTCACCACAAGCTAGACAATAGGTAACTTCTTTGGTTTCACTGGTTGGTGCTTGATTGTTTTCACTTTTTGGATCAAATTTAAGTTTTTTTCGGACATCGCAAGATGTTGGTTGTTTCAGTGTTCTGGTGTTGGGGTTTCTTTTACGCCCACAGATAATTTTCTTTCCTTTGGCAATGTTTGCCATTTTTTGTTTATTTTTAAGTTTTTCTTCTCGCAACAAACTTTGTGATTCCCCGAGGTTTTGTTTTTCTTCTTTCTCAGTTTTTTTTTACTTGAAGTTGGTTTTTATATGTACTAGAAGTTAAAATTTCATTCTTCTCTCCATGGCTGTAGCGAGAAAAATATTTTGTGCTGGAAATACTGGGCAGTGGAGAAATAGATTCCAAAAGATTTTGACACTGAGATGTGGAAGGAGTAGGTTCAGGTACAGGTAAGGACACGGAGGAGGAGTGGACAGATGAAGGAGGATTACTGGGCACATCCAGATCTGCTGCATAAAGACTGTTAGTTGAAGGAGCAAAATCCAAATCACTGAAAACATTTCGATTTAGGGGAAAATACCAGTACAAGCAAAGCCTGACTTCGCCAACTCCATCCTACAAATTTTTGTGTAAGCTGTACCCACTAATCCAGCAATATCCTTAACCAGTTTATCATATTTAAAAATGATTTATTTATTTGTAGGAAGTCCCATACAACCCGCAACATACCTGTCCCATACAACTGGACTGTAATCTTATGGGATTTTCACTCTCAAGGGTAAACTATTAATCCGGTGGGGAATAATCGCTCATAAATTAATTACAATAATCCTTAGGTGCTACCAAGATACTTAAAACATTGGTATACTTACTTAAAAAGAAGGTAGAATGGTATAAAGTTATCTTTGTACACGAAAGTTTGGTGCAAAATCACTAAACGTCCGTCACGCAGGGGCTGCGTAAACTAAGCAGATTTCCCACGTGAAGTTTTACAATAGAGAAATCCGCCTAATAACAGCTGTAGTAGGAAGGGATCTCTAAACCTATTCACAAGGGACGAATAGTTCTGGAAACGGCCACCAGAGCTCTCGGCGGAGAGTCCGGAACATGGCGGGGTTCCGTCGACCACACACAGAATACAAATGCAAATATCTCGGTTAATATTCAAGACACAGAATAAATGTATAGAACAATATTTACAGTACATTTAATTTGCAATAAGATTGATTCTATACAATTTTTCGATCCAACGCATAATAACGGAAATATTTCGAATTTTCAAAAATCCCCCCTCTAAACACCCCCTCCCACTGGTCCGATTTCAGCCATTAACGAACTTGATCTTCCTTTTTACATAAAACGATTAAATGACCGAGTTTGGCAACGATCGAACAAAAATTGCGACCGCTAGAGCGTCAACAGACAAATATATATATATATATATATATATATATATATCTATATATATATATATGTATATGTGTATATATATATATATATATATATATATATATATATAATTTTGAACGGACCTCATTTTTGTCATCTCCTAGGTAGGATCGATGGGCATTTGAAGAATTTTTTTTAAACTCGCGTCATGAGTACGACGTCAATAGACTCCCTTAAGGGAAATCTGCTAAAATGCAAATATCATGGTTAATAATGGAGATAGTGAAAGAACGTCCACAAAAACATTTATAAAACATTACATTTGCAATAAGATTGGTCCTATACAATTGTGCGATCTGACGCATAATAATGGAGATAATGGAATTTTCAGAATTCCGCCTCTAAACCCTAGAACTTGATCTTCATTTTTTCACAAAACGTTTAAACTTTGAGTTTGATAATGATCAGACAAAAATGGCGACCGCTAGAGCGTTAACAGACAAATATATATATATATATATATATATATATATATATATATATATATGTCACTATAGAAAGGAAAAAAATAACTAAGAATGAATAAATAAATAAAATAAAAATAAATAAACGGACCTCATTGTCTTCATCTCCTAGGTAAGGCCGTTGGACATTTGAAGACATTTTCGAAAATCCCATCTAAGTACAACTTCAATAGCTGATTTGCCCTGAGGGAAATTTGCTGAGATAACCGCTACAAGCAAACATGCTGTGATAATTTAAAAATTATTATTATAAAAAATTAAAAAATTTTCAAAATGGTGGAGCAACCTTCATTGTATTATTTCATATAGATTGGTGCATATTTCTCTTTAGGGGATACCTGCATATTCCAGAATACATCAGTATATACGATACTACAAGTAGATCAGAATACTATTCTATACGATACTTCTATTTAATAAAAAAAAACAGTAAATACATTTATTAAGCAATATTTATTTATATATCACTAATTTCAGATTGGATGAAACGAATAGTCTAAAACTCCAGTTTTTACCTTGCCACAATGAGCTTAAAGATTCTCTGTCTTCATTAAAAGGTATCATTTAAATATTAGTATTGCAAGGTTACGCACATTGGATCATTACTTTTTTATGTTGCATCATTATTTACTTATACAAAAAAAGGTGTGCAAACTAACAGACATATTTGATAGATTTACAAAGGGCCCAAGCAAAATTCGTAGCACAATGTCACACACACACACACACACACACACACACTCACATATATACAGCTATCACATCTTACATTTCCTTGTGATATCCCTCAAATTACAACATATTCCCTATTTCTGAGGAAAATACAGATGAGTAGAAGTGGTGATTGGGGGGGGGGGGGGAGTGCTGAAGGCATGGAAACAAGCGAGTAAGAAAACCTCGTTGAATACTTGGATTAGGAAACAATGCATACAACAACAATTGTTGACCCTCGATAGCTAAACAAGATTGGTTCTCAATCAATCAACCAAATTATTTTGGTCAAAATAATTTGTATTTTCAAATATCCCGCCCCTTCCAAACCCCTCGTAATCTAGGTCCGACTTCAGACAATAACAAATATCCTCTTTAGTACTGGCTGAAAAGGTCAAATATCGAGTATGGTATAGAACAAGTAAACATTTCCGAAACAATAATGTCAAATTTTAATTGATGACATCTTCAAATAACAAATATCCTCTTTAGTATTGGCTGAAAAGGTCAAAAATCGAGTATGGTATAGAACAAGTAAACATTTCCGAAACAAGAACGTCAAATCTTAATTGATGACATCTTCAAATAACAAATATCCTCTTTACTATTGGCTGAAAAGGTCAAAAATCGAGTATGGTATAGAACAAGTAAACATTTCCGAAACAAGAACGTCAAATCTTAATTGATGACATCTTCAAATAACAAATATCCTCTTTACTATTGGCTGAAAAGGTCAAATATCGAGTATGGTATAGAACAAGTAAACATTTTCGAAACAAGAACGTCAAATCTTAATTGATGACATCTTCAAATAACAAATATCCTCTTTACTATTGGCTGAAAAGGTCAAATATCGAGTATGGTATAGAACAAGTAAACATTTTCGAAACAAGAACGTCAAATTTTAATTGATGACATCTTCAAATAACAAATATCCTCTTTACTATTGGCTGAAAAGGTCAAATATCGAGTATGGTATAGAACAAGTAAACATTTCCGAAACAAGAACGTCAAATCTTAATTGATGACATCTTCAAATAACAAATATCCTCTTTACTATTGGCTGAAAAGGTCAAATATCGAGTATGGTATAGAACAAGTAAACATTTTCGAAACAAGAACGTCAAATTTTAATTGATGACATCTTCAAATAACAAATATCCTCTTTACTATTGGCTGAAAAGGTCAAATATCGAGTATGGTATAGAACAAGTAAACATTTTCGAAACAAGAACGTCAAATCTTAATTGATGACATCTTCAAATAACAAATATCCTCTTTAGTATTGACTGAAAAGGTCAAATATCGAGTATGATATAGAACAAGTAAACATTTTCGAAACTAGAACGTCAAATCTTAATTGATGACATCTTCAAATAACAAATATCCTCTTTAGTATTGGCTGAAAAGGTCAAATATCGAGTATGGTATAGAACAAGTAAACATTTCCGAAACAATAATGTCAAATTTTAATAGATGACATCTTCAAATAACAAATATCCTCTTTAGTATTGGCTGAAAAGGTCAAATATCGAGTATGGTATAGAACAAGTAAACATTTCCGAAACAAGAACGTCAAATTTTAATTGATGACATCTTCAAATAACAAATATCCTCTTTACTATTGGCTGAAAAGGTCAAATATCGAGTATGGTATAGAACAAGTAAACATTTTCGAAACAAGAACGTCAAATCTTAATTGATGACATCTTCAAATAACAAATATCCTCTTTAGTATTGACTGAAAAGGTCAAATATCGAGTATGATATAGAACAAGTAAACATTTTCGAAACTAGAACGTCAAATCTTAATTGATGACATCTTCAAATAACAAATATCCTCTTTAGTATTGACTGAAAAGGTCAAATATCGAGTATGGTATAGAACAAGTAAACATTTTCGAAACACGAACGTCAAATCTTAATTGATGACATCTTCAAATAACAAATATCCTCTTTAGTATTGACTGAAAAGGTCAAATATCGAGTATGGTATAGAACAAGTAAACATTTTCGAAACAAGAACGTCAAATCTTAATTGATGACATCTTCAAATAACAAATATCCTCTTTAGTATTGACTGAAAAGGTCAAATATCGAGTATGGTATAGAACAAATAAACATTTCCGAAACAATAACGTCAAATCTTAATTGATGACGTCATCAAATAAGAAATTTGAATGTATCTCGCATGATAAATATCTTTTGTTAACAATATTTGGTATTTAAGCTTAGAATAAATTGTTTCGTGATATAAGAGCTAATTGTTAATATTATTATTATTATTTATTAACGTCCGCTTTTTGCAACTTAGGCTAATTGGGACGGGTTATCTACAGGTTACCACCCTTTTCTAGCCAGGGTGGGATTTTAGGACGTTATTTAATGAATTTCGTCACTAAATAATTTCCTTTGCCCAGGCGAGAATCGAACTCGCCACTCTAGGTTTACCATGTGAGATAAAGGTCAACGCTTTAACTCGCATGGCTAACCTGAGCTCCAATTGTTAATATGATATGAGTAGGACTGGGGTTTATCGAAGGCTGAAAAGTAAAAAAAAACAAATATTGTTGTTATTTTTCAATGCAGAGAAAAATATATATAGAAAAACATTCATAAGACATTAAAATTCCAATAATTTAATAATAATTAGCAATAATAATCTGATCTATATAATCTGTTTCGGTCCGACAAATAATAATGAAGATATTTCGAAATTCCCCCTTCTTAACCCCCCTCCCACAGTCCGATTTTAGCAGTTGACGAACTTGATCTTTAATTTTACATAAAACGTTTATATAAAGAGCTTCGTTCGATTAAACTAAAATTGCGACCGCTAGAGCGATAGCAGACGAATATATAATGGATGATTCTACAGGAGTCGTTGGAAAAAGTCCGTCATGCAGGGGCTGCGTAAACTAAGCAGGTTTCCCAAGCAAAGATTTACAATAGATAAATATACATACACCGCCAAAATTAATTGAATAAATACAAACGGTAATGAGAAATCTTTCAGTTACAATTTAATAGCTCTACAACAGAATGCGTCTGAATTGTAAATAAACAGGTAAACAACCTGAATTCTAGACCGGAGAGAAAAACCATTAATGAAATATATCTGAATATAACATGTTAATATTATTGAAAAATATTTACTACAGCTAATGCCGTAATTTGTAATGAATCAGAATAATTTTAATCTCAATTACTTAAATTTTAGCAATCCACGAACAAAAGAAGTGGGGGGAGGGATCAATAGAGCGTACTCGTATTTGCATATATCTCATAAGTAAATGTTCAATAAAAACAATATTATATATATATGTGTGTGTCTGTGTGTGTGTGTGTGTTGGTGTGTGTGTGTGTGTGTGCGTGTGTGCGTGTGTGCGTGCGTGCGTGCGTGCGTGCGTACGTGCGTGCGTGCGTGCGTGCGTGTGTGTGTGTGTGTGTGGGATAAACAGGTAGGGAGACAGACAGACAATGGGATTTGAAATTGCTTGGATTCATATTCAACCTTCATTTAATTTATTAAAATTAAATTTTTCTTATACTCAATGAGAAGTACATATTATTACTATACAATCAATAAATTATTATGAATATAATAAATATTTAAGAAGTATTATTAAGACCATAATTTTATGACTAATTTACCATATTTGAGAACTACCTTTTTTTTATTTTCTGCAAATATGTTATTTCTATTATTTACCACCCTCATCAGCTCAAACTAGAACTATTTATTTTACTGGTAGTAGGTGATTGGAGCGTCAAGTTTGAATTCCAACCACTGTAGTTCATATGGGTGATTTTCATAACGAACAGTCTGATTTTGTTGATCCTTTTATTTTATATTTAAAATTATTAATATGTTTTCGCAGATGATTCCTTCAAGTTTGTTATAATGGCAGCTGTTTTCGTGGCTACATTAACAGCGATTGGTGGAATAGCGTATAGGATTTATCGAGGAAAATTACACGTTTACCGAGGTATGTTACGTGATATTTTCTAATTAAATACTATTAGTATTATTTTGCTAATAATTATTACTAAAGTAACACTTCAGAAATAGAATTCATTTACTCCATAATCCGCACGTGGGATTTTTCTTTTTAGCTTGTAGCTTGCGTTTTATGGTAATGGATTTATTTATTATTACTTTAAATTTCATAAGTTATCAAGTGGGCCTAGCTTTCATTTTTATTTACCAAAAGATATCTCTAATTAGTTAAAAGAATGTGTTGATTTGATTAAACATTACTTTTTTTTTCTTTTCAGTGTCTTCTAGAAATGGAAAGACTGAGAACCTTCAAATGATGGAATTATGATATCATTTCGAGTAATAGAAAACTTTGGAATTGGGCCAACGCCGAAGAACTTTTTGTAATGTGATGTAAAATTATATTTGGTTGGAATTCGAAAATGCCAGTTCCTGTTTTATGAAGCAAATACATTTTGTTTAGGTTAAATGGCAAGAGCCTACAAGATGAAAAACCAACGAAATCACTTCACTTATATATTTCTCTCTTCGGGTTCCACGTTCCATACTACGCCTCTTCAAGAGCTGTTAAGACATTTGTATAGACTCGAGCTCAACTACCAAGACAGTCACGTTTAGACAAGCAAGAAGGAGAAAATCAATGGATATCTGGTATGAAAACTCGATTTCTGTAAGAGGCCTATCACGATTACCTCTAATAGACATACTAAAATATTTAGTAAATATATGTTGCAAACCATTTTGTCTCAGTTTTCTTATTAACAACAATATGTTTATTATTATTTATGTGGATTCTTCTTTTAACTTCCACTGAATTAGATTCTTATTTTTACCTTAAATTTCTACGTTGTCTTAAATGTTGACCTGTCACTTTACCATTAGCCAAAGATTGTATTGTGGGCACATTTCGGTGACATATTTTTTCAAAAAAAAATTGTGAACTTCAATATATTTCACCCCATTCTCATTTTAATTGG
The DNA here is from genome assembly GCA_019009955.1 of Riptortus pedestris. NCBI lineage: Eukaryota > Metazoa > Arthropoda > Insecta > Hemiptera > Alydidae > Riptortus > Riptortus pedestris. The sequence goes on from CM032228.1 coordinate 232,656,835, forward strand.
TCTACATTTTAATTTCAACCCTGTAACCCACTCATCAAATTCGACCATTTTAGCAGATTTCGCGTATTTCCTTAAATGTCTATCGATCCTACCCAGAAGATGAGGAAAATTAGGTCCGTTCAAAATTGTACACACACAAATATATATCCCATCGGACACTCCTGACAGCATGTTTTATTTTTACCGCAATGTTAGAGATTTAGGAATCTTTAATGCTTATTGGAAGGTTTTTTTTAGAGCATTTAAATGTGTGATCTCCACTCAACAGAGAATCGAGGGTCTCGACAGAAGAAATAAGATAAATGTCAACTAATATTCTAAAAGCGAACATTGGAATAGTGAATTTCTATTTATACCATAATAAAGTTTGACTTAAGTTGCTTCCTTAGCAGCACCCCCAACAGAAAATATATTTGTATAAGACACAAAATGGACATAATTACCTTAAATAAGACAGATAAGGAGGCTGACCCTGACCCCAAAAAAGGGGTAGCTTAATTCGCTTGTACGTTTATATATATGTTTATATTTTCCTTTGCACATTACTATACACAAAGGGCGTTTATTTACTAACACCATAGCACTTTAGTATATAACATGTATTTTCATAATACATCACAACATTTGCATACAAGAAATGTAGTTCATAATTTGTTATTGAAATTAAAAAAATAAAAATAAATAGGAAACCAAAAAAAATACATAGTCATGAGTTCGAACATTAGTTATTTAAATGTTATTAATTAAAGTCTACTTTATTTTATTAAGGCTAATCGAGATGGGTTATCAAAGATTACCGAGGAATTACTGAATGTCTAAAGCATATGTGGGCAACCACCGGGCTTCGAGACATTTTGAAAAACCCAATCAAACAAAAATATTACACCACTTACTCCAAATGAGGAAGATGAGGAGAGATTTGTGCATTTGACAGTACCTATTAATGCTAACAGTTCTTTTCATTGATGAAAGTTAATAAATTAAAACATCGTACAAGGCTGACTGACGATAATTTGGAAAATTCTTTTCGTCTTTGCATCAAATGAATTAATCCAAACATCGATGGACTAGTTCCCCCAAATTCAAGCTCATTGATTGCGGTGTCGCTATTTAACTTTCGTTGTTTGTAATAATTTCAAATTTTAAAAATTATTTATAATGTTGTACCTATTTTTTTCATTTGATTTTGTTATTTTAATACATTGTATTATAAATACATTATCGTTATAATTTCATGTCTGATATCTATCATTAAAAATTATGAACACTACTTTAAAATGCAGTACTTTTAAAAGCGTCCCGTGAACGTATTTGCACACTAAAATTTGGCCCTCAACATGTTAAAGGCTGCCCATACCTGGTCTTAAGAAATTCTCCGTACTTATCGGTTATAGAGAGCCACCCATTTAAAGACTATTATTGAATCATTATTAAAAGAAAATCACTTTATTATATAAAAAACACTTCTAGAATTTATAAATAGCAAAATGGTTAACACGAGGCCACACATTATTTACACTTAAAATATTTACTGGTTCAAAACCGTGTATCGCTATTCCGTGTTATTGCTATCGCTTTAGGCTGTTCATAGATGCTTGACAAGGTTATCATAGTCATTCTGTTTCTTTTTTTATCAGAACATAATTGCTCGTTTATTAACACTCCATTACTCCCCTCAAAATGAGTGACCTGAAAACTCGCATGTGAGAATTTTTCCCAAACCACCTATTTCCCTAAAAAAAAGTTGATAAATAAAATATTTTCAACAATAAAAACTTATATTTATATATATTATAAACATCAAATACTAATAAAAAATAATAATATTATTCAAAATGAATCGTGCAGGTATTCTGTTTATTAAGTAAGAAACATTATGTCAACTAACTTAAAGAGCTACCTATCTAATTAAAGTTTTTTTCTCCACAAGAATGACATACAACAAAGGAATGTTCATTACTAACTGTTTTTCTAAATGTTCGGCAACTCTTTTATGATTTTTGTTTTTTCTCCTCGGAAAACAGGAACAAAACTCAGACGAGGTAGAACCAGTGGAACCAGAGCAAGTGGGATTTTCATCTTCTACCAGCAATTCTCTTTATTTTATTTATTTCTAATAGGTGGTCAGTTTTGAACGGTTGATCAGGTGAGGTTTGATTAGTTCCAGAGCCAAAAAACACTTTTCGGTAAATCACTAAAGCACTCGCTTGATACGAGAACAACTCTCGTATTAAAAAAGAAAAAAGTTCCACGAGAACTCGCTTATGAGAAAAACACTCACAATTAACTTACTCCGGGTAATTAATTTTGTCCTGGCGACAGTCAGTTGATAATAATAATTGGGAGTCAACGAGGGTGGTAAGAGAAGGATACAAGGTGTAGCTAGAGAGAGAAGCACTTTCACCAAAAACGTATTATAATAGATATAATGTTTTTCTTCGGGGTGTGAGTATTTTGCTCACGGCGTGAGTTCTGGAGGGTTAACAACACTTGGTGGTAGTTTATTATTACACCACTTTGGACAGCTACCTTGCAGAGTTGATGTGGCAGAAGATGGCCGGGGATGACCGCTTTATGCAGCTACTGCACGACATTGTCCAGTTTTGGGCTGACTCTAATTTATAATTATATTTTGTCATTCAAATAAATTCGAGAAGTGTTGTTTTGTTTTTTAAAATAAAAAGGTCCTTTTTTTTTAATATGATCTAGTTATCCTCTTTAAATGGGTGGCCCCCGATAATCGATAAGTACTGAATTCCCACGGGGACCGAAATGAAGGTTTTAGGCAAGTTAAATGTCTTAGGAATCAGTAATATTAACCTTCTTAGCTATATTAGGAATTAGTTATCTGTCATGAAAAGAAAGGCTACTTTGGAGGACGGTTAGTATCCTACTCTTCATTTTGTATCCTTCGGGATTTTGCTTTTGAATGACCAACAAATGAGCTATACTAATGATCTGAAGTGTACGTATTTGTTTTACTAGCAAATTACAACGTTTTTAAAAAGGCATTCTCTATTGATGGGGGTCTGAGAACATCTTACAACGAACGCTGTCATTCCTCTTCTCATGTTTGATGTAGCAATATTCCCAAAAACCGATATTAAAAATGTGTGTTGCATATTCACACACTGAGCACAAAAAGAGATTTTAAAATTTTTAAATAATATTCGTTATGAAATATTAGTTTCCATGACCACAATGTACACACCGCATCAAATATTTCCCACACCGCCTGACGTTTTGGCTACCTACAGTTATCTTCAGTTGAAGGATGAAATTATTTTGAGTCTAAAAGTTTATTTTTCAGTACATGTATTTCTCTTTAAAAAGATTGCTGGGAAAGTACTAACTAAGCAGATTACTTACGTTCGCTGTAATTTTTCGGGTAAGAAGAATCCCATGTATAGAGGCTCTGAAATTTGAGCTGGATGTGAGAAGTTTAATGGGTCAGGTGCTCTAAGTGAGACTATATTATCTGAAGTGGGGTTTACAAAAAAAAAAAAAAATGATTACTACAACATTCAAATAGTTCGTTTAATATGATCAACAAGTCGTTGAAATCAGAAGAATCGGAAAACCTGGTACAAATACGGGTAGTCCTTTGTTTGTGGCAACATTTGACAAACCAACATTACCCACGCGTCTTTACATTGGTTATATGTCTGTACCACTTAGAGTTTATATTCCCAAACCATTACTCTGTTTTAACTGCGGACTCCTTGGGCACCTTAAATCCCGTTGTAACAGAGAACCTGTTTGCCGGAAATGTTCAGAATCACCACATGAAGGTCCTTGTGGAAAACTCAGGTGCTGCTTATGTGGAAAAGAACATATAACCACGAGGAAAACTGTACTACGTACTCTACCGAATTTGATATTAGAAAATCTATGGTAGTTGATAAACTCAGTTATGTTGAAGCAAAAAAGAAATTCGAAAACCAAACTTCAGTCGAATCGTATGCAAAAAAAGTTGCAACACATCACAGTGATAATATCCAGTTGAATAAATTATTAAATCTTATAGGACTGTTACACCAAAAAATGGAATTACTAGAAAAAGTTATTTCTGAAAGTACCCCACGACCCGCAACTCAAATAATCTCCGTTCAAGAGTTTGAAAAATCAGCAAAAGATTATAGAATTGAAATCACTGAAGAAGAGGAAGAAGAGTTGAAGTACCTGGAGGAAGTACCTGAATCACTGAAGGAAGTACCTGGAGGAAAGAATAATAATTTTAAAAAAGACAACCAAGTGCTAAAGGACAATAATGTAAAGAAGCATGAAAACGTTCGAAAGAAAACACCCAGAAAAGGTTCTGGAAAATTTAAATGATTTTTTATTTATTGATTTATTATTATTATTTTTTTTTTATTATTATTATCATTTTTGCAATTATTGTTATATTATTTTATGATTGCTCCGTCTTTTAATTATCTTTCTCATAACAATTCTGATTTTGATTTCCTTAAGCTTTTAACTTTTATTCTAGCCATATACTGCATTCTATCCTTTCTATATTCATAATAACAAATGTCCCAAGTACTTCAGTGGAATATCAATGGTGCCAATAAACATAGAGCAGAACTAACCCGACTGATACAACTAAAACACAGCAGAATTATCGCATTACAAGAAACACACTTTAAACAGGATCACATATTCAGCATTCATGGTTATAAGACTTACAGAAGAGACCATTCTCTTGGGGGTAAAGATTGTGGTGGAGTTGCAGTTATAGTTGAAGTTCATGTCCATAGTGAACCTGTTCAACTTAGAACAACCGTTCAAGCAGTTGCAGTTTCAGTGTTCCTTCCATTCAAACTCACAGTTTGTTCCATTTATCTTCCACCACGGGATCCTATACACAAGACAACTACGAGACTTGCTAACACAATTACCGAGCCCTTTACTAATATTGTTGGATGTAAATGCTCTTTCAGAAATGTGGAACTCCCCTTTTACAAACAGTAAAGGCGCTCAATTACAAAACATATTTGAACAGTTTGACATACACTGCCTAAACACTGACTTACCAACACATTTATGTACACGGACGGGGACATTTAGTAACATAGACATAACACTATGCAGTCCATCTATTCATTCACGATTTACATGGGAAGTTGATGCCGACACTCATGGAAGTGACCACTTTCCCTTACACATACTGCTCGACGTCCCTCCCCCACGATTCAGCATGCCATCCAGATACAACACCAAAAAAGCTGATTGGAATTCATTTCAAAGTTATGTTGAGAGTAAAATAACCTCTTGTGAAATAAAAACTCTAATTGGTTATAATTCCATTATACTTGAAGCAGCTGAGAACAGTACTCCTAAAACAACACACTCATATAAGAAACCCCCGGTCCCATGGTGGAATAATGAATGTAAAACTGCTGTGAAAAACAGAAAACAGGCTCTAAATTTGTTCCGCAGAAATCCATCACAAGAACATCTCATTGATTATAAAAAGAAGAAAGCTAGAGCTCAATGGGTTATTAAGACTAGCAAAAAGAAGTGTTGGGTAGATTTTTTATCAAGTATTAATCACACATCTTCACAACATGATATTTGGATAAAAATTAATCAAATTAAACACAAAAAATACAAAGAACCAATTTCAGGACTACATCATAATAACAATATTATCACTGACCCTTTCATACTCTGCAATATATTTGGACAGCAATTCAGAGATACATCCAGCAGTGATAATTACACTAGTTCATTCCAAAACTACAAAAGACTGACAGAAATCTCAACAATAACAATCGATTTAGACTTCATACATCCTTTAAACAACCCATTCTCTATTCAAGAATTAAAAATTGCTTTACAGACGATACAGACCACCACACCAGGACCAGACAACATAACATATGATATGTTAAAAAATCTACCCACCTTAGGTTCTATTACCCTTTTAAAAGTATTAAATGAGATATTCGAAGGTATACACTATCCTCACTTCTGGAATGAGTCAATAATTGTGCCTATTCTGAAGCCTGGGAAAGATAAAAAACTATCAACTAGTTTCAGGCCTGTATCTCTGACGTGCTGTACTTCCAAGCTGCTTGAAAAAATGATTAATAAAAGATTGGTGTGGTACATAGAAAGTAAGCAATTACTATCCCCATTTCAGTGTGGATTTAGACCTCATCACAACACTTTGCACCACATTGCTAGAATTGAAAATGATATACATAATGCTTTTTTAAATAAAAAGCTCCTCCTGGCAATATCATTAGATATAGAAAAAGCATACGACACAGTATGGAAAAGACTTATTTTATCCCAATTTGTAGAATGGGGAATACAGGGGAAAATATTAAATTTTATAAAGAAGTATCTTTCCAAAAGATCATTCAGGGTGAGGATAGGTACTACCCTCTCAGATGTATTTTTCCAGGAGAATGGAGTGCCACAAGGAGGAGTACTGAGTACAACTCTCTTCAATATTGCAATTAACTCCATTGTAAATTTTATCCCCGAAGATGTGTCTTATTGCCTGTATGCTGATGACCTCTTCATATACACCACACAAACTGATATTTTTAAAGCACAACAAAGATTACAGACCACAATAAATGAGTTGGAAAAGTGGAGTGAAAAAACAGGTTTTAGATTTTCACACGAAATTTTCATTACTGATTTCCCTATAACCCTATATCATTAGTTTTGTTTTTCAGTTTTGTACCTAGTTTTGAATTTTGTTTTTATTTGTTCCCTCGTTCATTTATTTTGTTCTTTGTTGTGTTCCATTTTAATTTTTTGATTTCCATTCTTTTTTCTTTTTCTTTTTTTTCGAGTTCTACTCGGTTTTTGAGTTCCATTTCCGTTTTGTGTTGCGTTTCAATTTCTTTCCCATTTCTGTTCTGATTTCATCTCTGTTTTTCGTATTTTCTCTCTGTTTTGTGATCCTTTTATGTTTTTGTTCCTTTAGGTTTTATGTTCTTTTTATGTTTTGAATCCCTTTTACATTCTATGTTCCTTTTATGTTTTGTGTTCCTTTTGTGTTCTATGGTCCTTTTATGTTTAGTGTTTATTTTGTGTTCTATGTTCCTTTTATGTTTTGTGTTGTGTTCCTTTTGTTTTCTATGTTCCTTTTATGTTTTGTGTTCCTTTTGTGTTCTATGTTCCTTTTATGTTTTGTGTTCCTTTTGTGTTCTATGTTCCTTTTATGTTTTGTGTTCCTTTTGTGTTTTGTTTAATTTTGTTATTTTTTTTGTATTGTTTTGTTTTCATTTAAGTTTTGTTTTGTTTTTTAAGCTTTATTTAGAGCAAAATCGCCAAAGCTGCGAAGCTCAAATAAATAAATAAATAAATAATATGTATAAAACATTTGTACTAAATTAAACAAACAATAAGTTTGAATAAATAACATTTTCAATCGGACCCTTAGTAAAAGAAATATTTCAAATTTTTAGTTTCTCCCTTAGTCAAAACCCTGGTTTTTCTTGACCGATTAAAAGTCCGTCACGCAGGTGCTGCGTAAACTAAGAAGATTTCCCACCTGCCGGTATAGCACACTTGTGATCTTGTCTCACCAAATATTCTCTATTTATGTGTAAATAACTCTACTGAAGTGTAAGGGGTATGGGTGGTTACTGACGGTAGAAAACGAAAAAGTATTAATAGTTCGGTTAATACTTGAGTTACGGAATAATCCATAGAATAACAATTGTAGTCCATCAATAGTTTGGCAATATTGGATCTATAACATTTTACGATCCGACTCATAACAGAAACATTTTAAATTTTTTAATCCCCCCTCTCTGAACCCCCACTATTCCAGGTCCGATTTCCGCAATTATTATCTGTAGTGTTGACTGAAACGGTTAAATATCGAGTATGGTATAGATCAAATAAAATTTTTTGAGTTAAGAACTACAAATTTAAGTTGATGACGCCATCATAACATATTTGCATGTATCTCACAAAATAAAAGTTCAATGATAGCCATGTTTGATATTTAACCTTGAAATGAAGTGCTCAATGAAAACAGCTTATGGTTAATATGTCATGAGTTAGCAAAAGCACTACTTATATGTACTTATATTGGTATTTTACGAGAGGGATCTAGAACAGATTGTGAGATGAGATGGCCAGCGAGTCATTACATCACGTGAGAAATTTACCTAATTTACGAATCTCCTGTATAACGGAGTTTTCTTTTTAGCAGATTTCCCTTATCGAAAGCCAGCTAGTAAGGTTTCATTATGCGATTTTCGAAAATGTTCCTTAAATATCCATCAACCATGCCTTGGAGATTACAAAAATGATATTCGTTCAAAAAATTATATATATATATATATATATATATATATATATATATATATATGTGTGTGTGTGTGTGTGTCTGTATCGAAAATTCATATAATTTGTATAACTAATCTTGTTGCAAATTTAATTATATCTCAATAAATGTTTTTCTAAACACTTTTTCTCTAGCTGAAATACTAAATGAGATATTTGCATTATTTACCATCCTTTCTAGGGCCTAAGGAGTTTATTTAATGAGTCCGTCACCAAATAAATTTCCACTGCCCAGCGCGGGAATCGAACCCGCCACTTTAGTTCTACCACGCGAGATTAAGGCCAACGCCTTAACTCGCACGGCCAACCTGAGCCCCTATTACATTTCTAATAAGATTGATTCTATTGGATTTTTCGATCTGACGTGTAATTATGGAGATACGTTGAATTTTCGAAATTCCCAACTCTAAACCCTTTCCCCCTAGAGTCTGATTTAGTCCGTTAACGAACTTGATCCTTATTTTTACATAGAACGTTTAAATATTGAGATTGGTTACGATCATACAAAAATTGCTAGAGCGTTAACCGACAAATATATAGTTCTGAACTGATCTCATTTTTGCCATTTCTCGGCTGGATTGACGTGGGCATTTGAAGGAATGTTTCGAAAACCGCGTCATGGGTACGACCTCAATAGTTGATTTCCCTCAAGGGACTAACTAAAATATCGACCACAGTACCCAAGTCTGTGTGCGTGTGTGTACACATATATATTACTAGCTCAGATACCCGGCTTTGCCCGGGAATTCATTTGAGGCTGAATGGTGAAGGTATTTTATTAGCAAGGCTTTACTTTGCACAACGTTTTGACATTTATCCACCCCAGTGTTTAGGGTCTATACCTGTCGTTGCTGTGGATTTGTTAATAATAAAATTCAAGGAAAAGACTTCACTGCCCTCCTTATTGTCATATTTCCCGTCTCCTGTGCATTATGCATAGATTTGAATTATTAAGGACAAAATATTTACATAGATTTGAATTAATTTTTCCAGTTGTGGTACCTGGTTGTTCATATTGGAAAGAATTGTTGAGTATATCAATATTTCTACGCTAATTACTTGCTTCATACATTGTTCCCGAAAAAATGTATAAAAAAAAAGTTACTCTAACAATGTTAAATAACAAAGTAAACCACTTTTGTTATGTTCATGTTTGTCGAAAAACAAATAGGCAATGAAATATCGCGAATTTTTATTTCAGGCCTCCCTTTAACCCCCACTCCCGTACGAACCTAAAAATGTTAATATAGCTTAAAATCATGGAAGAATTAATGCTAATTGACAATCCGAGTTTTGTTAAGTTCGGTTCAATCGCTAGTCCCCAATAAAATTGTTGGCTCCCGCTAAAGTTTTAGCGTATATCTCGTTTGTACTTTGTTTTAAGACAAAAGTTACTTCAAGTAAAAAAATAAACTACTTTTGTCATGTGCATATTTGCAGAAAAACGAATAGAAAACGAAATACCGCTATTTTTAAATTCAGGGCTCCCTTACAACCCGCACTCCTACCCGTCCCTAGAAATGTTGGTATGGCTCATATTAATGAAGGCGTTACTTTTAATACACAGGCTTCCCTTATAACCCCCACTCTTGTTCGTCTCAGAGAATATTAATATAGCCTAAAGTCTAAGTTGGGTTATTAGTAATATACATACCAAATTTCATAACATTTGGTTCGGTCGTTTATGCGTGAAAAGGTAACAAATAAACAAAAAAATAGGCACGAAAGAAACAAAATGCAGTTATGGTGTCTATGAAATATGAAACGAAAAGTTATCGTGAAATTTCGCGAAAAAATCAATGTACAGACAGAGGTTACAATTGTATATATATATATATATATATATATATATATATATATATATATATATATATTGAATATACCTCATTTTCGTCATTTCCCGGCTGGATCGATGGACATTTGAGGAAATGTTTTGAAAATCGCGCCAACCTTTATTGCCCCTATGGAAAGCTGTTAAAAGTCCACCTTGCAGAAGATCCATAAAGTAAGCAGATTTCCCAAGCGATGGAATGTTTCACTACTGATATCTCACCTTCTATTCTCTATTCCTCACATAATAAGAAGCCTATTTAAACAGTAATTTCAATGTAAGGTAGAAGTGGGATGTTCAGCGACTCAGTTACTGCCGAAGTGAAAATTAGATGTGGTATCTTACTGGAATTTCTGAATATCTCCGTTATTATCTGGATTATTAATGGAGGTATTACATTTTTTAATTGTCAATCGTCAGTAAACCCCCATTTTAGCAGATTTCCCTTACGGGAAATCAGCTATTAAGGTTGTACTCATGACGCGATTTTCGACATTTTTCTTCAAATATCCATCGATCCTACCCAGGAGATAACGAAAATGAGGTCCGTTCAAAACTGTATCTATCTATCTATATATATATATATATATATATATATATATATATATATATACTAGCTCAGATACCCGGCTTCGCCCGGGAATTCATTTGAGGCTGAATGGTGATGCTATTCTTTAGCAGACTTTACATTGCACAATATTTTGACATTTACCCGTCCCTGTGTTTAGGATTGATACCCATTTTTTCCCTGGATTTGCTAATAATAGAATTATTTGTTCGATAAATCTTCACAGTCTTCGATATTTTTATATTTCCCGTCTCTTATACAGGTAAATATGGTGAATTTTTATTTCAGGCCTCCCTTATAACCCCCCTCCCGTTCGAACCTAAAAATTTTAATATAACTTATAATCATGGAAGAATTAATGCTAATTAACATACCGAGTTTTGTTAAGTTCGGTTCAGCCGTTAGTGCCCGCTAAAGTTCTAACGTATAACTCATTTATACTTAGGTATACGACAAAAGTGTATATAACAAAAATTACTCCAAATAACAAAATAAACAACTTTTGTTATGCTTATATTTGCGGAAAAACCAATCGGAAACGAAATATCGCTATTTTTAATGTCAGGCTTCCCTTATAACCCCCACTCCTGCCCGTCCATAGAAATGTTGGTATGGCTTATTATAATGAAGGCCTCACTGTTAATACACATACCGAGTTTTATTTAGTTCGGTTGAGTCTTTTTTGGCAAATAATATTGTTGACTCCCGCTATAATTTTTAGCATATACACACTTAAACTTCGGTATACGACAAAAGTGTATATAACAAACGTTACTCTAAATAACAAAATAAACAACTTTTGTTATGTGCATATTTGCCGAAAAACCAATAGAAAACGAAATATCGCTATTTTTAATTTCAGGCTTCCCTTATAACCCCCACTCCAGTTCGTCTCAGAGAAAATTAATATAGCCTAAAGTCTAAGTTGGGTTAGTAGTAATATACATACGAAGTTTCATATAATTCGGTCCAGCCGTTTATGCGTGAAAAGGTAACAAACAAACATACACGAAAGAAACAAAATGCAGATATGGTGTCTATGACATGTGAAACGAAAAGTTATCGTGAAATTTGGCGAAAAAAATCAATGTACAGACAGAGGTTACAATTTTATATATATACTAGCTAAGGTACCCGGCGATGCCCGGGAAATTATTGTTAACTGACTAATGATGGTATTTTGATAGTAAGACTTCAAGGAGTACAATTACACTGCCCTCCATGACGTAATGATTTTCCGAAATAGCCAACCATGAAGGGTAACTTTTGGGGATTAATAGAATAGAAATTTTATTTTTGAAGGATAAATGAAAATATCTTCCTAATTTATCCTTCTACACTTTATGACTCACCGTTTTTCAATAATTCAAACCATAATCATGGGTAGCATTTATTACAATTAAATATCATCCATAATGAACATATTTTCTTTCAAAAGCCTACCCGAGCTCAAATAGTTCAGGCAAAGTTTTGCACGTAAGATTATATTTGCAATAGTGAATCTCACTGGAAATCACTTCCATCAATGCCAGACGGGAAATAAGTAAACTCAATTAACTGGTAAGGCTCCCGTCATCTTCAGCTCCCGCATTAGACTTCTCGCTTTTCAGCCTCTTTTATAATCCCCACTCCCGTTTGGAACTAAAATTTTTAATATAGCTTATAATCATGGAAGATTTAATGCTCATTGACATACCGAGTTTTGCTAAGTTCAGTTCAATCGTTAGTGTCCAACAAAATTGTTGGCTCCCGCTTTAGATTTTAGTGTATATCACGTTTATACTTTTTTATACGATAAAAGTGAATATAACAAAAGTTACTTTAAATAAAGAAATAAACAACTTTTGTTATGTGCATATTTGCCGAAACCCCAATAGGAAACAAAATATCACTATATTTAATTTCAGGCCTCCCTTATAACCCCCACTCCTGCCCGTCCCTAGAAACGTTAGTATGGATTATTATATGGAAGGCGTTAGTGCTAATTCACATACCGAGTTTGGTTTAGTTCGGTTGAGTTTTTTTTGCCAAACAAAATTGTTGACTTCCGCAGTAGTTTTTAACGTATAACTCATTTATACTTAGGTATACAACAAAAGTGCATATAACAAAAGTTACTTTAAATTACAAAATAAACAACTTTAGTTATATGCATATTTGCTGAAAAGGCAATAGGAAATGAAATATCGCTATTTTTAATTTCAGGCCTCCCTTATAACCCTCACTCCTGTTCGTCTTAGAGAATATTAATATAGCATAAAGTCTAAGTTGGGCTAGTAGTAATATACATACCAAGTTTCATAAAATTCGATTCAGCCGTTTATGCGTGAAAAGGTAACAAACAAACAAACAAATAAACAAACAAACAAACAAACAGACACCAAAGAAACAAAATGCAGTTATGGTGTCTATGACATGTGAAACGAAAAGTTATCGTGAAATTTCGCGAAAAAAATCAATGTACAGACAGAGGTTACAATTTTATATATATATATATATATATATATATATATATATATATATATATATATATATTACCACTCTAGCGGTCGCAATAATTGTTTAATCGTTACCAAACTCGATATTTAGTCGTTTTATGTAAAAAGAAAAATCAAGTTCGTTAACGGCTGAAATAGGACCAGGGGGAGGGGGGGGTTTAGAGGGGAGGTTTTTTGAAAATTCGAAATATCTCCGTTACCATACGTCGGATCAAAAAATTGTATAGAACCAATCTTATTGCAAAGTAAATGTAATATAAATATTGTTCTATACATTTATTCCCTATCTTGAATATTAACCTAGATATTTGCATTTTTATTAAATCTGGGCCGTTTCCCGCCAAATGCTAGTTCGGCCTTAACTGTTCGGCTCTCGATGGCAATAGAGATTTCTCTATTGTATAGCTTCACGAGGGAAATCTGCTTAGTTTACGCAGCCCCTGCGTGACGGATTTTTTTATTGATCGCCGTTAAGAATAAGCCACCTCATCATCATGAAACATCTTATTCCGGACCTTAATACCAAATATTGTTTTGAACCAATCTTTATTATAGGGATAAATGCAAATACGTTATGTGAGGTTGTCATAAATTATTATTTTCAGTTTCTGAATCGAAAATGTTATATGATCAGTACCATTGTGGATGTATAATCGTTTCATTAAAACTAAAGATCAGTTTCATTAATTGCTGTCATCGGACCAGGAATAAAGTTTTGATGAGTAAATTCGAAAAATCAAAATATCTCCGTTATTATGAGTTTAATAGAAATATATTATGGAATCTATTGATGCTCTGCAGTTGTTGTTCTGTGCATTTTTTTGGCACCACCTGACGATATATTTAGCCGATACATTCAAACATTCTATATATTATTTTTTTTTCTCCTAAACAAATTACTCGCCCTAACATCAAATTATCTTAATTGATAGCCATTTTGATATCATCAATCTTCCTAAAACAACAACCATCAATCTTCTATCTCATTGAGTTTTTTTTATTTTTATTTATGTTTACTCTCTCCATTGGCTCGCTAACTATATTAGACGTTTATGTCATCACTAAATGTGTTCATAGTTATGACAACACTTCGCATAATCTACCAGGTGGAATACTCTACAAGGGAGGAAAACAAAGCTAAACTAAGAAAACAATTTAAAACTGGAGCAGAATTACTATTTTGAATAAATTAAACATAAAGTGAAACACGAAAAAAAGTTAGAAAGAGAATTTTCTTCTTCTTTTAACTGATTTTCCATAAGGGATCTTAAGTTGTCACAACTGACAACGAAGTTTGAGAACTGAATTATATATTTCGTGAATGACATTCCACAAAAAGGCCATTTAGAAGAGATGAAGTAGTTTTTAACGAGGATAAGAATTGGCCCTTCACGACTAACTCACACGTACATACTAAAGAAGACGAACCCTACTGCCAACACTGTAACTGTAGACATATAAAACATATACTTATTAGGTGAATCAAATATAAACGAGACTTTTTTTTTTTAAATTTATTTTAATTTTAAACGCAAAAAATAATATAGCTCATTTTTCTACATAATCCCCTGACTTGGAAACACATTTTTCCCAACGGATTGGTAGCTTTCCAATTCCTTCCATGTAGAAAGATGCAGGTCGTGTCTGCAGCCAATTGCGCAATAGGCTTCAACCTCACCATCACTGTCGAATCTTTGGCCTCCTAAAGCTTCCTTGAGAGGGCCAAACACATGAAAGTCACAGGGTGACAGGTCTGGACTGTAAGGAGGGTGTTCCAGTGTCTCCCACCCCAGTTGCTCCAATTTTTCCCTAGTCATGGCTGCTGTATGGGGCGAGCATAGTCATGGAGAAGAACCACTTCTCTGGTCGGTAGGTCTCGTCTTTTGCGGCGATATGCAAGTCGGATTTTCAACACGATCACGACCCCCCACTGTTTATGGCATGCAAACACTCTGGCTCGCGAAAGTGTCTTTTTCCCGAACTGTGCAGTCAATCTCCTCAAGATTTCGGCCAGTTTTACACCTTCTGCGGCGAGATACTTAAGTACGACACGTTGCGCAGTCGACGGGGGTACCTCTTCCTCCAACATCGTCACGGTGGACACCGAGACGATCGAGGTGGCGAGATCACGTGCTTCCCCTACTCCTGACTAACCTACCCAACAACAAAAAAGGCGGGAACGTTCTCCCACCACTACTGTGCCCGAAAGGCGAAAAGTCTCGTTTATATTTGATTCACCCACGTACTAACTGCTATCTAAGGACTCGCATAGACCTACCATACACTTTAACTAAAATACTTCATGACCTTAGCCAGTGTATAGATAGTCTATTACATTACTTGAAACATAACAACATTTTCGAAAAACTATAATGAAGGACAATACTGGAAATGTTTGCAGAAATTAGGACACGCGTAAATACAATAAAATAATAATTTAACTGAAACGTCGCTCAATCCCCCAACAACAAAAATGGTATATGACTACGAAGGGACAACATCTAAGGCTATTTATTCCAGAAATTAAACATTAATTAGGACAAAAATGACAGCAACAGACTGTTACCTGACACAATTATTAAAAGGACTAGGAACAACAAACTCTTATTTTTATCGTTTTGGCCTTGCAGATCAACCAAACTGTTACTGCGACTTTACTACTGAACAGACTTACACGCACTTGCTCTATGACTGTAGACTACTAACGGACCAAATAGAAGACTTTAAAACCCAATTAAAATACCGACAAGAAAATTGCCCTGTTGAGGAAAAACTTTCATTTTATAAACACTATAAACAATTTAAAAAATATGCTGAAGAAATGTATTACTGTCTGAATTGTACAAAACACAAATACAGTTAAATTAATTATTTATTCGTCATTGAAACCTAAATTTGTTTTTCTTTCTGTTGTAAATAATTTTACTTTACAAATATTTTATTTTATTCATAGTTAAGAAAATGTTATGCATCAAGCACACGTTATGTACAAATTGATGTACGGGACGGGTGGCTAATAAACTTATAAAATTATGCCAAAGAAAGGAAGTTTTAGAGGGGAAAAACGAAAATTCAAAATATCTCCGTTATTATGTGTCAAATCAAAACAATTTTCTGGGATTTTTTTATAAATGACTTCACTAATTTAAACCCATGAGTACCAACCTCAATAACTGACTTCCCCTGAGAGGAATCTTATTAAACCAATTCAATCTGCCAACCACCTGCCAATCTCTATGATGGATGAACACACGTATCTATGTAATTCATAATACCAAGAAAAATGAAAGTAGATTGTAATGTCCGAATTAAAATTCCCTCAAGTACACGTCATATTATATTTTCAAGTACCTTCCTGCTGAGAGTACTACTTCTTGAAGGCAGATATAAATATGAAGCAGGTGGTTTTTGATGTATTTACTGATTGGACACTCTCCAAGTAAGCTCCCTTCCATATATTTTTTAAATTAATCTAGTCGTTTTCATTCAACTAACAGTCAATATTCCGTTTAATTTAGAGAAATATGAAGCTATATTTGTCAATAGTTTGCTTCCTACCAGTAGCCTCCATATTGGTGGCCTACGCTCAACCGTTGTCTAGTCAAGAGCTACTTCACTGGAACAACTTCAAGGTAAATCATCAAAATAAGTTTATAATGCAATAGTTGCAGACAATTTTTTTTACAACAAGATAAAATGGGATTTTCCTATTCGAACCACAATAAGCAATAATAATAATAATATATTTTGAATTTTCGAATTCCCCTCTCTGAAGCCCCTCTCCCCTTCTTGGACCGAATCCAGCCATTAACGAATATAATGCTTAGTGTTTCATGCAACTGTTAAACTTTGGGTTTAGAATTGATGACGAAACACATAACATTTTCATCTATCTCCCAACGTTAAGATCCGTTTTTGTTTAACCTTTAAAAAATACTAATTTGTCCTTAAAACTCCAGATGCGACCAAAATTTACAGAGAAACAATTATTGATAATTAAATTTTCAAAAATTAATTTATTTATATATTATGGAAATATTCCTTAAATATCTCATATCCTTACTTTGTCTAAACGAATATAATAAAAGTTATCCCTTTTCTTATATTTAACAATATCTAATATTGAATATTTATCTAAAACGTAAAAGTTCAGTGAGAACAATATTTGATATTTAGGCTTCAAATAATGTGCTTCATAATATAACAGCGTATTGTTAATATGACATTAGTAAGAGTAGGGGTTTACACAAGGCGGAAAACTAAAACCTGCAAATATCTAGGTTAATATACTACTATAATAATGTGTATATTATAATATACATGTATATATAAAATTTTGAAGGGACCTCATTTTCTTCATCTCCTAGGTACGATCGATGGACATTTGAAGAATATTTTTGAAAATTCCATCATGAGTATAACCTCAATAGGTGATTTCCCCTAGGGGAAATCTGCTAAAAAGTCCTTCAACTTACTTAAACTAAGAAGATTTCCCACCTGCTAGAATGACACAATATCGAACTCTTCTCTCAATACATTTCCAATTTCTAAATTAAAAGTCCGTCACGCAGGGGCTGCGTAAACTAAGCAGATTTCCCACGTGAAGTTTTACAGAGTTGAGAAATTTCACGAGAGCCAAGCAGTTAAGGAAACGCCCAAACTAGCTTTTGGCGTGAAAGTTACTAGTCCGTTAGACCCAGATTTAATAAAAATGCAAATATGTCGGTTAATATTCAAGATAGAGAATAAATGTATATAACAATATTTATAGTAAATTTAATTTTCAGTAAGATTGATTCTGTACAATTTTTCGATCCGACGTATAGTAACGGAGATATTTCGAATTTTCATTAGAAACCTCCCCTTCCATTGGTCCGATTTCAGCCGTTAACGAACTTGATCTTTCTTTTTACATAAAACGACCAAATATCGAGTTTGGTAACGATCAAACAAAAATTGTGACCACTAGAGCGGTAACAGAGAATATATATATATATATATATATATATATATATATATATATATATATACAGTTTTGAACGGACCTCATTTTCGTCTTCTACTAGGTAGGATCGATGGACATTTGAAGAAACATTTCGAAAATTCCGTCATTAGAACAACCTCAATAGCTGATTTCCACGGGTTAAACGCCACCAACCACAGGTTTCTATCTCATTCCGCTCCGGACATATGTCGTTCTAAAGCTTATTTCGAAAAAAACCATGTTTTTTGTAGGAAAACCCCAATTTTCTCAACTTTTACACATTTTTTTTTCTAACATTTCTTTACATATTAGAAATCAGCATTAAATTTACTTTAAGGCTTATGCACTTTCAACGTTCACAAGTAACTTTTTCACACAGCGCAATTTCAGATCAAAAAATAGAAATTTAAAAAAAAGTCTAGTTAGCGACAATTTTTCGAGGATCACTACTCTTCCAAAAAAGTCCGTCACGCAGGGGCTGCGTAAACTAAGCAGATTTCCCCCGTGAAGTTTCACAGTAGAGAAATCTGCACACTGGTAACACAATACCACCGTGATTAGATTATGAGAAATCTTTCAGTTAATTAAAATAAATTCCCAACTGAAACGGCTTCTGAATTGTAAGAATAATTTATATTTTAATAACTCAAATTTTAGTAGTCCAAGAACTAAAGACGGTGGGGGGGGGGGGCGGATGAACAGAACGTATTTGCTTAAATCTAACAAAGTAACGAAGGTAATGTAAGGTTAAGAACGACAGGTTAGAAGAAGCTTCCGCCTGAGCCGAGAAATGACGAAGATGGCCGACGTAATCCGAACTATACCCGACCACAGACTTCATAAAAATGCAAATATCTCGGTTAATATTCAAGATAGAGAATAAATGTATATAACAATATTTATAGTGAATGTAACTTGGAATAAGATTGGGTCTATACAAATTTTCGATCCGATGCATAATAACGGAGATATTTTGAATTTTCGAAAATCCCTTCCTCTAAACCCCCCCCCCTCCCTCTGGTCCGATTTCAGCCATTAACGAACTTGATCTGTCTTTTTTCATAAAACGGTTAAATATCGAGTTTCGTAACGATAAAACAAAAATTGCGACCGCTAGAGCGTTAACAGACATATATATATATATATATATATATATATATATATATATATATATATATATAATTTTGAACGGACCTCATTTTCGTCATCTCCTGGGTAGGATCGATGGACATTTGAAGAAAATTTTCGAAAATCGCACGACGAGTACGACCTCAATAGCTGATTTCTCCTAAGGGAAATCTGCTAAAATTCAAAATATCTCCGTTATTGTAAGTCGTATCGTAAAATGTTAACGAACTTGACTTTTAGTTTTGCAAGAAAACATTATATATTGAGTTTGGTAACGAACAAACAAAATTCGCAACCATTAGAGCTGTAAAATTTACTCTTAAGGGGTATCAGCTATTGAGATTCTCGTGCTGTACACCAATTTCGAAAAACTTTCATCAAATGTTCATAGATTCTACCCAGGAGATGAGAAAAATGAAGTACGTTCAAAATTATATGTATATATTGAAAGATTGGAAGAGTATTGAAATTTCAGTAACTCAGTTACTGATGATATTAGCAGATTTCCCTTGAGGGAAATCAGCTATTGAGGTTGTACTCAGGACGGAATTTTCGAAATATTTCTTCAAATGTCCATCGATCCTACCAAGTAGATGACGAAAATGATGTCCGTTCAAAACTGTATATATATATATATATATATATATATATATATATATATATATATATATATATACTTGTCTGTTACCGCTCTAGCGGTCGCAATTTTTGTTTGATCGTTACCAAACTCGATATTTAGTCGTTTTATGTAAAAAGAAAGATCAAGTTCGTTAACGGCTAAAATCGAACCAGTGGGAGGGGAGGTTTAAAGGGGAGGATTTTTCGAAAACTCGAAATATCTACGTTACTATACGTCGGATCAAAAAATTGTACAGAATCAATCTTATTGCAAATTAAATTTACTATAAATATAGTTATATACATTTATTCTCCATCTTGAATATTAACCGAGATATTTGAATTTATATTAAATCTGGGCGGCTAACGCACTAGAGTGACTTTCCTGCCAAAAGCTAGTTGGGCCGTTTCCTTGACTGCACGGCTCTCGTGAAATTTCTCTATTGTAAAACTTCACGTGGGAAATCTGCTTAGTTTACGCTGCCCCTGCGTGACGGACTTTTTTGAAACACAACTGACACTCAAATTCATGATATGAGTTATTTTGTAATGATCTAATCAAACAATGTATCTCAGAGAGCATTGAGAATTGATTGAGTTGAAATATTGTTGCTTCTTTGAGAAAGCATCTGTATTATAATTCCTTAAATCAAGCGTTATACACCCTCTTAAACCGGTAGATTTTATTGGACACACAATGTTCTCACAAAGTATACTGTTCGTAACAAGATATTGCAATGTCTTGAGACTATAAATATATCTATTCTGGTGCAAATAAAATTGCGAGTGGTCCATTAACCTGCTGATATATGTTTCTGACCAATTATTCTTTTGATTACTCATGAACCTATTGTTATCCACAGACTGGGTAACCAAACTGCCAAGCTCAGTGGAGAAGGGTGTGGGTTTATAAATTAAATTTAACTAACCTCATATCAATAGGCAGAAATTAAAATAATAAGGGCGCCACGTTGTTTGTTCTCAATGGTTGTTTGTAACAACGAAACCAGTAGGTATTCTTCAAACAAATCAGTTTATTTACACTAGATCAACTATACTTATCTCAAATCTTAACTGTAAAAAAAAAAAATAATTAAATAAAGGATTAAACAATACTCCCCATGGGAGACTTATCAATACAAATAAATATGCCTTTTCTTTTTTAATTGTGTATACACAATAAACATAACTTTGGTACCTCTCGTCCGACGAGATAACTGTTGTTCTTCAAGCTGTATTACACTCTGATCTGCCAAAGCGATTATCTGGAGCCAAATCCTCACTGGAGCTCGAGGTGGACGCTGCTGTCTGCTGCTCGCTTCTTGTCTTCGGCTCTCGCGCAGCCTGCCCCGCGCACCAATCTCCCGCCTTCTTTCTCAATCACCCGTCTTCGGCGACGGGTAAAAATGGGCCGTAACACCACTTTACTTTCTGTTTGAACTGGGAAACGTACAGACTTTCTACACTAAACATCTACGCGAAAATCATCGAAAGAGGTGGAAGTTTCATTTACTTGTGTCCATCATCTATTCTATTAGATCATAGTAATAATTTTTTTTACTGAACCTGATGGTGAAGTCCTGATTCTGATATAAATATATTTTTTTACAGGTAACTCATGGAAAGTCATACAAAAGCCAAGAAGAAGAAAATGCCCGCCAAAAAATATTCTTAGAAAATTTGAAAAAAATCGAAAGTCACAACAAGCTTCATGAGGAAGGAAAGAAAACGTACTCCCTCAAAATGAACCAATTTGGAGATTTGGTAGGTTCAAAATCTTTGCAACCTGTTTCTTAGAGTACGTTAGCTACGACTTTTATACCAATCTCTCATACCGTCTGTGTGGACAGTAATTAACAAGTTTCTGTATGCACTGTACCTTCTCATGTGTCATAATTTTCTATTTTACTTTCCTAAATTCTGAGCAAATTGCTAATTACGCAGTTCTTTATGATTATATTTATTGTTTCAGACCCACGATGAGTTCAACAAGCTGATGAATACTAAAACCCAGAGATCCAAAAACCCACATATGCCAGTATACTCCCCACCATCGAATGAAGTGCTGCCTGAGTCAGTGGATTGGAGAACCAAGGGAGCAGTCACTGCTGTCAAGTACCAAGGACATTGTGGTTCCTGCTGGGCATTCTCCACGGTAATAAAAAGTTAATTTGGAAAATATTTCCATTATACAAATAGAATAAGAAAGAAGAATACATGGCTCGACATACAGAAAACACAAAATCAGTATGATTGATTATGGACTTTTAGTTGATTTGCACCAGAGAAAATTAACTATCCCAACAACCCTGCATAGTAAGGGCCAAAAGTCAAAGCTCCTCAAAATGGGGAGTTCATATGGTTAAATTATTCATGAAAACGTTTCCATGAAAGGCAAGGTTTATTGATATGAAAATTCAATTTTTACTTCTTAAAAGAATACTTTCATAACTTTAGCAAATTTATGGGGAATCAATTATTGAGGTTGTACTCATAATGGGATTTTCAAAAAAAATCTCAAAAGTCCATCGATCCCACCTAGGAGATGACGAAAATGAAGTCCGTTCAAATATATATGTGTATATATATATATATATATATATATATATATATATATATATATATATATCTGTTAACACTCTTGCAGTTTAATTTTTTGTTTAATCGTTACTAATCACTATATTTAAACGTTTTATGTAAAAACGAAGATTAAGTTCGTTAACGGCTAATATCGGACCAGTGAGAGAGGTTGGAGGTTTAGATGAGGAGAATTTCGAGAATTGGAAATATCTCCGTTATTTTATGCTTCGGACCTACAATTTGTTTAGAATTAATCTTATTGCAAATGTACTGTTTATAAATGTCGTTATGCACATTTTTTTGTCAGTATCTTGAGTATTAACCGAGATATTGGCATTTTTAGATTTCGGCCTTTAGTAAATCCCCACTTCTACTCATGTCATATTAACAATAATCTGTTATATTATAAAGAACATTATTTGAAGCCTAATACCAAACATTTGTTCTCAGTGAACTTTTACGTTTTGGGATAAATGCAAATACGTGACGCACGTGGGGAATGTGCTTAGTCAACGCAGCCCATGCGGACGTTTTTATTGCTGATTGTGTGAGGTTTTAAGTCTGTTGTTATCTAGTTTTAGGAATGAGAATGTTTTATGATTTTGTTATGCATTCGACTCAGTAATACTGTTAAAAATATGTTACTTATGCTTTTTGCTGTGTCAAATGATCACTGAATCGAAGGCGCTATGTCGCTTAAATAAAAGTTGTTACTGTGGAAATGTGACCATTTTTCCTCTACTGGCATTATAATTCACTTCCACAGGTCAGAATATCAACGTAGAATAATCCACTTATTTTTTTTATATTTCCATAGAGATTACTAACTTATCAACTTAAGCTATGAACAAGTAACCTACATTTTAAATATATGTTTTTTTTATTTGTTTTTTTTATGTAGACTGGTTCCATTGAGGGACAAATGTTTTTGAAAAAAGGAAAACATGTGGTTCTGAGTGAACAGCAGCTCGTTGACTGTAGCAAGAAGAACGATGGTTGCAGTGGTGGTTTAAAAGGAGTTGCATTCCAATATATCATAGAGAACGGAGGCATTGACACCGAAGATTCTTACCCTTACGAAGCCATGGTAAAATAATAATTAATATTTTAATTATTTTTATATTGAGGAAAGTTTTAAGTCTAAAACTTATTTATTAAGAATAACTAATATGGGTTCGTGTTTTTACTACCTTGCACAGAGAAAAATAAAGTAATGCAATCGCAAAAATTTCGATTTTCAGATTTTTCCAGAATTATGCATTTTGACATTTTGATCCAATGTGGAATAGTTTTGACTTGACGTTTGTAATTATCTCATATTACTAAGAAACGACTAGCCTTTGAATGTCGAAATTCAATATTTATGACTATTGTGTAGTTCTCCTACTGATCAAAATCGACTTTCGTGGACGAGTGGGGTTCGGGGGTGTTATGAATCATTATAAATTAAATGCATCAAAACATTTAATTTACTATAATAGAAGTTACACGGAATTCATTTGGTGCACACATCTGATTTTAGCAGATTTTCTTTAAGTCTCATTTCCTGTGAGGGAAACCAGCTTTTGATGTTGTACTCATAAACCTATTTTCGAAAAATGTCTTCAAATGTCAATCAATCCTACCGAGGAGATGATGAAAATGAGGTCCGTTCAAAACTATATATATATATATATATATATATATATATATATATATATATATATATATATATATATATGCTCTAGGTTTCCCAATTTTTGTTTGATCGGTACCATCTCCATATTTAAATTTGTTGTGTAAACCAAGTTCGTTAATAACTAAAATCGGACCAGTGGGAGGAGGATGTTAAAAAGGGATTGCGAATTCAAAATATCTCTATTATTATGGGTCGTATCGAAAAATTGTACATAATCAATCATATTAAAATTTTAATGTCTTATAAATGTTGTTCAATATTCATTTTCTTTATGACGGATATTAACCCAGATATTTCGATTTTTTAGTTCTCTGCTTTTTGTGAATGCCCACTCCTTCTCATGTCATAATAAGAATAAGGTGTTATATAAAGGTTGAATATCAAATATGGTTTTCATTGAACTTTTATTTTGTGAGATACATGCAAATATGTTATGATGGCGTCATCAATTTAAATTTGTAGTTCTTAACTCAAAAAATTTTATTTGATCTATACTATATTCGATATTTAACCGTTTCAGTCAAGACTAGACATCATATTTGTTATTGGCAGAAATCGGACGTCGAATAATGGGGATTCAGAGTGGGGAGGAATTCTAAAATTCAAAATACCTCCGTTGTTAAGAGTCGGATCTCAAAATGATATAGAAACAATTTTGTTTAAATATTGTCTGATGTTCTACATCTGTTAATCTATGCATTTCATCGTGACTCAAGTATTAAGCAAAATATTCGTAGTTTCTTGTCTTCCATCTTCCTTCTAGTCATTGGTTTTTATATATATGTAAATAGGGGATTATATGGTGAGATGACAAGGTCTTATACCAGCTTTTGGAGTACTGCTTAGTTTACGCAGGCATTGCTTGGCGGGCTTTTTGCGTCACGTGACATATGTGTAATACATGCATAAACAAGACATGGGAAGGTCCTAAGGGTGATTCCATGTCGAATCAACGCTTTAAAAATTAGGTTATAAGAATTAAGTATCATTGATCAAATTTATAGAGGTAATTTCTTAGTCTCATATACAAATTTCGCATAATCTTTATTAATAACCTCAGATGCCCGTAGCCCTTGCGGTACCAATGAGGCGTTATAGTAAAAATTGTGGTGTAAGCGTGTTTTCAAATGCATTTTTCTTTGAGAACCCATTATGATTCCACCGTAAAATGTATACCCTCAATTAACCACTATACAAGGACTATTGAGGATTTTTTTCAAAATTTTGTGTGAGAAAGTCCGTCACGCAGGGGCTGCGTAAACTAAGCAGATTTCCCACGTGGTTATACAATAGAGAAATCTCCATACGAGTGCCGATCAGTTACGGAAACGGCCGAACTAGCTTTCGGCGGGAACCATAGCTCGTCTGTTACACTTAATAAAAATGCAAATATCTCGGTTAATATTCAAGATAGAGAATAAATGTATAGAACAATATTTATAGTAAATTTAATATGCAATAAGATTGGTTCTATACAACTTTTTGATCCGACGTTTGGTAATGAAGATATTTCGAAAATCCCCCCCCTAAACCCCCCCTTCCCCTGGTCCGATTTCAGCCATTAACGAACTTAAACTGTCTTTTTCCATAAAACGTTTAAATATCGAGTTTGGTAACGATCAAACAAACATTGCGGGCGTTATAGCGTTAACAGACAAATATATATATATATATATATATATATATATATATATATACGTTGTTTCAAACTTCTTCGCTGGGAACTTATTACAGGTGTTGTTTCCGGCATATCTCCAGCGGTGTCTGTAATGTGGCGGTCCACGATATTTCGCCGGACTTCCATCCGGCTTCTTCTGGTGGTCATATTCATGTCGTGCTTGTGACATTAAGAGCTGCCACAAGCACGGCAAGAATATGACCACCAGAAGAAGCCGGATGGAAGTCCGGCGAAATATCGTGGACCGCCACATTACAGACACCGCTGGAGATATGCCGGAAACAACACCTGTAATATATATATATATATATATATATATATATATATATATATATATATATATATATATATACCACATTTTCGTCATTTCCTGGGTAGAATCGATGGACATTTGAAGAAATTTTTCGAAAAACGCGTCATGAGTACTACCTCAATAGCTGGTTTACCTTAAGGGAAATCTGCTAAAAAATTCAATTTAATTTTTGATTTCGAATTTTTTATTTAGACTCCTGTAATATTATACGCTTTTAGAAAGGGCTTGAAAAGTTATGCGAAATGACTCCTCTCCCATATTTCTAGCTTGAGTCTGAGAGGTGCTATAGCTGTTTAAACTTTCAATAACAGGTAGGTTTTGCGCGTTTTTTAAAAATTTTAACAAGGCGTAACATTGTAACTAAATGAGATATCAAGTTGAAATTTGGTATATTTCTTAGTCTGAATGGCGTATAGCAGTGTACAAAAGTTCATTGAAATCTCAGATGGTTGGGTAAACTGACTTAGTTGATTTCAGAAGGAATCACCCTTAACGGATAACTTTAGATTATTTTAGGAATCATAATATGTTTTACCATACTTCCTTCACTTTGTACAAATAAAACAAGAGTGCAATAATTGTTGTTTTCTAACAGGATGAAAACTGCAGATTCAAGAAAGAAAATATCGGGGCAACAATAAAGAATTTCACACTGCTCGAGGAGTACAGTGAACCTGCTTTGCAGTGGGGAGTCGCCAATGTAGGACCTATTTCTGTTGCAGTTAACGCCGATAGATTCCACTTATATTCATCCGGTAAGTTGACTACTTCTAAGTTAGCAAGGTTCAGGTGGTATCTTACTTCTAATGAATGCTTCGAGGGAATCCTGTAAAATAATTAAATTCAATTGCCGCTATACCTTTAAATAATGTTCCCACCTAAATTAAGCAACATTCAGAATTTCTGACAATCGTCTTAAAAATATTGTGGATAAGACTTAAATATATTTAACAACAGTGATAAGCATTACTAAAAACAGAAAAATTAAATTTGAAAAAAAGAAAGTTAGTATAATCCTTTTCATGTATATTTAGGTTTCAAAGAACGTTTAAAAATTTACGAATTTTTTACACTTAACGTGTAGTTGAATCAATTATTAGGGTGTTTATTTCATTTAATTAATGAAAGTAATAATGTAATTTTATTTAAAATAAAGCTTATTTTAAAATTTTTAAAGCTTTGACCAAAATGATTTGAGATTTGACCAAAATGAGGTCCGTTCAAATATATATATATTAGTCTGTTAACGCTCTAGTGGATTCAATTTTTACTTCATCGGTGCCAAGCTCGATTTTTAAACGTTCTTTTAAAAATAAAGATCAAGTTCGTTAAAGGTTGAAATCGGACTAATGGGAGTGCGGAGAGTTTCGAAAATTCGAAATATTTGAACTATTTTAGGCCAAAAAAGTGAATAGAATCAACCTTGTTGAAAAATAAATGTTTTTCAGTACCTTGATTATATATTTGCATTTTAGCAGAATTCCCTGAAGGGAAATTAGCTATTGAGGTTGTACTCATGGCGGAATTTCGTAAATTAGTAATAGTATAATAATAGTAAATTTAATTTGTAATAAGATTGATTATGTACAATTTTTCGATTCGATGTATAGTAACGGAGATATTTCGAATTTTCCTCCCCTCTAAACCCCCCCCCCCTCCCACTGGTCCGATTTCAGCCATTAACAAACTCGATCTTCCTTTTTATATAAAACGACTAAATATCGAGTTTGGTAACGATCAAACAAAAAATTGCGACCACTAGAGCGGTAACAGATATATATATATATATATATATATATATATATATATATATATATATATATATATATATATATATAAAATTGTAACCTCTGTCTGTACATTGATTTTTTTCGCGAAATTTCACGATAACTTTTCGTTTCACATGTCATAGACACCATATCTGCATTTTGTTTCTTTCGTGTATGTTTGTTTGTATGTTTGTTTGTTTGTTACCTTTTCATGCATAAACGGCTGAATTTCATGAAACTTGGTATGTATATTACGACTAACCCAACTTAGACTTTAGGCTATATTAATTGTCTCTGAGACGAACAGGAGTGGGGGTTATAAGGGAAGACTGAAATTAAAAATAGTGATATTTCGTTTTCTATTAGTTTTTCGGTAAATATGCACATAACAAAAGTTGTTTATTTTGTTATTTAGAGTAACTTTTGTTATATACACTTTTGCCGTATACCGAAGTTTAAATGCGTCATACACTAAAAATTATAGCGGGAGTCAACAATATTATTTGCCAAAAAAGACTCAACCGAAATAAATAAAACTCGGTATGTGTATTAGCAGTAAGGCCTTCATTATAAGAAGCCATACCAACATTTCTATGGACGGGCAGGAGTGGGGGTTATAAGAGAAGCCTGAAATTAAAAATAGCGATATTTCGTTTCCTATTGGTTTTTCCGCAAA
Organism: Riptortus pedestris; assembly: GCA_019009955.1. Lineage (NCBI taxonomy): Eukaryota > Metazoa > Arthropoda > Insecta > Hemiptera > Alydidae > Riptortus > Riptortus pedestris. Next base: position 232,685,478 of record CM032228.1, read on the forward strand.
TATAAACATAACAAAAGTTATTTATTTTGTTATTTGGAGTAACTTTTGTTATATACACTTTTGTCGTATACCTAAGTATAAATGAGTTATACGTTGAAACTTTAGCGGGCACTAATGTCGTTCTGGGACGGGTAAATGTCAAAATATTGTGCAATGTAAAGCCTGCTAAAAAATACCATCACCATTGAGCCTCAAATGAATTCCCGGGCGAAGCCGGGTATCTGAGCTAGTATATATATATATATATATATATATATATATATATATATATACAGTTTTGAACGGACCTCATTTTCGTCTACTAGGTAGGATCGATGGACATATGAAGAAAAATTTCGAAAATGCCGTCATGAGTACAACCTCAATAGCTGATTTACCTTAAGGGAAATCTGCTAATATATATATATATATATATATATATATATATATATATATATATATATATATATATATATATATATGTCTGTTACCGCTTTAGCGGCCGCAATTTTTGTTTGACCGTTACCAAACTCAATATTTAGTCGTTTTATGTAAAAAGAAAGATAAAGTTCGTTAACGGCTGAAATCGAACCAGTGGGAGGGGGGGTTTAAAGGGGAGGATTTTCGAAAATTCAAAATATCTCCGTTACTATACGTCGGATCGAAAAGTTGTACAGAATCAATCTTACTGCGAATTAATTTTACTATAAATATTCTTATATACATTTATTCTCTATCTTGAATATTAACCGAGATATTTTTATTAAATCTTGGCGGCTAAGGGACGAGTGACTTTCCCGCCAAAAGCTAGTTCGGCCGTTTCCTTAACTGCTCGGCTCTCGTGAAATTTCTCTATTGTAAAACATCACTTGGGAAATCTGCTTAGTTTACGCAGCCCCGGCGTGAAGGACTTTTTTTTAGTATCCCGCTTTCAGGAAACCCACTACTGCTCATGTTATATTAGTAATGCGCTGTTTTATCATGAACAACTTTAACCGGAGCTTAAATACAAAATATTTTCTTTATTGAAATTTTATTGTTTGAGGTGCATGCAAATACGTTGTATAATGAAGTCATTAGTAAAGATTTTCCAAACTTGACTCGTGAAGGTTTATTTGATCTATAGCACGCCCAATATGTAACCGCTAAATTCAACTCTATAGTACAAATTCGCAAATGGCCGAAATATCTCCTTTCTTATGAGACGGGTTGGTAACGGTCAAACAAAAATTACGGCCGGTAGTACGTTAACAGACACACACACATATAATATATATATATATATATATATATATATATATATATAAATGGAGCGTTCAGGCCCGAACCACCTAAGCACTTAATAAGCCCTTTATGGTATCCTGAGAAAGGTACGCACTTGTTCTAACACCAATCATGGATAATTTTCTTTTAGGACTATTCTACGAGAGTGATTGTGACCCCGAGGGACTTAACCATGAAGTCTTGGTTGTTGGATACGGAACTAGGGCTGAGGGAGACTACTGGATAGTGAAGAACTCTTGGGGAATGCAGTGGGGAGAAGAAGGATACATCTTGATGTCAAGAAACAGGAATAACAACTGTGGAATTGCTACAGAAGCCATGTACCCTGTACTATAATTCAAAGTGATATCACCAACTGAATTAAGTGTTTTTTATGTTAAAAATATATAAATATGTAACTAAAATATGTTTCTTTTATACAATACACTTCGTAAACTTAGCAGATAACCCGCTACCTTCAATGTCACTACGATCCCAACACATCTCGTCTTATTCTTTAATTCCTTCACAATAAGAGGAATATGTAAACACGAGTAGAAATTTAAGCAGAATATGAGATGTTTACTGATACAGTTAATTGTATTGGAAATCATATTTTTAGATTTGGTGTGAAATGAACACTGAAAACTGAAAATTACAAATACATCTACATACATTTTCTAGTTAAGAAAAAAAAATGTATAAAACAAAAATTAGCTCAATATAATTTTTTTCGACTCTTGTCATAATGATAATAGACATTGTTAGAATTGTAGCAGATTTCCCTGAAGGGGTTACAATTAAATTTATTATAAATATCGTTCTATGCATTTTTTTCCGTATAATAATTATTAACCGAGATATTTGGATTTTATAGTCCAACCCCCACTCCTACTACAGTCATATTAATAACTAGCTCAGATACCCGGCTTCGCCCGGGAATTCATTTGAGGCTGAATGGTGATGGTATTTTTTTGGCAAGGCTGTACTTTGCACAATATTTTGACATTTACCCGTCCTAGTGTTTAGGGTTAATACCCGACGTTTCCGTGAATTTGTTAATAATAAAATTAATTTCTTATGTAAGACTTCACTGTTCTCCATATTGTCATATTTCCCGTTTCCTGTGCATTATGCATAGATTTAAATTATTAAGGACAAAATATTATAATAATATATTATAATTTGAATTAATTTTTCCAGGTGAGGTACTTGGTAGTTCATATTGAAAAGAATTGTTGAGCAAAATTCTAAATAACAAAATAAACAACTTTTGTTATGTGCATATTTGCCGAAACCCCAATAGGAAATCACTATTATTAATTTCAGGCCTCCCTTATAACCCCCACTCCTGCCCGTCCCTAGAAATGTTAGTATGGCTTATTATAAGGAAGGCGTTAGTGCTAATACACATACTGAGTGTTTTATTTAGTTCGGTTGAGTGTTTTGGGCCAAATAATATTATTGACTCCTGCTATAATTTTTTGCGTATAACGCCTTTATACTTCCGTATACGGCAAAAGTGCATATAACAAAAGTTACTCTAAATAACAAAATAAACAACTTTTGTTATGTGCATATTTGCTGAAAAAGCAATAGGAAACGAAATATCGCTATTTTTAATTTCAGGCCTCCCTTATAACCCCCACTCCTGCCCGTCCCTAGAAATGTTAGTATGGCTTATTATAAGGAAGGCGTTAGTACTAATTCACATACCGAGTTTGGTTTAGTTCGGTTGAGTCTTTTGTGCCAAATAAAATTGTGGACTCCCGCTATAGGTTTTAGCGTATAACGCATTTATACTTTCGTATACGGCAAAAATGCATATAACAAAAGTTACTCTAAATTACAAAATAAACAACTTTTGTTATGTGCATATTTGCTGAAAAAGCAATAGGAAACGAAATATCGCTATTTTTAATTTCAGGCCTCCCTTATAACCCCCACTCCTGTTTGTCTTAGAGAATATTAATATAGCCTAAAGTCTAAGTTGGGCTAGTAGTAATATACATACCAAGTTTCATAAAATTCGGTTCAGCCGTTTATGCGTGAAAAGGTAACAAACAAACAAACAAACAAATAAACAAACAAACAAATAAACAAACAAACAAACAAACAGACACCAAAGAAACAAAATGCAGTTATGGTGTCTATGACATGTGAAACGAAAAGTTATCGTGAAATTTCGCGAAAAAAATCAATGTACAGACAGAGGTTACAATTTTATATATATATAGATAATCTGTTATATCATGGACCACTTCATTACAAGGATAAATACCAAATATTGTCTTCAACAGACCTTTATTATTACAACCCGCGTGAGTTCAGTGTCTAATGACAGTAAAAATAAATAAACCTTTATTACACGAGATACAAAAATATAGGTTTGGTTGACTTCCTCTACTCCTTCTTTTGTTCTTGGATTGCTAAAATCTGAGAGATTGAGATAAAAATTATTCTGAATCATTTAAAATTACTCCACTAGCTATAGTAAATAGTTTTCAATAAAATTCTTATGTTATATTTAGATATATTATATTAATTGTTCATGTTTTCGCTATAGAATAATTTTATCTATTCAGCGCTCCGAAGTTGGCTGTCCTGGATGTTTACAATTCAGACGCTTTCCGTTGTAGATATTATTAATTTGTAAATTGACTGAATGATTCTTATTACCGTTTGTATTTATTCCCTTAACATTTAAGGTGGTGTAAATTTGTCTGTTGTAAACCTTCTCGTGCGAAATCTGCTTAGTTTACGCAGCCCCTGCGTGATCGACGGAATTTCTTATTTTGCCCCTCCTCTAAAGCCTCACTCCTCCTTGTCTGATGAAAACAAGAAATCATATTTATACACGAAATATAACGCAGTAGAGGTCTATAGAAGGCTTGAAACTAGTAAATATATAGTCAGTGTTAATATCCTAGTTAGAGAGGGAGATAAGTACTTCTACACACAAAAGACACCTGTATACATCATATATTCAGTACAAATATTTAAACAAACATGAATGATAAAAGTAATCAATAATAAAAACTCATTTACTGTACAAGGACCTACTTGAAAGTATTTACAAAGGTTTATTATTATTATTGTTGCATTAGACTAGAAATAAGAATTACAAACGAAATCATTAAAGTGATTTACAGTGTTTTTCCTAAGAATATAAGCCTACACTATTTAAATCTTTAATTGAATCAGTAGTATTTCCACGAATATGGAAGGTAGCATAAATGGTCTTGCTAATTAAACCTGGGAAAGAACATTGTTGAAGATGACTCAAAGTTTAGGCCTATATCAGGGTTGGGTAAAGTCCTCTAGGGTATTTTCATTAATAGAATAAGGTACCATTTGGAGAAGAAAGGGTTAATGTCTGATAAGCAGTATGGCTTTAGGCCACAGAGAAGTACAACTGTTACTAGTTTCATTAAGGATGCTTTTCTTCCATGAAGTGATGTACTTGCTATTTCATTGGAAATTGAAGGCGCCTTTGACTCTGCATGGTGGCCTGTGATTCTAGGCCAGCTGAGACTTTCTGTCTGTTCAAGAAATTTATATTTACTGACTATAAGTTTCTTTTCTGAAAAGAAAGTGTTCTTAGATATCGAAAAATCATAGGAGCCAAAAAGCTTGGAAAAAGGCTGTCTGCAGGGTTCTAAGTCGGGTCCAATGTTCTGGGACGTACTCTATAACTCGTTGCTGGGGCTAAACTTGGTGGAGAATATTGAGGCTGTTGCTTTTGCAGATGATTATATGGTACTCATCCGAAGCATTACCAGAAATGACCTTTAGCTAAAGGCCAACTTAGTTATGCATAGGATTTTAAAGTTGGCTGAGCAAATAAATATTAAACGTAATGTAATGAAAAATCGGCGTATATGTATTTCACCAGAGGAAGAGTGGAAACAAATTAGGAAATAAAGCTCCTGGCAAAACTTGTCCTTTAAGTAAAACAGTTAAAATATTTAGGTGTTGCATTGAACAAAACACTGATCTGGGATTCCCATATCGACACTGTTGTAGGTAGAATAGTGCCTATTGTAGGGAAAATGACAAAGATTGTAAGAGTTCAGCGGGGATTAAACTCTGAAGTCCTAATGAAGTATGAAGTCTGAAGTGATAACGAAGCAATCCTCCTGATGATTAAATGCGCTTGCCTAGTGCGGGCTGAGGGACCGGCAAAGAAGAAATACAGGATCAAGCACAGACGAGTGCAACGCCTGATTGCTCTTAGAATAATTAAAGCTTACCGGACGTTGTCATGAGGCGACTTGTGTCTCGGCTAACGTGATCTCGATGCATCTGGAAATATAGCAGACCTGTGAAGAGTGGCAGGCTGGAGTACAAGCATATATATTCCCGATTGTCATTGAACCTCCCTACAAGATACGACGAATGGAGTCTCCCTAGCAACCCTAAACGAGGTTGAAGGAGTTGATAATTGTACCACCGTCATCTATAATGATGGTAGTAAAGACGACGCAAATGTGGCCGGTGAAGTTGTTGATTTTCAGTATAAGAATATAATTCATTCCAGGAAATATAGGTTGAATTCTGAAAATTCAAATAACCAGGCAGAAGCTATAGCTATTCTAAAAGCTTTGGAATGGATTCGAGGAAATGCTCGAGGGGTTTTGGGGTAGGTGCTGTGGCTACTGAAAGCCAAATTTCACTCGAACGTTTATAAATAATTGAATCTATTAGAATACTACTTGGTATCAATAGCGCCGAGGTAGTATTCTATTGGGTTAAAAGTCACGTTGTAATTGGGGGAAGCGAAGTAGCAGATCAGTTCGCTAAGGAAACTAGCAAGGATGATAATTTAGTGAGGAAACAGCTTCTTGCAGCAGTCTTGAGAAATACGCCAAGAAGGACACGTTGGGAGGATGGGAAAGACCATACAAATGCGTCATTAACAAGGAAGTTTATCCCCACTATCGCGAGAAGACAGAAGATGGACCTTCAACATCATTTCAAACTAACGCAATTCCTGACCGGGCATGGGAAGGTGTGTAGCTAGCTACCTTCGCAGATTCTACATTCTGGAAGAGGATGCCTGCCGTTGCGATAAATATGAGCTGACCACAGTTGCATGACCTCACTCATCGAGAAGTGTTTGGTGAATTTATTGACATTGTTAAAAGCATACATTTTGATATATTGTAAACAATAAAATCTTTACAGCATCGTTTACCTAATGTTTTGTTAGGTATTAGTTAGTATATTATGATAAGATTATTAGCGAATTTTATATGTTAAGTAACACATGCAGTATATATGTGGTGCCTGTGTAATTCGAAAAATAAAATCCCTTCTCGTAGTGTTACTACCATAAGGGAAAAAACAACACACTCACAAGCTCGCACACACACAAATGAAATATAGTCAACTACTAGTAGACATTTGAAGAAAAAAAATCGCGACTTGAGCACACTCTCAATAGTATCATTTACAGTTGAATAAGGAACACTCTCTAAAACGATGCTTATTTGTACATAATTGGCCTATTGTCTATGATGACCTGCTTTTGATTTTGCAGTTGGTTTAAAACAATTATAGGTAAATTTAAATTGTTTTCGACTTGCCAAGAATCAGTTTAAATTCAAAACATCAATGTTTCCATTTATTAATATTGTTTAGCACATTTCTCTTAGTGGAAATGTTGTATACAATATTTCTGGACCTCATATATTACGTATTGAACTTTTGCGTTTCTTAGTATTCAGTCTAGTGTTAACCCCTACTCTTATTATTAACAATAAGCTGATGTATCATGAAACGTACTATTCTAAGCATAAATATAAAGCATTGTTTTCATTGTACATTTACTATGTGAGATATACTCAAATGTGTTAGGGAAATCTGCTAAAAAGTGTAGCTTGAGAAAGTACCCTATGGTTTTGTAAGAAGCTTGTTAACCCTCCGGCGGGCGCGCTGCGGCATTTGGACCGCAATCTGAACATCTGTCAAAATACTAGGAATAGAAATGACCAGCGGGCTGGGGGTTCCAGGTATTTGTATATCAACATGTTCTGAAATGTTGAGTTGGTTTTCTGAGGGCTAAAAAAATTGGCTACCTTTGTGGGACACATCAAAATAATAGAACAAGCATTGTATGCAATAGGTGCCAAAGGAATTTTTGCCGAAATCATAGTATCCATCAAGTAACGTACAATAATTGTCAGGGAAATGCTTTATACGAGGAAGAAGTTTGATTTTTGTTCTGTAATATAATAAAAAAGTTCATTTTTTCTAGTTCCTAATTGATAAATTAATTTTTGTTTCTTACAAATTTTGAACCGAATATGTTTTCTGTATTTGATCATTTCTAACATTGAACTTATTTTTTTATTATATTACTAATATAATATTACTCGGTATTTATATTACAAAATGTTTGTTCAAAGTTATGAAAATAATTAATAATTTTACTCTATTTTTAGTCTGTAAAATAATATTATAAAACAAAAAATTATTGTTCCTATACCACTATTCCTACGTTCCTGGATATCCTATGTTTGTGGTTAATTACAATAAACAATTTATTATTAAAATATCTCAATCATTATTCTACCTATTGCAAGGTTGTTTTTTATATTCCAAAGCTATTTATAAAAAAATAAAAAATAAAAAATAGCCATCCTTCACTTAGCAATATGATAACGTTTAATTTTCATGCATGAGAATTATTGTAAAACCAAAGCAAAAATGAATAAACAACATAAATAAGTAAGTAGTAAGTATGGCTTATTTTCTAATAAAAAATAGAAAAAAAAAACAAAATGTGGTCCAAACACCGCAGCGCGCCCTCTAAAGTAATTCAAATAGGTGCGCTAGCAGGAGGGTTAATTTCCAGACGTTTGGTTAGGCTTCCTAGAAGAAAGGTTATAAAGCTTTTCCTTTCCTCCATAACAATCATCGCCCAATAGGCTATCTATCTTTGATCATAAAGAATGAATATATCTGACCACCTTGGTGAGTATAGCTTTACTAAACTATATTTTATAAGTCATTGTTATATCATGCAAACTTGATACTTGTCTATGCTCTCCATTAGATATTAATACTCTAGCTTAGAATTTTTAAATATAACCCACTTAGAGAAAACCTTTAGAATGAATAAAATTGTGTCATCTTTATAGTCATGACATGTGACATCATTTGGATCAGTTTTGGTTCCCACAGTTTAATTAGGATATTGTATAATTGAGCGTTTGTTTAATCTAGTATGCTAATAAAATGTTTATCACTGATCATAAATCTATTAAACGTAACATTTGTGAATAAGGTGCACAATTCAAATTGTCATACCGAAATTATTTTGGATTAATTTCTTCTAAAAGACAATCCCCCCCCCCCCCGCTTTATTTCAAGAGCAGATCTTATTGAATTTTAGAAAAAAAAACTCTTAACAATTTTGTAAATTTACTGAGTCATTTTTTTATGCCAGTCCTAGTTGTCTGTCAAAGCCTTCTCTCAAATAAGTTTGAAGAATTCAGAATTCAAAAATTGAGGATTTTTATGTATATTTCATTAAGGAATGAATTTTGTCAATCTGGGTTGTATTTTGCTTTCCTGTCGTTGAGTGAAGGGAGATTTACTTGACAGAATATTTATTATTTTATTTATTTACGTCCACGTTATGCTACTGTGGCTAATTATCAACAGGTCACCACCCATTTCTAGCTAGGGTGGAAATGAGGAATTTATTTAATGAGTCCGTCACCCAATAAATTTCTTCTGCCTATGGTGGGAATCGAACCCGCCATTCTAGGCCTACCACGCGAGATCAGGACCAACGCCTTAACTCACACGGCCAACCTGAGCCCCACTTAATAGAATATCCTTTTTTATAACCGCACAGGAAAACATTTTTATTTAAAACCATAACTACGGCACGTATGAAGATATATTATATCAGTGAATGTCTGAAATTTGGGATTGAATATGGGGAGATTATGGGAATTCAAAATATCTCCCTTATTAGTAGACGTATCGCATAACTTATAGGACTATCTTGTTAAGTTATTACAATGGTTGTTCTATACACTTTTTTTGTAACTCAATTGTTAAGGTAGTTATTTGTTTTCAGCCTTCAGTATACCCCCCCCCCCCCACATTATAGTCATAATTTTTTTATATATAGAAATAGGGAATATGTGGTTCAAATGAGATCACAAGTGTGCTATATCAGCGCGTGGACAATGTGTTTAGTTTACGCAGCCCCTAAGTGACTGTGTTTTTCATTTCGTATTTGGAGTTAATGTAATCTAATATTTCCAGAAGTAGAAGATGGATCTAGATATTTCAAGGAAGAGCCTGAAGAAGAAATTACAACAATTTTCAGAGAGCAAAGGGGTAAGATTTTTTATATGTTGGTAAATAAATCTCTTTAAAATTGGTCTGTCTGGCTGAAGAGTCTAATTGAACATTTTGCAAGTTACGTTTACGAAAATAATATATTTAAATGTATTAGTTAAGGTTTAAAAGATAATTGGGCATGGAATATTTATTGTACTGTATTTATTTATAGGTCTCGTAAGTCCCAGAATAGAGTCAATTTTCATAAAAGAAGAGCCATCTTTTGGGGATGAAAGCCGGCCATCTTCTCCAGGTAGTTGTCCAAAAAATCTCAAACTTAACTTAGATGAATTTTGTTTTTTCTGTTTATGCTTGAGTAGAACCTTTTTTTCTTACTTTTTTATCGTTTTTAATTGTTTGTTTGTACTTTTCAGACAATAGTGAAACGGCATGTGACGTAAAAGAAGAAATGGAGATATCCATGAATAATCAAGTGCCTGAAGGTAAGTGCGATACTTAAAAAAAGGGATAAATTACCTGAACTGAATCTTCCCTGATAATACTTCTGCTCCGTATTCAATAATTTTTTTTTTTGGCCTGGTGCCATGTTATTAGAAAAATTTGGAAAAAGACTATTTCCTACTTTCCTGTATTTAGGAAACTACTAACTTATTACTGGTATTCTTCATAAGATTGAACACGCATAAATGAATAATGTTCTCAAAATAGTTTGTCGTCCTTTTATATTTGTAATAGCTTTATTTGATTTGACAAATAGTTCTGATGCAAAGAATTTGCATTTGTTAATTTATTTTAGTAAATTTTAGTAAAATGAACATAATCGTTCATTATTTTTTCATAATTCTTTATTTTTTTTATTTATAGGTTCTCCAGTATCCGAAACAAACTCAACTTGCGTTCCTGCTATTTCTACCTCACAAAACGACAGCAATAGTCCTGAAGAAACCAATCTGCCGAAGGAAAACTCATCTGGAACCATTCTTGCTGAGAATCGTGATTCCTCTTTGGACGGCATCTATAGAGAAGATTTCCAACAAACCGTGAAGAAGAGAAATACGGGCAAATGTGCGAATAACATAGCTTTGACGTGCTCTCACTGTGACTATAGCACAGGGGGAACTACACGGTTAAGGCAGCATATACAGGCAAAGCACAGTACTCACAAACCATTATCTTGTCCTCATTGTGAATATAGCGCTGTTCAACACGGCCAATTAAAGCGCCACATAATGTCTAGACATACTAATGATAAACCCTACACTTGCTCTGAGTGTGATTACAATGCTGTTCAAATTAGCCATCTAAAACAGCACATATTGGCCAAGCATACGACCGACAAACCACACAACTGCGATTATTGTGACTATAAAACTGTTCACCCAAGAGCATTAGAGCAGCACATAATGGCTAAGCATACCAACGAAAAACCTCATTCATGCCCTTATTGTGACTATTGTACTGTTTACCCTCGCGTTTTGAAGCAGCACATAATAGGTAAACATACGGACGATAAACGCCACTACTGCCCACATTGTGATTATTGCTCTACCAACACAAACCATTTGAAGAAACATATAATGGCTAAGCACACATCAGAAAAACCACATCTTTGCCCGTATTGTGATTATAGTTCGGTTACAGCATTGACGTTAAAACGCCACGTAATAGCTAAGCATGAAGTATCTAAACCATACTCTTGCCCTCATTGCAAGTACAGCACCGCCAAGTCTAACCATTTAAAGGTTCACATAATGGCAAAGCATACCAAAGACAAACCTCATGCTTGCCCACATTGTGATTATAGAGCAGTTCAATTAAGCTCTTTAACATATCATATGAACACTAAACACGTAAATGACAAGCCATATTCTTGCACCGAGTGTAATTATAGTACCGCTCAGTCTAGTCACTTAACGAGACATATGAAGGCTAGACACCGCAAAATTCAAACTAATGAAAATACTGAAGGTGAGCAAACGAAATTCACGTGATACTTTTAAACTTGAAACAATAGTTGAAACGAGGTAATTTAATCGTCGTTGGACGCACAACTGGTGTCCTTCCAAAACGTCCAGCACAAATCAGGAGGCGCAGAACTCATCTCGCTAGCAGAGAATGGAACGAGAAGGCCCTGCTAACTACACCGGTGAAGGGAGAAGAAGTGGAATAACTTTGCGGGCATCAAAGCAACTAGAAGAAGAATACGCCCCACGTTGCTCGACCACTGCAAAGTTATCAGCAACAACTGCTACTGGATGGAACCTCTGTCTATAAACGCGGACTCTGTAAAAATCCACCGATTGCCCCCCCCCCACCACCACCAGGACTCCAATTGACCTAGTGGAAGATCGCCAAAGTAAAACTACCAGAAGATGTCCGAGCTGAATCCCGGAACTAGCAACACTAGTTATAGAGGTTTCAACCCTTCGCCACTGCAGCCATTAGAACCCAAAGCCGGGCACAGCAGTGCTAAGGGCGGCCCTCCAGGGTTAAGGGAGCAGCCCCAGCTTGAGATTTACCGTTGGAAGGACTTCTGGCAAGAAGTCACCTACTTTCTACTAAGGACTGTATATTGTATATTCTTGAGCAAAAATTGTTACAAATGGTAGGCATTCAAAAATTGTAAAACTGCTGGTTTGAGGCTGCTATTGTTCTTTTTTAGACCGGGGGAAATAAAATAAAGTCCCTCGCGCAGGGACTGCGTTAACTAAGTAGATACCCCACGTAGGTTATGTATTTGTATTTATCTCAAAACTTAAATGTTCAAAGACAACAATATTTGGTATTTAGGCTTCAGATAAAGTGCTTCATAACATATTGCAAAGATGAGATCAGTAGGAGTGGGGGTTTACTGTAGACCGAAAACTAAAAAATGCAAATGTCTCGTTTTATGCAAAATAACGAATATACGTGATGCCACTACAAGTAACCTTTATTAACTGAACTAATAAAAGATAAACGAATATATGTTTAATATAACCTTCACCACATCCTCCCTTCTCACTCCAAGAAGATTACTTGAATCTCTTTGGAGGTCTTACTTTTCTTCCGTATCTTGTTGTGTTGCCTTTATCAGCACTATGACTAGCATTCCCCTCTGTGTCGTCTTCTTTCGCCGAATCTTCCTGTACTCCTTCCTGTCCATCATTCCCCTCAGCATCATTTTCATTATCTATGTCTTCACGTATCCCTCCTCTCCCCCAGCTCCTCTATCCGGTATTTTTCCTGAGTCTCCGCCACTTAAAGGTGCGACTCCACTTCCATTTTTAAACGAAATGGTTTGGTATGGCGGATAGGTGCACCAATCTGTTACCAAAGGCTTGTCGGAAGGCACCAAAAATCGTCTGTTTCTTCTGCATGTTCGGCTTCCTGATCTCATTACATAGTGTCTATCGGTGACACACTTTTCGACAACAGTCCCATAGCGCTTCAGATCTGTAATCCAGACTACTTGCCCAGGTTCGAGGATCAAAAGTTCTCTTGCCCTATGTCGTCTATCAAAATAAAATTTTGCTTTCTGTTTTCCTCTATAATATGTATCTTTATATTTGTCAAGGTTAGGCCAACCGTAGGTCATCTGCTCAGGCAAGACAGGCAGAGTAGTCCGAATTTTCCTTCCAAACAACAGTTCGGCAGGGTCACACAAAGAATATTTTTGCATATCTGGACCGCCCACACTGCTTCACCATTAGACTGCGGAAAATGTGGAGTTGATGTGATAATTCGGAAACCCAATTCTTCAGAAAATTTCATCATTTCAACCGATAATAGTAGAGTATCATTATCACATCTAAGAATCTTTGGAATTCCATGTCGGGAAAAAATAGATAAATAAGCATTCTTTATAGATGCAGTTCCAGTCCGATCTAATGAAATTAATTCCATAAATTTTGAAAGGTAGTCTTGAGTGCAAAGATACATTTGTTTATTATGCTTTAAAATGTCAGCTCCAACAACTCCCCATGGCCTGTCAGGAATGGGTTATGGCCTTAATGGTTCTGCAGCATTAACTTTATGTTCGAGACACTTATGACAAGTTTCTACCATCTTCTTTACATCTGAGCTAATACCAGGCCACCAAACAGTTTCTCTTACAGGAGCCATTCACTTGTTTACACCTAGGTGACCACTATGAATTTGTGGGAGTATTTCGTTTCTTAGTTTATAAGGAACATATATCCTCGTTCTTTGTAGAATTATTTTTGGCCCAAACTTGACCAGTTACACTCAAAATAGCACGTTTAATGACTCAAATTTTCCTCTGCTATAGCTTTCCTAATAGCTTCTAATTTAGAATCTGAGCAAGGTAAGTCTGGCATTATTGGACCTACAAAAATATCTAACTCATCATTCAAAACATCTGTAACCTAATAGCTTCTAATTTAGAATCTGAGCAAGGTAAGTCTGGCATTATTGGACCTACAAAAATATCTAACTCATCATTCAAAACATCTGTAACCTAATAGCTTCTAATTTAGAATCTGAGCAAGGTAAGTCTGGCATTATTGGACCTACAAAAATATCTAACTCATCATTCAAAACATCTGTAACCTAATAGCTTCTAATTTAGAATCTGAGCAAGGTAAGTCTGGTATTATTGGACCCTGGAAACCTTCTGTGTACCGGCGTTGACTGGTGCTCTTGAAAGCGTGTCAGGAACCAACAACTTTTTTCTCGATTCAAAATGCATTTTATAATCAAACTGGATCAACCTCATTCGAAATCTTTGCAGCCTAGGTGAGAGACCAGACAAAGGTTTCTGTCTGAAGATGATGCTTTTTCCAATTATGTGGGATGAGAAACGCTCACAAGCCGACGTTAAGGCATGAGCCTGTTTTTCAACTTGTGAGTGCCTGGTTTCCGCATTGTTTAACATAAGTGAAGCTATCTGGATTCCAACGTCTATCTACTTTTTGTTCGATGACAGCCCCTAAACCAAAACTGGAAGAATCTGCACAACCTGTGTATCCAAATTAGGGTCATAAAGGTGTAAAACCGGAGCCTTAAGCAAAGTATCCGTTATTGAAGCAAAAACTTCTTCATGATTATGCGACTCATTTTTTAAGATAAAAGATCATTAAGAGGCTTAAGCAGTTTAGAAAGATTTGGCAATCATCATATAATTCACCATCCCTAAAATTCGTCTCAGCTCACTTTGGTTTTTAGGCCTGGAGAATTCTTTTATTGGCTTGATTTTTTTTCTGGATCTGGCGATACCTTCCCATTATCGATTATGTTCCCCAGAAATACTATTCTAGACTTTGAAAATTCACACTTGGTATGGTTCAGTGTTACAAACCCAACCGTGTGTTATTTCAAGGACCATATTGAGCCTCATCATGTTTCTCTTTAGTTTTACCAAAAACACAAATATCGTCTATCAAGTTGGCAACTCCCTCCATTCCCATCAAGACCTGAAGCATTTTCGTTTGAAATATTCAGGGGCTGAAGATACGCCAAAGAGTAAGCGCTTAAAATAATATCTTCTAAAAGGCCTAACAAAGGTTGTAAGTTTAGCCGTTCTTTCATCTAATCGCACCTGCCAGAAGCCACTATTTGTGTCCAATTTCAAAAAGTGCCTGGCACCAGAAATTTGAGCCAATGTTTCCTCGACAGAAAGTAAAACCAAACGCTCTCTTTCTACGTATTGATTAAGAGCAGTGAAGTCCACACAAAGCCGAACATCGCCTGATTTCTTTGGCACTAACACAATAGGAGAGCACCATTCAGTTGCTTCCGTAATCGGGGAAATAACACGTCAACGATCAAGTTCGTCTTTAACTTTGGTCCTTAAGCTTGCAGGAATTCTGCGAGGGGTTACAACTGCAACGGGCTTTGCATTTTTCTTTAATTTTATGTAGTAAGGTTCACCAAAGCTTCCTAATCCATCAAATAATTTGAGGAATTTTGTTCTTATGTCTAATGAAACTTCATTTATTTGACACAAGATGAATGCGATTATACCACCTCTTCCTAAAAGTGGATCATTCTGGCAGTTTAAAACAAACAAGTCCTCAGAATGCGACATTCCCCCTGTTTCAAGCTTAACCTGCAAAACCCCTACTACTTTCAGCTTAGTGTTATCAGGAACATTCAAACGAAAGTTGTGGGCCTCATTTCTAATCCAAGACGTTTAGCATCCTTGTAACCTATATAACTGATATCTGCACCTGTATCTATTTTAAAGCATACAAAATGGCAACCGTTAAGCAACGCTTTCTCCTACCGTAGTAGAGCTAAGACGATGATCTTGGTTAATTTGAACAGCTGACTATATTTCCCTTACACCACGTTTTGAGCCACAGAAAAGGCTTAATATCTAAAATAATAACAACAAATGACATAAACATATTCTTTATTTACAAATACTTAGATATTTCATAGATATGTATACATGAAAATTATATAAATACATTATTCGATAAATTTAACAATTACCATATAATAAAACAATAAAATTCACAAAAGAGATGGACACCAATAGTAGAATAAGATTTCTAGATACGAAAATAATAACAGATTACAATAAAATAGAATTTCAATGAACACAAAAAACAATGCCAACTGACAGAACAATTAATTTCTATTCAAGCCATCCTATTAAATTTAACATAATTTAGTATTCAATAGAATATACTTTGTAAACCAATTCCTTAATACTCTTACCAAAAACCAAATTCATAAAACACTATAAAATATAACTGTGATATTAGGTTCACATCGTTTTTTAATAACATTTCTAAGGTTTTGGGCCAGAAAATGTTCACTTATTCTATACCATGCCCGATACATATCTGATTCATTTAACACCAACATATTAATTTATGACTGAAATCGGACACGCAATATGGCGGTTTCAAAGAGGGGAATTTGAAAATCAAAATAACTCCGTTATTTCGAGTTAGATTAAAAAATGTTACAGGACCAACCTTGTTACACTATTGTTGTCTTACAATTGATGTACTATTCATGCCCTCTTAACGCAAATGCGAATATTTAGTGGTTTCTTGGTTTTAGCACTCAGTAAACCCCAACAACTCAAGAATTTTGAAATAGAATAGAAAATACCTAGTAGGATGAAATTACAAGAGTGTCATTCCAGTACGTGGGAAATCTAAGTATATTTTCCACGTGAAGTTTTACAATATCTATATACTAGTTACACAACACCAACGTGAATATTAAGTCAATAAATACTTTAAAAAGATAGACTTTGGAAAGATTCTGAATTACACACAGGTCTGCTAACCGCTTACACCTAAACAGATAGATAGCAATATTCTACGGCGAGGGAAAAAAATACTGAAATATATATGAATATAGCATATTAATTTTATTGAAAACTATTTCCTATATCAAGTACTGCAATTTATAATGAATAAGAATAATTTTTATCTCAATCACACTAATTTTACTACTCAATAGAATGAAAACAATATTTGGTATTTTACCTTGTAATGAAGTGGTTCATAATATAACAGCTTATTATTAATATGACATGAGTAGGATTGGGGGTTTGCTGAGGCCAGAAAACACCAAAAATGCAAATATCTTGGTTAATATTCAAGAAAGAGAATAAATGTGCATATCAATTGTCCATAAATTTGCAATAGAATTGATAGAATTTTTCGATTCTACGTAGAGTGACGGAGATATATCAAATTGTCGAAAATCCCAGGTGTCAAACTTCGGCCATTATCGAACTTCATCTTACTTTTTACGATGAAACGGTAAGGATCAAACAAAAATTGCGACCTGCCGGTAAAATGTGTGAAATCAACTAGATTCTCTTCTACAATGAGGGTGCATGATTGATAGAGGATACAGTGCTATCAAGGAGGCAGGGCCAAAGGCAGTGGAGGATATGTGAGTGAATATCTACACTCAGGAGTAGATATAACAGCTGTGATGAGGTTTCAATCATCAATAATAAAGGATGAGTGGAAATCAAGTGGATAGTGGTATTGGTCATTATGAGTCCGAAAAAGAATTTGGTTACTCCAATTTCGTATTGCGACGAACACTTCTCGATCAGAAAGCCACTGCTTCCTGGCGATAAGCTAACCATACTCGCCCATATCTCTATAGAGGAGGAATCTGGGTTTCTTTCGGATCTGGAACTCTCCAAAGTAAATAGTGATTGATCTTGAACATTTATTTAAAAAAACAAACCTAAATTCAGCGATATAACCATTGCTGTGGGTACAGCGTATTTTGTGCTCGTTTAAGGATAGACGAGGAGCTCGGTCTTCTCTGCAATGCTTGACTCTGGAAATAAAGCATCGAACTTCTAGACTCGGAGAATGGTGCAGTTGAAGAAATGTTGTACTATATCTACATGGGAATGCGTAAACTAAGCAGATTTCCCACGTGAAGTTATACAACAGAGAAATCTGCATACTAGTAACAGCAGTAGTAATGAGTATCTAAACAAATTTTACGAGAGCCGAACAGTTACGGAAACGGCCGAACTAGCTTTCGGGGGATACTTAGGAATAGACCCGACATCAGCCGATCTCATCTCGCCCGTTATCCGCGCGCACTTAATAATAATGCAAATATCTCGGCCAATATTCAAGATAGAGAATAAATGTATTATTATTCAATATTTATGTTAAATGTAATTTGCAATAAGAATGGTTCTACACAAATTTTCAATCCGACGTATAGTACCGGAGATATTTGGTATTTTCACACCTTCCCACTGGTCCGTTTTCAGCCATTAACGAACTTGATCTTTCTTTTTGCATAAAACGATTAAATATCGAGTTTGGTAAGGATCATACAAAAATTACGACAACTAGAGCGTTAACAGACAAATATATATATATATATATATATTTTAAACGGAATTTTCGTCATCTCCTGGGTAGGATTGATGGACTTTTGAAGTAATTTTTCGAAAATCGCGCCATGAGTTCAACCTCAATAGCTGATTTCCTCTAAGGGAAATCTGCTAGGAGTACTTGAGCTTTATGCAATGAATTATATTACAGAAATCATGGAAGCAATAATGAGCACAGATGTATGGAATAAGATGTAGATACAGTGAAATATATGCATTTCATTTGAAGAAACTCTCATCAAAGAGTATATTATGAACCAAAGAATAAGTTATTTACTATTAAATTTAGCTATTTAAAAAAAATTGAATGATATAAACATATTAAAGATAAATAAAAGTCAATAAATTACACTTATCTCTTCGTTAAATGTAATATTAAATAAAAAGTGACTTACTTAACATTTTCTTTCTAATTTTGCAACATGTTTACCAAACAAAATCCGTTACTCTTGCTGGAAGCACAATATTTATATAAATACACATAAATGATAAAATATAAATACATTTTTTTTTTAATAAATCCTTATGACGTCGGTACAAGATATTCAGAAATTGGACATCCACTCTTTATTTATGAGATGTGTTTCTTTTTGAAAGTATTTTACCCTGGAAAGTTGTCCCTATTCAATATTAAATTGACATGTGATAATCTCTAAAGCTTCTTCAGTTTTTAAACTCTTGCTTTCAAACATCATCGTTATTAATAATTTTTGTGTATTTCGATTATAAATAACAGTTTACCTTTCAAGAGCACTTGGAGGCATCTCAAGGCGAAAATCACTTTGGACTGTTCTCACACAGTTCAATTTCTCACATGTCTTCGAGCTCATTCAGCTGATATTTCTCCACTAGGTTGTACAGGTGGTGCACTAGATGGCGTATTATGGGTGACTATCCCGAGTAGCTATAGTGCAACATCTCATCTCTTCAACTGCATCATTCGCGTGTAGCTATAGTGCAATATCTCTTCACCTGCATCATTCGCGTGTAAATATAGTGCAATATCTCTTCAACTGCATCATTCCCGTGTAGCTATAGTGCAATATCTCTTCAACTGCATCATTCCCGTGTAGCTATAGTGCAATATCTCTTCAACTGCATCATTCCCGTGTAGCTATAGTGCAATATCTCTTCAACTGCATCATTCCCGTGTAGCTATAGTGTAATATCTCTTCAACTGCATCATTCCCGTGTAGCTATAGTACAATATCTCTTCAACTGCATCATTCATATGTTCGACCGTTTCCGTAATTGTTATGCTCTCGTGAAATTGGTTTAGAAACTCGTTACTACTGCTTTTACAAATATGCAGACTTCTCTATTTTAAAACTTCACGTGGAAAATCTGCTTAGTTTACGCATTCCTACGTAGATATAGTACAATATTTCTTCAACTGCACCATTTTCCGAGTCTAGAAGTTCGATGCTTTATTTCCAGAGTTAAGCATTGCAGAGAAGTCCGAGCTCCTCGTTGCCAGTATCCTTCAACGAGCACAAAATACACTGTCCCCACAGCAATGGTTATATCGCTGAATTGGGTTTGTTTTTTTTAAATAAATTCTCAAGATCAATCACTATTTACTTTGGAGAGTTCCAGATCCGACGGAAACCCAGATTCCTCCTCTATAGAGATATGGGTGAGTATGGTTAGCTTATCGCCAGGAAGCAGAGTGACTCTCTGATCGGAAAGGATTTGTCGCAATATGAAATTGGGGTAACCAAATTCTTTTTCGGACTCATAATTACCAATACCACCATCTCTTCATTTCCACTCACCCTTTATTATTGGTGATTGAAATCCTCATCACAGCTGTTATCATTACTCCTGAGTGTAGATATTCACTCACATATCCTCCACTGCCTTTGGCCCTGCCTCCTTGATAGCACTGTATCCACTATCGATCATGCATCCTCCTTGTAGAAAAGAATCTAGTTGATTTCACACATTTTACCGGAAGGCCGGTCCGGTAAGTTATTTATAGTTAGGAGATTGCTAAACTGAACTTCAAACACTTTCCAACCCTTCTTCGAGTTTCCTAAAATCCGAAAGCTAGATTCTGTAGGCACACAAAGAATTCATTTTGGAGAACCGAAGTCACTAAAGCATTACTCCTGATTCAGACGCAAATAAAACTTATTTGAACAACAAGAGAAACCTTCAGAAATTTATCTAATCAGCACTTACCTGAAGAGTTATCGTATAATGATAAGATTCCATTACTTTTTCTTACCACATTATTATTAAAAAACTCTCTCTCTTTTTATCAGTCTCTCTCTCTCTCTCTCACTCCCCCCACTCTATCTTACTCTCTCACTCCCCCCTCTCTCTCTCTCTCACTCCTCTCTCTCTCTCTCACTCCCCCCTCTATTTCTCTCACGCACGCACAAACACACAACTCTCCTGGTGCCCATATTGATGATTAGTTCCTTGCAGAAGGCAAGGAGTGACAAACCTGTACTAATTAATTGAAAAAGCAAGCTAGAATGGATGTTTTGTAGGTGCATAAAATCAAACTTCAATTAAAAAGATTTAATGTCAATCTTCTATACATAATAAAATCCTTAGTCCCACCCTAGCTAGAAAAGGGTGGTAACCTATAGATAACCCGTCCCAATTAGCCATAGTAGCAAAATGAGGACGTTAATAAATAAAAATAATATACATAATAAATTGTTATACATATTATTTGTCATCCTATAAAATAATTAGTTACAAAAACAATTAATATCATTCAATCATTTAGTTCAGATTATCGGAGGAGATTTAGTAGAGGATGGATTCTTTGCATACATATATGTATGTATATATAAAGTAAAAAAAGTTCTCTAATATTAAAACGATTAAAATTTTCTTTTCTTATTTCAAATATAAAATATCAATTATTTTAATTAAAATGAAGCTTTGGTTTTGCTACGTGTATGTCTAAATATTCGTGTTCTTGTGATTTTCTCTATCCCTATTCGGAAAATTCATTCTACGCACATGATGAACTGAATAAAATGTACGAACCAAAGAATGTATAGTAATACTGATTCAGTGGATATCCAACTGTAGATATGCTTACAGGTAATATGTCTTATTACTCTACACCATGGTCATCTAAGGTTTCCTCTTTTTCATTTGTATGCGTAGTTTGTATGTGTTGTTTTAAAGAATTTAATCTTGTTGCTGTATAATCACAATAAGGGCAAGTGAGTGGTTTACCATTAGTATGTTTAGACATTATGTGGCGTCTTAAATTGCTAGACTGAACAGAACTATAGTTACAATGTGGGCAACAGTGGGGTTTAACATTTGTGTGTTTATACATTGTGTGGTAGTTTAAAGCAGTAGAGGTAGCCGCGCTATAGTCACATTGTGTACAAGAATATGGTTTATTATTCGTATGCTTAGCCCTGATGTGGCGCTTTAGAGTAGTACTCTGAATAGCGGTGTAATCACAGTGTGAGCATGATAGAGGTTTTTTCTCATTAGAATGTATACACATTATGTGAAGTTTCAAACAACGATTATCACTAGTACAGTATTCGCAATGGGGGCAAATGTGTGACTTTTCGATTGTATGCTTAGATTTTATATGCAGTTTCAATACGGCAGGATAAACCGTTTTGAAAGTGCAGTGGAAGCAAGCGTGAGGTTTTTCGCTTGTATGCTTCGCCAATATATGATCTTTCAAATGACGCCTTTGGACTGTACTGTAATTACAGTGAGGGCAAACGCAAGGTCTGAAATTGGTATGCTTAGCTATTATGTGCTTTTTCAGATCGCGAGGATAAACAGTTCTATAGTCACAGTGAGGGCAGGAGTCGGTTTTCTCACCGGTATGTTTAGCCATAATGTGCTTCTTCAAGTGGTGGCCATAAGCGGAGGAATATTGGCAGTGAGGGCACATATGTGGCCGTTCGTCTGTATGTCTAGCGAGTATGTGCTTCTTCAGGGTGAATTTGTGCCCTGTGCTATAGGTGCACTCCGAACAGGCAAAACGCTTCCTCGGCTCTTCAACTACATCTGAAGGTTCCGTTACTGTACTCTTTTCTCCAAGGCTACTACTGCAATCTGCTTCTGCCGCTTCATTCTGACTACTGACTGGTAGAGACTCAATCTCAACCTTTGGTGAACCTGAAAAGTAACATCACCATATTATATAAGTAATTCCATTCAAACATTCAGCAAGCCCATCTCTCCAAATTGAATCTGAAAAGTGGTACAGCGGTTGGAGTATTGTGGGTAATTGTCTAATTTATTGTGAAAAAAGACCATGAATTTTATAATCTTAGCTGTATTGTAACCTTAAAGTATTTAAAATTGCAATTTTTTCTGTCTGGTTTTATGTACATACAATGTCATCAAACCTATAATTTCCGTTAAAGGAAATCAGCTATTGAGGTCGTACACATACCAAGATCCTACCTAGGAGATAGCTAAAATGAGGTCCGTTTTAAATTACACATAAAACCACTATTCATCTGATATTAGCAAAAAGCTGAAACATCTTATCCCAAATTTAAATATCAAATAGGGAACCCGCACTACATTCAAGTATGTTATGTGTAACGCCATTCAATTAAGTTTTACGTTCCTGACTCTAAAATGTGTATGCGGTCAATACCACACTCGATGATTCTTTTCTGAATCATACTGGCCGTTCTTTCTTGAACTAAGTATTAATTTCGAGCATAATTTGCAGAGCACCACCTATGACGGACTTTTTTTAAAAAAAACTTTCAATTAATACATCTCTTCCAGTATCTACAAAATCAGGTAGTGATCCGGTATAGTTTCATCATGATGCCATCAGTATAAATAAACATATATCATTTGAGAGGATCCAATTACCAATCCTTAATTGTGACAAGATCAAAGGAAATTTTTGCAAATATTTCGTCATGAATACAACCTCAATAGGAGATTTCCCTTAAGGCAAATCTGTTAAAACCTGAGTAACAAGTCAGGCTAGTACGAGGTACTAAGTATGTGTTAGTTAGTCTCATAAAAAAATGTAATAGATTACCTGAATCAGATTGCATGCTAGAATCTGAAACGTCATTATCCTCGCCACAAAAATCCAAGTCACTTTCTTTCTTAAAGCCTGAAAAATATTTGAAAACTATTGAAAATTATTCTAGAGAATATAAAACATGAAGATGACAATGCCTAATATATCTAACAGTCTTCACATGCCACTCTTGTATGATAGTAACCAAAATCCTGTAAATCATTGTTTTTTTCGGATTTCCTCCATGATGGTCTGAGAAACAGATTACATCGTATCATATTCTATTATAGATTTCAATCCAACCAATATAATTTACGGATCGAACAATGTAACAACCAATTGAAAACATTGCATAAAACCTTAGCTCCTACTGTAAATTTTAGTTTTGTAGCCAAACTCGGTATTTAAATGTTTAATGTAAAACTTAATATCTAGATCTTTTATACGGGAAAAAACGTACAATTCTTAAATCGCCTTTACTATTTGTCTGATCAAGAAATATTGAACCAACATTGGAGTTTTGCACTCACCCGTAACCCAGGAAAACTGCAGCTGATCTTAAGGACCCTAATAATATTTTATAATTTTTTCCCTTAAGGGAAATCTGCTAATAAGTCTTAATTTAGAGAATAACATAGCTTGGGCAAACAGGTTCAATTCTCATAAAAACTTAGTAAACAGTGTTGTTAAGAAACAAGATTTAGATAATCTTTTTGTAAAAGGAAATCAGATATTGGGGGTTATACTCATGACGCGATTTTCGAAAAATTTCTTCAAATGTCCAACGATCCTTCCCAGGAGATAACGAATATATATATATATATATATATATATATATATATATATATATATATATATATATATATATATAGACAGAGAGAGAGAGAGAGATTTATATATCTTACTGTTAACGCTCTATCGGCGGAAAATTATATTTCGCAAAAGGAAGTAAAAATACAATTACTATGAAATAAATTAATCCAGGACAAATACTCCATAAAATAACTTACCTGAGGTCTCTGGGAGCGGTTCCTCATCTGAATAAGCATCCTCAGTTTTTATAAATACTGGATCACCACTAGCACCTTCAAAACCTGTTCAGAAATATTTTTAATGGTACACCACAACAAAGATGAGAAAATGGGAAGAGAATTAGAATTTAGTATAAAAAAGGTCGTCACGCTAGGACAGTTTTCACGAAGACGATTGGAATATGATAAGTTGATGATCTCATCTCGCTATCAATTCTTTGTTCCTTCTGCAATAAGAATTGTTAAGTATATTGTGCATTTATATTTCTGTCCTCTATGTAGGATTTGTACCTCCTTGTTGACAGGTTGCAGTATGTTAAAGTGAGTCGCTATATATTGTGCAGTTCGGCCTCATGTTAGAATGTTCAGTTAATAATTATAATTAATTAAAGTCTTTATCAGAGTGTTTTTCTTTCACTTTAACAAGAATCCTTATTCTTGTAAAAGGGGTTTACAAAAACCCGAAACCAATAAAATACAAATAACTCGTTTGGTATTCCAGTCGTTGAAAGCCTCATTTCAACAACAATTGTAGACAAATAAAATTCCAAAGACAGTGCTTATATCAATTTTTTCAAAGCGACTCACAGTAGCCGAAATAAGGGCCGCATCCCTAGGTCGGTCTTAGCCATTAAATAGTGTAATCTTTAGTTTTCCACGAAACGACTAAACATTCAGAATGCTGCTAGTCAAATAAACATCATGTAGTTCAGAAAGTAAATTTTTAAATGATGTGCTCATAACACCATTTATGTGCTTGTGCCTCACATAGTAAAAGTTATGATATGAGTAGGACTGGAGCATTACTGAGGGCTGAAAACTAAAAAGTCCGTCACGCAGGGGATGCGTAAACTAAGCAGATTTCCCTTTTGATGATTAATAATAGATAATCTACATACTGGTAAGACAACATCACCGTGAACATTAATGAATAAAGATAAACGGAATGGAAATAAGAAATGTTTTATCCAATTTCAATAACCTTCCAACAGGAAGCGTTAGGTAAACAAACGGATCTGTCCGCCTCCCACCGGAAAGAAAAACCATTTCTGACATATATCGGTATATAACATATTAATTTCATTGAGAACTACTTACTATATTTAGTATTGTAATTAATAATGAGTCAGAATAATTGTTATCTCAATCAATCAAATTTTAGTAGTCCAAAATAAGACGGGGGGGGGGGGGTCACCATGACATATTTGCATTTATCTCGTATAATAAAGGTCACTTCAATAATACAATGTTTGGCATTTAAACTTCGAATAATGTGATTTATTATGTAGCAGAGTATTTTTTATGTAACATGAGTAGAAGTGGCGGTTTACTGATGGCTGAAAAATGAAAATATCTCGGTTAATATTCAAGATATTGAATAAATGTATATAACAATATTTATAGCACATTTAATTTGCAATAAGATTAGTTCTATACAATTTTTCGATCCGACCTATGGTAACGGAGATATTTTGAATTTTCGAAAATCCTCCCCTCTAAACCCCCCTCCCCTGGCCCGATTTCAGCCGTTAACGAACTTGATCTTTCTTTTTACATAAGACGACTAAATTTTCATATATATATATATATATATATATATATATATATATATATATATACAGTTTTGAACAGACCTCATTTTCGTCATCTACTGGGTAGGATCGATGGACATTTGAAGAAAAATTTCGAAAATCGCATCATGAGTACTACCTCAATATCTGATTTCCCTTAAGGGAAATCTGCTAAAAAAATAAAGTGCTAATATATTCAGTCCCCAACTCCAAAATTTTGAAATTAACTACAGGGTGGAAGGGATTGAGAATTATCTTTAAGAAATAATTTTATAGCGATATAACATGGCTCAAGGTGATTATAGTTGGTAGAATTCACAAAATGTTAGTCAGACGCTAATGGAAGCACATAAAACACGCTCACACGTTTCTTCAAATGTCAAAAATTGTATAGAATCAACCTTGTTAAACAATTAATTTTATACAATTCTTGTTCAATACCCTTTTTCTTTATTTCAAATATTAAACAGTAATTGGATTTCTTTTTTTAATTTTCAGCATTCAATAAACCCAAATTAATTATAAGTTTCACTTTAAGTCACTAAGACTCTCATTTTCAGAGTATACTTGAAATGTATTTTTACAAAGGCTTCTTACTGTTGCGGGAGAATACAGAATAGACGATATGGCCAGTAGGTCATTTTCCTTAAAGGAAATCAGCTATCGCAGTATTAATAATGACATGATTTAGAACATTTTCCTCAAATGCCCATCGATCCTACCAAGTAAATGACAGAAATTGTGGTCCGTTCAACATTGTGTTTGTACGTGTGTGTATACATACATACATACATACAAATATATATATATATATATATATATATATATACACACACACACACACACACACACACACACACACACACACACACACACACACACACACACACACACAGATATATATACTTACAGGGTCTCCCAAGTTCCCCTTGCTATTCCCGTAAAATCGCCAACTGTATTAATAAAAGGGTGAGACTTGGTGTGCCAAAATTTGGAGATCTGAAAAATCTTTTCAGTCCATATTCAATCTCATAGCCTTCTCCAGCGACCATAACTTTGGAATTTTCAATCGAATGCCATACTTTTTATGATGGATTCTTATAAAAAATCAAATTTTAAAACGACTTAATATCGGTGAATTTACCGATTTGACGCATCCTTTAGCCATAAAATCTTTATTCCAGAAACGCCACATTTCATTGAAGAATGACATAAAAGTTGAAGCCAAAAAAATTATCTTTGAAACAAGTCTATAGGAAAAGGAATGGATTCTGAAATAATGATAACAAATAAATAAAAATATTTAAAACAAATACCGCAAAAGTATTCTTGAATGAATTCAAAAAAATGTCTTCTTCAAAAAAAGCCAACATAACAAAAAACGTTCTTAAAATGTAATATGTTTGTTTATTCAGGGGTTTTGTTATTATTCAGTCCCATAGGGATGTCCCTGTAATCTGGAAGTTCATAAGGGATATGTTTTCTATTTAATTTAAAAACTCATCATTTAGGAAGCGGTTGAAGACTTAAAATAGAAACACACTCCTCATGCTAAGAAATGAAATGTGGCTGTAGTTTGACGGATCTCCTTCCCACTTCTCAATCGCTACTCGATCAACAATAAGAGAAATCTTTCCCCAACGCACGATACCGCACCGCTTTTTATGCAGGTGAAAACATGTATTCGTATTACAAATAATTACTACGTAATTAGTTTTAAATAAATTAATTCTAAGAACCTTTTTTTGTTATGTTGATGTTTTTTGAAGTAAACATTTTTTTGGTTCATTCAAGAATATTTTGCGGTATTTGTTTTAAATATTTTATTATTATTTTTTGTATTTATTTCTTTTATTTCAGAATCCATTTGTTAACTATTTATCGTAGTAACTATAGACTTAACTTATAGAATGTTTTAATCTCAAAGATTTAAAAAAAAAAAAAAAAATGAGTTCTTGATCAATTCCTCCCACTGTTCAAAATACTGTTTACAAAATGAATTATAATCATGAATAGCAATCATTTAAGTACCTCAGGACATAAAATTCCTAATTATCGACAGCATTGTTTATTATACACTAATAACTAAATTACGTATTCATTTTAAAAATAATTACTTTAAAATAAATTCATTCTAAGAACATTTTTTATATGTCGATGTTCATTGGAGAAAACGTTTTTTGGATTGATTCAAGTATAATTTTGAGTAATTTCGTCTTAAATACTTATAGCAATTTTAAAGGGGAGGGGGTGACAGGAAGTTGGAACGCGCTGTATATGTGTGTGTGTGTGTGTGTTAGTTAACGCTTTAGCGGTCGCAATTTTTGTTTAATCGTTACTAACCTCGATATTTAATCCTTTTATGTAAAAAGAAAGGCCATGTCCATTAATAACCGAAATCGGAGCAGTAGGAGGAGGGGGTTTAAAGGGGAATTTTCGAATGTTCAAAATATCTCAGTTACTATACGTCAGGACTAAAAATTGTATAGAACCAATAATATTGTAAATTAAATGTACTATAAATATTTTTATATAAATTTATTCTCTACCTTGAATATTAACCGAGATATTGGCATTTTTCAGTTTTCAGCCCTCAGAAAACCCCCACTTCTACTCATATCTCATAAACAATACTCCGTTATGTAATAAACAACTTTAGTTGAAGCTTAAATACCACGTATTGTTTTCAAGCGACCCTTACGTAGAGCACCAGGAAAGTTTTGGAATAGGACTTTATTTTTTACAATTTTTCAAAATACTTTCCACCGCATAAAACACACTTCTCCATCCTCCTAAACCAGTCTTCAAAGTAGCCCTGCCAAGTTTCTTCTGGGATCTGGGCACTCTCGAAGTCCCAGGCCCTCAATAGGTCCTCATCGCTTGAGAAATGCCTCCCTTTCAGCCTTTTTTTCACGTGAGGGAAAAGCGCGAAATCACAGGGAGCTAGATCTGGGCTGTAGGGAGGGTGCTCTAACAGTTTTATTCCAGTACTGGCCAAATATTCTGTGCAAACTCTGAAACGATGCGCTGGAGCATTATCCTGGTGGAGGAACCATGTGTCCATTCTAGATATATAAGACTGTGTGATTATACGTAGAGTGATGACGTCATCAGTTAAGATTTTGCGAACGAGATTTGAAAAAAAATTATTTCTTCTATACCATACTCGATCTTTAATTGTATCATTACACATTGAAAACCATATTAATTAATGGCCGAAATCGGGGGTGGTTTACAGAGGGATTTTGAAAATTCAAAATACCTCCCTTGTTATGGAGTCGTTTCGCAAAATGTTAAAGAACCAATATTGTTAAGATATTGAGGCTCTACACATTTTTTCGTAACTCAAGAATTCTGTAATTTCACGTATTTAGCATTCAATAACACCCCCCCCCACCCCACAACCATTTATCGTCGGTTTTTTACATAGAAATAGAGAATATGTGACGAGATCAATCTGAGTGTTTTACCAGATTTGGGAAATCTGCTTAGTTTACGCAGCATCGCGTGACGGGCTTTATTAAAACCCTACTTCTTCAAAACATCTGATGCCCAGCCTAAATTTCAAGACTTATTTACATAGGTTTGTTATTACCGACAAAATGGAGAATACATGGCGTCCGGCACTTGGGGTAAATGCTTAGATTACACAAAAACTGCGTGACAGACTTTGAATGAACTTTTATCATCTAAATAATACTTGTAATAGGGTAACCGTTGAATTTAAATAAATAAAGTAAATAGAAAGCTCTTGAAACACTGGCTTTTTGTTCATTAATTATCAAATTAGTCTTTAAGAGACTAATCGAATAAACGTTTGTGATAGAGAGAAATAAACTATTAATAAAAAATGACAACTTACAGTTTATGTTATCAGTTTCTGCCATTTTGTTTACTCCAAATTCCAAGATGAGAAACAAAGCTAGACAGACGGTTGTATTTACATAGGTAGCAGCGTAAGTTAACCTTCCTCCTAGATAACTATACCGGAATAGGGCTATGACTATGGCCGTCTATAGCGTCAAAAATCAATTGGACTCACAAAACTCACGATACCCTAGACACGTTGGCTGGTACGGAATGGTTTTCTCCCTTGGACTTGCAAAGCGGCTTCTGGCAAGTAGATATTGCCGATAAGGACAAAGAGAAAACTGCCTTTAGCGCTAGCAATGTTTTATGGCAGTTCAAGGTGATGCCATTTGGGCTCTGCAACGCTCCAGCTACTTTAATGGAGCGTTTAAGAGAATGTGTGCTGAAGGGTTTCAATCGGAAGACGGGTTTCGTGAGCTGCTTATCTTCCTGGGGCATTGATGGGACGCAAAAAGTCATTGGCTACTACAGCAGGGTACTCTCCAAAACCGCAAGAAACTTTTGCGTTAAACGGCGGGAGCTTCTGGCAGTGTTGGAGCGCGGAAAGCTCCTAGCATCTTCCATAGAGAAGCCAAGACCATCCAACGAAACTGCAGAAGATCCCTACCGTAATATGGAGTACTTTTAACAATTGACATCTGGTAAAGACACCGCTATGGTTGTACAGATAGTATCCAAAACCCGTTGTAGGTGGGGGTGGTCATACTATAGGTGGTGGCTTTGCAGTAATAGGTAAGTAAGCTGCAGAGTTGCAAATTTTACATAACCCTACAATATCTAGTAATTCCTCGGTTAGGATTTTCTACCTTTTCATTTATCTCCTCAAGAATTCAATAATCTACCTCGTGAAACATATATAGATGAAGTATCTGTAAAAATAACTCCAAAAGCTATCAGGGTTAGCTTTGATACTGCTACGACCTTATCCTGGCATATTAATAATCAGCAAACGTTATTCGGTGTAAGCGCCATTGGTCCCAATCATAAGTATATATTACTGAATCGTACTCCAAAGAATCCTACATATGCTACTATAGAGCAAGCAGATATGTCTAGAATAGTAACACGTCTGTGGTGATCGAAAATATCCGCTACTGAATTTAAAACGGAATTTCCAACTAGTTTTGGACTATAAGGTCTCTTCCCTTTTACGCTGGTATAATGCTTCAACGTGATTCGGATAATGAATCATTTAAATGCGATAAAGGTCATGTCGACATTACTTCACATACAAATGTTTTAGATCACAATGATGGACCATGTTTATTTATAAATATAAACCTAAGTTCGTAGCTTTAAAAGTAAAACGTAATCTTTCTGGAACTGATGCCATTGTTACAAAATCATCAGTGTCATGGTAGTATATTTTCCATTTATAATATGAGCTAACTAATTTACCCGGTTTCGCCCGGGAAACATGTGAGGCTGATGATGGTATTTTTTTAGGCTTTACTTTGTACAATATTTTTACATTTTCCCGTCTCCGTGCTTATGATTTGCACCCGAGACCGGCGTGCTGGGGATATGTTAATAATAAAATTATTTTTTATGTACTCAATTCTACAAAATATACAATATTTTTATATTACCCGATTCCAGTGCATGTATGTTTTTTTGTACATAACACAATCAAAGTTTATAGTATTAACAATATTATTCAAAATCATAGCAAAAATTCTGCATTCCGAACCATCTA
Source organism: Riptortus pedestris (assembly GCA_019009955.1). NCBI lineage: Eukaryota > Metazoa > Arthropoda > Insecta > Hemiptera > Alydidae > Riptortus > Riptortus pedestris. Next base: position 232,717,054 of record CM032228.1, read on the forward strand.
TAATAAACGTTCATTTCCTCAAAAGTGGTCCATAGCACCACTCGGATGGCAGCCGTTTTATGTAAGTAATAACCAGAATTAAAAATACTCTTTTGTATGTTTGGAAAGTGCTGGATATTCTTAATGGTACATAGCATGCTCAGTAAAGTATAACATATATTAACGAAGACAAACAAACACCTGTTGTTATATGTTCGTTTGCCAAAAAATAAAAAGATTACGAAATATCGCGATTTTATATTTCACGCCTCTCATATAACCCCCCTCCCTCCTGTTCGTACCTCGAAATTTTAATATAGCTTATAATCAGGGAGGTATTAATACTCCCCAAAATCAAATCACATTTGAAATTCGTTTAGTTTGGTTGAGTCTTTTGTGCCATATAAAATTGTTGACTCCCACTGTAGTTTTTAGCGTATTACTTATAAGTGTATATAACAAAAGTTACTCTAAATAACAAAATAAAAAACTTTTGCTATTTGCATATCTGCCAAAAACCAATAGGAAACGAAATATCGCTATTTTTAATTTCAGGCCTCCCTTATAACCACCACTCCAGTTCGTCTCAGAGAGTATTAATATAGCCTGATAATTTTCATAAAATTCGGTTCAGCCATTTATGATTCTATAAAGGACATTCAAACATTCATGTATATGTGTGTATATATATATAAATGTAGGAATCAATGGTGGTAGAATTGTACAGGAAGTAAAGATGGCTGGAGCTAAAGTAGAATGGCATTTAGGTTAGGAACATGATAGTGAATATATGGTTCCAGTAGAACAAGGAATGTATAATACATCACTTCAATGGCCTTTTCATACTATGTCTCAGCCTCAAGTTCATATCGGTGTTTTACTAGTACAGTCTTATGTGGTGTAGATAAAAGCTTTTTGAATGCTTCTGCAGTGTATTATATGGAGCCAGAAATTAAACTTACCTCAAATATTAATAATCTATCTTTAATAGAGAAGATGTTCACTGACATATACATTCTGTATATGATCAAGACTAGATTGCCTCAGGAATATAATATATTCAACATTATATTATAATGTTGAACATATTCATGGAAAAAATAAACAGTTTTTCGAATAAATTGTCTTTATTTATCTATATCCATAATATTATATTTTTGTAACAAATGTATAAATGCAACAGGTAACATTTTTTTATACGTTCAGGAAATTCGTACTGTACAAAAGAATAAAACGTCAAATGCACAGCAAACTCTTCATTTTGAGAAAAAGCACGTCTGTTTGTAGCAATAAGAACAGGCGTCCAAGATATAGGCCTGTTAGTTTTATATTTTGCATTTGCAGACATGTTTGGTCCTGAAAATAAGAATTGAATGTTTCGAAAGACGCTGGTTCTAGGGCTCGTCCATGAAAGGAACATTACGGCCAATACAGTCTTTAATTGGGAATTGATAGTATTTGTTAAAATTCCCAATGATTCTATAATTGATCATTACTTCCGACAATACAGAACAGAGCCATGTTTTGCCACAGTTAGGTGGACCGTACAACTCCATACACATCTTTTAACCTGACTCTTTAGCAAGTTGGCAATATATACTTGTTAGGTAGGCAGGTAACGTCATATTATTATGTCTAGCCTGACAGGCTAGAAATTCTTCTAATAATACGACTTACGTCTGGCCAGTGTAGTCCTCTAACAGATTGCCGTCTATCGAACCATACAGCTTTAAAATGGAGGGATTAAGATGAAGCTGGCATAATTCGATAAACGGCATTCTAGCAAGTCTCTGTCTGTATATGTTTAAAGGTTGTATCAATGGTGGGTTTGAGTCCGTATACATGCCGTAAGGTTCTTCTAGCCACACACGAGACCTAAAACAGAATGATATTGGTGTTATCAAGGGTGGTTAGGGGTGGTATCATGGGCAACCTCTTCGTCCATCACTGTCCGTAGGGATCCCAATGATACATTTCGTTGGATATAAATTCATTTGCATCAATTATGAACCTCTCCTGCTCATTAACTCGGTTGTACACGATGTACCTCGGTCATACACCGAGATATGAGAGAGCTCGGTATCGATGGTAACAAACTCCCTGACCGGAACAACTCGGTGAAGTCTACGGGTGCTGCGTCCTGTCCCTTTGCTGAAAGTCCTGAAGAGACTGTATCTTGCTGCAGCGACAAGAGGTGTTGGTGTAGGAGCAGTCGAGGACTTTCTGGATGTGATCCTGTCCACTGCTGAGATGGACGGTGATGGTGAGTTGACTACTGGAGCCTCCTGCTAGTTGTAGCTGGTTAAGGCAGACACGAACGCCTGCCGCGCCCTCACGAAGAGCTGTGATGGGCAAGAGTGTATGGACAATCTTTCTAATTGGTGATACAGAAAGGTAGTTCAGTTCTGCCTGTCTTTGGAGACCGCTCCACCGTCCATCTTTGTAGAACTCGAGAAGATGAAAGATGAATTATGATTCAAGCCGGAACTATTTGACATACATCCGTGTTTGCCGCTTTATAATCGGATTTTCTCTGCAATAACGGGGCAGCGTACTCAGCTGGTCTTGACATAGAGTATTTTACACAGAATAACCATCAATTGACATACAAGGAAAATTAAACTCTATTTATTCTGAATCTTTTTGTACTAACTTACGAGGTAGAAACAGAGCCAACAACAGTACAATTAATGTAATTATGAAAAAAATCAGGATTTATCTTTTTTTGTGACATACGAGGTTGCTGATCAATCTCTTTATTGCATTCCTATTGTGATTGAATTTGTTTCGTCTTTTCTGTTGTTCCGACTTTCATGAATATATTTGGTTTTTCTTCCTTTTCCATTTGTTCCATACTCCTCGTTGATGAGCTAAGTGTGGTATTCAATTATTCCATTAATATATGCCCTTTGGAGCTAGAGAAAAACTTCATGAATTATTTTTTTTTCAACAACACAATTATAAGTAGGAAAAAGAACGAGCCCTTCTAAATCTCACCAACTAACACCCCAAGTAAAAGTAAGGCAAATGTTTAAAATAAGAAATATGAAAAATGGTTAACGAAATTTTGCTCATAACTGTGTGCTTATATAATAAGTATCGTCAGTGATGGTAAAATTTGTAATAATTCTCTGAGTTAAAGCTATACTGATTCACTGCAGAGGTATTGATACTCCATTCAAACTATATACGTTATAACATTTTATGCTCTAAAAACTGAAATTTTTGTTATAGGTGAAAAAGATTATCTGAAACACTTAAAATAATACAGACTGTAATCTCTCATTTTTTCTATGCATGTTATGCCTTAGGTAATTTTTCTTCCTGAACTTCCCTAAATATAATGAACAAATATCATATCTGCACCAGATGTAGAAGTTGACTAAATATGAAAAGGAAAACAATGTTCCTATTTAAAGAATGATCTATTATTCACTCCATTAGACCGTTTCGTTTTTAATTTTAAAATAAAAAAAAATTCAGTCTCCAATTTAATTTATTGGAGCTTCTGATATTTCAGCTCTAAAGTCATAATCTGGAAGAGAAGGGCTTGTACTAATAAACATTAAATTGCATAAAAGTTGAAGTCAATTACTCCATAGATTGAGTTTCATATCAAAGATTATTATCATGGCATAGGTGTTACTAACCTTGTGTTAGTGCATGCAAAATATTAAATATTTTAACAATATTCTTTCAGGCTAAAACCATATTCAATTTTTTTTTTGGGGGGGGGGGAGGGGTTTGGCCTGTGTAAGTTAACCTTCTTTGTTAGTAGGGGTCTATTTTAAATCACACACACACACACATATATTTATATATATGGAAATTGTTTGACTTGTAAAGTTATTTTTGTTACAAGGTAAGATGTTGGTTGTATTTTGTGATGAATATTTAATTTGCCATTTCCATTTTATGTTAAAAACTAGTTATATGCTTTTTTTTTTAAATAAAAATAAATATGAGAAACATTATTATTAAAGAAATAAAATAATTTGTTTTTGCTGTTTATAAAATTTATAGAATTAGGTTAGGAGGATCTAATATTATGGACTGAGATAATATTTGTGTAGGTACCTTATTTTTTCTTCCTCATTACTGTACTACAAATAAATAAATTTGACTAAAACATTGTTGTCTTATTTTTATATACCTTATACAAAATAAAAACAAGCAAATGCTTTAATGGCTCACACCAATTCAAATAAAAGCTATAACAAGGTTCTTTAAAAGAATTCAAGTACTGGACCAGTTATCAATCAGGTCGGATCCTCTAAAACTTTTAGCCCCTGAAGAGGTTCCACAAGTGTTTGAAACATGTTGGGATTTTTTTTAATAAAAGCTGGTTATTGTTTTTATTTAAATTGACCATAGGCATCAAATACTTGATTACTTTAAATCATCAAACTCTAAACACCCACCAAGCTTACTTAGCAGATTTCCCATATGCTGAACACACTATCGACATGTCATTATTTGTTCTCCATTTCTCCCACTATAATGATTAGTGGCTCAGGTTCTCAAAGTGAAGATTGTATTAGTAAGGAGTGGGGGTCTCAATTTCTGTGTCAGTAAAATAATTTATGGAACAATAATTGTAGAAAATTATATTTGTATAGTAACATTTTTCCATCTGACCTGAAGGGGATATTCAGAAATTTTTCATTTTACCCCTCTTGAAATGTCCCACATCCTTGTCCATTGAAAAAAAAAAAAAGACTTCATATTTTAAGACCGAAATAAGACGTTTTGTAATAGATGCGAAATGAGCAAGAATGAGGGGTGTAATAAAGAGTGAAACAATTCATATTTAATAAAGAGATTTTGAATTCGCCCTCTTCTAACCCCCCCCCAGTATGAAATTGGTCTTTAGTTTTACATAAAACACACACAAATATATACATGGTCCGGAAATAATCAATCTAAAATTGTGACTGCTAAACCGAAAACAGACGTGTGTGTGTGTATGTATGTTTGTATGTGTATATATATGTGTATTGATATACATAATGTTTAACAGAACTCATTGCCATCTTTTAGGTATGATTGAAGTACATCACAATTTTTCAAAAAATGCATCATGTGTAGAAGCTTAATGGCTGATTTCTCCTAAGGGAAATCTGTGACATGATCTGGAAATATTGCTGAGGCATTTCTGCCTTCTTCAAGAGTTCCATACCATAGTAAATTTTCTTTGGAACTGATGACCTCATCCTTGTTTATTCCTCCTAAAAGAGAAATTATCTCTTTGTAATTCCATGAATATAGCACCTGAATATAGTCGTATGAGACAGGCGAATGACCGAGGTATTTCTTAATAGAACTGGTCTACATTTAAACTGTGCATGATGTTATGGGATAGTCATAGTAGTGGATTAGAATGGAATACTTGTATCTTGCTTCTTAAGCTTATCACATTATCTCAGCAAATGAATAACAGCTAATTTTTACTTCAGGAAGTATTGCAATTGCAAAAAATTTCAGATTTCAACAGAATTATACTTTTTGACCCATCACTGAACCCATTTTGACTAGTTTAAGCTTGACATCTGTACTTATCTCACATAACATAAATGGCTAGACTTAGAAAGTTGAAATTACATATTTAGGATTCTTGTAATGTCTAGTTGTGCAGCTCCCCTTTTGATCAAACTCAACTAAGGGGGAGAGAAATGGGAAAATAAAAAAATTGAAAATTCTCTGTACGTATTGGAGATAGAAAAACATCCTATTAGTATAGGATCTTTTTTTTTTATCACAAAAAGATCTACAAATTACAATCTGTGACATTTTTCAAACCGATAAATTGGAATGAAGATATTGTGCATCACTTTCAAATGAAATACAACCGAGGATTTAATTTAATTCAATATGAGTACAAGGAAGTAACCATATAAGATTTAAGAAACAATGGTTACTCGACAATATATATAGGTGCTGTGGGAGGAAAAAGCAACAAGCAACTCAAGGGTGCATCAGATTGCAAAACTATCCAGTACCCTTAGTATACACAAGCAAACTTCTCTTAGTAAATCAAACTCAGTAAATAAAATAATTTTTTATTATTAAATATGGTGGCAAAACTTGATTATCAGTGCTAAAACATATGAAATATAATTGACTAGAATAGTTTTAGTGTTTAGTTTTTATGTGTTTCTTGAAAATACTTCTGATTATTGTGCTATAATTACACTCTGAACACGAATATGGTTTCTCTTTGTTGTGGTTTGTATTAATGTGAATCCTCAAAGAAGCAATTCTGTATGCTTGATAATTACAATATGGGCAAAACAGAGAATTCACATTTGAGTGTTTATTTTTCATGTGACGTTTTAAATTGCTTGATTGTACAGAACTAAAATTGCAATAAATGCAGGTGTGTGGTTTCTCGTGTGTGTGTTTAGCCATTACGTGTTGTTTTAAATCACACAAACGTACTGTGGTAAAATCACAATGAGTGCAAGAGTGAGGTCTTTCGGATGTATGTTTAGACATTATGTGCTGTTTTAGCGACTTGGAATAAAGAGTATTATAATCGCACTGAGAGCAAGAGAGAGGTTTGTCTTTCGTATGCTTGGCCATTATGTGAAGCTTCAAAGCTCTAGAATGGACACTTTTATAGTCACAGTGGGGGCAAGAGCAGGGTCTTTCACATGAGTGCATTGACATTATGTGCATTTTTATATTGCTAATCTGAACAGAACTGTAAGAACAAAACGGACAATTGTGGGGCTTATTAATGGTATGCTTAGACATAACATGGCGCTTCAAGTTACTAGACTGAGTAGTTGTATAATCACAATAAGGGCAATTTATCGGCATTTCATTTGTGTGCTTTGCCATGATGTGGCTCTTTATACGGGTGGAACGAGTAGAACGATAATCACAATGAGGACAGGCAAGAGGTTTGTCAGAAGTATGTCTAGCCAATATATGCTGCTTCAAATATGTAGAGCGAAGAGCACTATATCCACAATGAGGGCAGTTATAAGGTTTTTCCGATGTATGCTTCGCCAATATGTGGAACTTTAAAGAGCTAGAACGAACAGCACTATATTCGCAATGAGGACACGAGAATGGTCTATCAGATGTATGTTGTGACTTCAGGTGGTGTTTCAGGTAGGAAATGTTAATACCTCTATAATCACAATAAGGACAAGAATAAGGTTTCAATTTTGTATGTTTCACCATAATGTGTCTCTTTAAATTGCTTAACTGAACAGACCTGAAATCACAATGAGGGCACTTTAGTGGCTTGTCGTTTGTGTGTTTAGCCATTATGTGGTGTTTTATAGACCCTGCAGTACTAAAATCACAATAAGGGCAGGTGTAACGCCTCTTAGACCCAATGATGACAACAGATGAGTAAGCCATTGAGTGGTTAGTATCTATACTACAATTGTAGCCTTTTCCTGATTTTGAGGTTCCGCAGTTAAGAGCTGATAAGAGTCTAGGCTCACACTCGGAAGGTTCTAAAAATAAAATATATACATAAATAAAAAGAAATATTTTGGCTACATAATTATACTGAAACAGCTCAGTTATATTTGTGGTGAACATTTTTATACAATGATAATTGTTTTTGAATTTAAACGATTATAATCTAAAGATCTTATGTTATAAGAGTCAAGCAAAATATTGTGGGGTTTTTAAGCACAAATGGAATTTATAATCATATAAGAATGACCATGTAAAAAACACAAAAACCAAATAAAAAGTCAAAAAAACTAAGCAGATTTCTCACTTATCTCAATAAATAAAAGTCCAATGACAACAATATTTGGTATTTAAGCTCCCAGTAAAGTGGTTTATTATATAACAAGTATTATTGTTTATATAATATGAGTGGATGTGGGAGTTTGCTGAAAACTGAAAAATGCAAAAATTCTCAGTTAATATTCAAAATAAAGAATAAGTGTATATAATAATATTTATAGTACATTTAATTTGCAATAAGATTGATTCTATACACTTTTTCGATCCGAAGTATAGTAACAGAGATATATCAAATTTTCAAAATTCTCCCTCTCCCCCTCTCCCTGGTCCGACTTCAGCTGCTAAAAAACTTGATGTTTCTTTTTCACATAAAACGACTAAATATTGAGTTTGGTAATGATCAAATAATAATTGCGACCGCTAGAGCATTAACAGATATATATCTATATATATATAAAATTGTAACCTCTGTCTGTACATTGATTTTTTTCGCGAAATTTCACGATAACTTTTCGTTTCACATGTCATAGACACCATAACTGCATTTTGTTTCTTTGTTTGTTTGTTACCTTTTCACGCATAAACGGCTGAACCGAATTTTATGAAACTTGGTATGTATATTACTACTAACCCAACTTAGACTTTAGGCTATATTAATTTTCTCTGAGGCGAACAGGAGTGGGGGTTATAAGGGAAGCCTGAAATTAAAAATAGCGATATTTCGTTTTCTATTGGTTTTTCGGCAAATATGCACATAACAAAAGTTGTTTATTTTGTTATATAGAGTAACTTTTGTTATATACACTTTTGTCGTATACCGAAGTTTAAATGCGTTATACGCTAAAAAGTATAGCGGGAGTCAACAATATTATTTGCCAAAAAAGACTCAACCGAACTAAATAAAACTCGGTATGTGTATTAGCAGTGAGGCCTTCATTATAATAAGCCATACCAACATTTCTATGGACGGGCAGGAGTGGGGGTTATAAGGGAAGTCTGAAATTAAAATTAGCTATATTTCGTTTTCTATTGGTTTTTCCGCAAATATAAACATAACAAAAGTTGTTTATTTTGTTATTTGGAGTAACTTTTGTTATATACACTTTTGTCGTATACCTAAGTATAAATGAGTTATACGTTATAACTTTAGCGGGAGCCAACAATTTTATTGGGCACTAACGGCTGAACCGAACTAAACTAAACTCGGTATGTCAATTAGCATTAATTCTTCCATGATTATAAGTTATTTTAAAATTTTTAGGTTCGAACGGGAGGGGGGTTATAAGGGACGCCTGAAATAAAAATTCACCATATTTACATGAATAAGAGACGGGAAATATAAAAACATCGAAGACAGTGAAGCCTTATCGAACAAATAATTCTATTATTAGCAAATCCACGGCAACGACGGGTATCAATCCTAAACACTGGGACGGGTAATGTCAAAATATTGTACAATGTAAAGCCTGCTAAAAAATACCATCACCATTCTGCCTGAAATGAATTCCCGGGCGAAGCCGGGTATCTGAGCTAGTAGATATATAAAATTATAACCTCTGTCTGTACATTGATTTTTTTCGCGAAATTTCACGATAACTTTTCGTTTCACATGTCATAGACACCATAACTGCATTTTGTTTCTTTGGTGTCTGTTTGTTTGTTTGTTTGTTTATTTGTTTGTTTGTTACCTTTTCACGCATAAACGGACTTAGACTTTAAGCTATATTAATATCCTCTGAGACGAACAGGAGTGGGGGTTATAGGGGAAGCCTGAAATTAAAAATAGCGATATTTCGTTTCCTATTGGTTTTTCGGCAATTATGCACATAACAAAAGTTGTTTATTTTGATATTTAGAGTAACTTTTATAATATACCTTTTCTTCGTATACCGAATTATAAACGAGATATACGCTAAAACCTATAGCGGAAGTGAACAATGTTATTTGGGACAAAAGACCCAACCGATTTAAATAAAATTCCGTATGTGAATTAACACTAACTCGTTCATGATAATAAGCTGTACCATTATTTCTAGGAACGGGCAGGAGTGGGGGCAAAAGGGAGGCCTGAAATTAAAAATAGCAATATTTCATTTCCTATAGAATTTTAGGCAATTATGCGCATACCAAAAGTTGTTTATTTTGTTATTTGGAGTAACTTTTATCATATTCACTTTTGTCGTATACCGAATTATAAACGAGATATACGCTAAAACCTATAGCGGAAGTGAACAATTTTATTTGGGACAAAAGACCCAACCGAAATAAATAAAACTCGGTATGTGCATTAGCACTAACGCTTTCATTATAATAAGCCATACCAACATTTCTAGGGACGGGCAGGAGTGGGGGTTATAAGGGAGGCCTGAAATTAATAATAGTTATATTTCATTTCTTATTGGGGTTTCGGCAAATATGCACATAACAAAAGTTGTTTATTTTGTTATTTAGAGAAATTTGCTCAACCATTCTTTTCAATATGAACTACCAGGTACGGCACCTGGAAAAATTAATTTTAATGTATGTTAATATTTTGTCCTTAATAGTTAAAATCTAAGCACAATGCACAGGAAGCGGGAAATATGACAATATGGAGGACAGTGAAGTCTTACATAAAAAATTAATTTTATTATTAACAAATCCACAGAAACGACGGGTATTAACCCGTATAGCACTGGGACGGGTAAATGTCAAAATATTGTGCAAAGTCAAGACTTGTCAAAAAAATATCATCACCATTCAGCCTCAAATCAATTCCCGGGCGAAGCCGGGTATCTGAGCTAGTATATATATATATATATATATATATATATATATATATATATATATATATTATATATATACACAATTTTAAACGGACCTCATTTTCATCATCTAAAGATTGATGAACATTTGAAGAAAATTTTCGAAAATTGCGTAATGAGTACAGCCTCAACAGCTGATTTTCCTTCAAGTAAAATAAAATAACTTCAGTTGCTCGTCTTGTTTAACATACTTATGATATCAGCCAGGAATACATAAACTAAGCAGATTCCCCATATCATTTTACAACCTATTCCCTATTTTTTTTGGAGCAAGAAGCCTAAGTAAAGAAATTTTGATATGTAGTCAGTTACTTATAGTAAAACTCAGACCATTATAAGTGGGGGTATACTGAGACTAAAAACATTAACATGCATATAATATTTTGCGTGTAACTTACATAATAAAGGTCCATTGAAAACCATATTTGGTATTTAAACGTGAAATAAGATGGTTTGCTGAAAGTTGAAAATTTAAAAAAAAAAAAAAAGTATAAAAACTTCGTTATTATATCTGATGTACCAGTGAATAAGTGGTTAAGTCCACTTACTCACTGGTCGACTTAACCACTTATTCACTGGGGTTACAGATATAAGATAGAGAAAAAGTGTGAATAACAACATTTGCAATAAGATCGGTTCAATACAATTTTTCGATTCGACTCATAACGGTGATATTTCGAAATTTCACCTCTAAACACCCCCTCTCATGGTTCCATTTCAGCCATTAACAAAGTAATCTTTGACTTTACATAAAACATATAAATATCGAGTTTGGTAATGATCAAACAAGAATTGTGACCACTAGGGCATTAACAGACAAATATATTGATCTATCCATCTGTATATAAATATATATGGATCAACTGGAGTCTGATAGGACAATAATTGACAATTATCAAACTTGATATTTGAAGGTTTTATTGAAAACTGAAGATAAAGGAGAGGACTTCTTTGTTATTATGAGTTGTTCTAAATTTAAGTTTATATGATTGTTGTGTGAGAAATGTTATCATCCTTTGAATATTAAGCAAGTAACTTATAGTTTTTAAGCTTTCTGTGAAGCCTCACTTTCGGTAATTCTGACATTAAAAATGAAGCAATAGATCATAAATATGATATTGCAAGTTTAAATACCAAAAACTATTTTCCCTTTGGGTTTAGAGGGAGGAAAATTGAATATTTGAAATATTTCCCTAATTATAAATAGGATTAAAAATTTTATATAACAAATCTTGTTGAAAACTAAATATTCTACAACTTTTCTTTAACAGATGTTTGCTATAACTTGAATATTAACAGAGTTATTTGAATGTTTTTTACTTTAGCCTCCACTCTACTCATCCAATTTTCTTTTTGATTACTTCATGTCCATCTTACATTTTAATTCCTTGTTACATACTCCTCTTACTACAGACATTTTGTTTGGAATAGTAACAACAGATAAATGCATTATTTACCTAATTTTTGCGCTGACTCTAGTAGAAATTCCAAAGAAGACTCTTCTTTCACTTCACAGCCATTTTCTTCGTTTCCTAAAAAAACAGAAAAATTGTTAAATAAAACTAAAAGACTATACGAAAAATAGTGAATACATCAAGAGATAATAGCCAAGTAAATGTCCAGAATAAGATGTTCTACATTTAAGGGTTTTCCATTAACAGTCTGCTTTTATGTTTTAAGTACATATACATTTTTTTTTTTTTTCAAATTCTGTTGGGTTTGATGTCTTATGAGCAGAGCTTTACACAAAGCTCATTTAGTTAAGTATAACCTAGTTTAGACTGGAACAGGCTCTGGTATATCTTTAACAGTGTAAATCTGTCTGCTCCCCATGGTGTGCATGCAACTATTATTAATAGGTTCAGGCGATTCATACGTACGTTTTTTGTTTCCTTGGTATGTAGAAACCATGTTAATTTGTTATCAAATATTATACCTAGAAATTTATGTTTGTTTATGAAAGATAGTTGGATTTCATTTAAGTGATTGATTGTTTAAAGAGTAACTCAGTTTTCAAGGAGGGCTACGATCTCTTCCTTGCTTTATGAATATAAATTAAATTATTTTTAGGGTATTACAATTTATTTTCACCAGATACATTAATTATTGCAAAATTTGAATTGTTTGATGTTTTGAATAAATAATTTAAGTAAAGCAATGCTTAAAAACCTCATCCAGGAGCATTGGAGGGAAGCTAACACATTTGGGCTCAGGCTGCCTTTTAGGAGGAAGCACAATAATGAAGAATTCTATCAATTATTATTATTTACCTTGTCCCCATTGTTTTAAATAATGAAGAGGGGTTGAGTGTGAAGTGATTTTCCTCACATTATTGGAATGACTTTCTACTCACATTTGATATTACTTACATAATGTTGTGCATATAATAATTTAAGTATTGTATGCTGGGGTTGATTTTTGACAGGAGATATGGATTATAGAAGTTATTTAATTATACTAAATACTCTCTGTGATTATGTTTTGAATTATTCGCAGTGTCATACTGTGGAGAGAGATTGATTAGGAACTCGTTTTAATTTATTTATCAAAACTAAAATTTCTATTTTATAAGTCCCCTAAAGTTACATACACTTACGGAAAAACAATACGCCAGACAGGAAATGTCATCATACGCATTGAAGCCTTCCTATAAAAAAACCATCATTATTCAGTCAACAATTATTTCCCAGGCATTGCCGGGTACCTTAACTAGTATGTATGTATGTATATATATTCACTGGCGGCCGTGTGGGTTAAAGCATAGGTACATCTACCACTACCGGCAGTAAGCTGAAGGTAAAAACAGGTGCAGGTTCAATCTCTGCCCGGGGAGAACATCAGTTGATAAGTTCACTAACAGAGCACCCTAGTGTCACAGCGCTTATGGATATAATGGGTCCAGTGGGAGTATAATGAGCATATATATCTGACAGCCCTCTGGATGACCAATTGATTATGATGCTCTTAGGTCCCGTCCACAGGCAGGCTGGCACTGGGTGAACTCTACGTGGTGAATCAATTTTAACTCACAAGAGTATTTTTCTTTGCTCATGGGTATATTCAGCAATTGATTAGTGTATGAGTGAGATATCGCTAAAAAAAAAAATTATTCACCACGTAGCGGGGTGATACGTAATGGATATAGCAAACACATGGTTGATAGAATGATCGAGAGAAAGAAGGTAACGAGACTTAAGAAGAGTCTGGCGATACTAGAAGTTACCTCAGAGGTTGAAAGGTGGTGATCTTTGCCCTTTTTGTAATTTGTATCTATTCGTATCTGAAAAAAATCCATAAAATTGGGGTTGGTTTTGCAAATCCAAAATAATTGAAATCCTTTAATGTAAACTAAAAGATCCAATAAAGCTGATGGACCAATCAGGAATATACAAAATCGTATGTGGAGAATGTGATGCGTTTTACGTGGGAAGGACTTCCAGAAAATTAAAGAAAAGGTGCCAGGAGCATCTGTCTAGAATGGACTCAATGTTCCTCCAGCATTTGAGAAATAAAAGCCTGAAAATGCCCCACACGAGGTAGCTTTATTGGTTATTGAACATGACCACAAAATAATAACTAACCCCTTTACATTGAGCTGGAGAGACGGAGCGATGTCTGCCTAAATGTACAATTGGCCTGCTGAGTAGGCTTCCCTGTCTCTCTGTTAGTCGCCAGTAGTGGCCCCAATGCCTTAGCGCTAACATTTATTTTACAGCGAGGGTAGGATAAGTGTTAATGTATAGAAAGTTCTTTATAAAAGATAGATGTCTTTAATGTCCAAAATAGTTATTCACGTTTTATTTGATTTTAACTATATCTTTAATTAATTAAACTATAATATATTCATTTTATGTTTGACTTCGATTTTAACATTTCTAAGATAGGACTGTTTTGTAAGACTGCTGTTAGTATGTAAATTCTATTTTGTTAAAACATTTCAAAATGTAAGTATTGGATACATCACTTGGGCTAAGCCAGTTTCTTTTTTGTTTGTTTGTTAGCACCTGTTGATGGCACGTTAGTGCCAAAAGGCCTTCTGCTTTAATAAAGAAATTGGTGGGAAGACTTTCTGTTACTAAGACCTGATCCCAGATCTGGCCTTCCTCATCGCACAACATACAAATTATATACAAGTATGATTCAGGAATTTAAATATTAAGTAATTTGAAGTCTGAAAAGGATAGTATTTGGATTTTGTCTCCATAAATTATAAACAGTTGATACCTATATCATCCTTTTAGTACTTCCATTTCTATTTTGAAAATGTGAAATTTTTTCTTTGGAGTAAATTATATTTTGTGTAAGATTATAAATAGTGTCTAAATATTATTTTACTTGCTAAAACATTTCTTTATTTAAACTTGTTTAGTGTTTTGAAAGATGCAATTTATAATAAAAGATATGAAATAAGTTACTAAAATTGTTAGTGAGCAATTGAAGTTGTTTCATGACACTCTTTTCAAAAGTCTACCAATGTTCATAAATACCTACACAAAAATGAGATTATTTCAAATTTATTTATATATATTGTTTCCTCTTTACCTGGTTGGCAATATAGACCTTGAAGGTCTTTAGCTCACGCAATTCCTGATTAGTGTGACAAGTGAAGATTAATAATATATTAATATCAAAGATTTTGTGACCTGGGTCTGGCTGGATCAATACTCATACCTTCCTATGAGTGGCCTGACATATTATTTGTTTCCATCATTTAGGTACAGCTCTTCTGAAGACCTTTACTACACATTTTTAAAAAAATAATCAAAAAATAAATGTTTTCTCTATCTCAAATATTAGCTGAGTTATTTGCATTTATTTTACTTTTGTAAACCCCCAATTCAACTTATCTGATTTTCACTTTATGTAAATCGGTCACTAAACATCTTATGCCCAGCAAACATTTTATTGTTTTTTTTTTTTTTACATAGGCTTCTTACTGAGAAGGAAATAGAGAATACATGGTGAGAGATATTCCAGCATGTGGGACATATGTTCAGTTTACACAGCTCCTGCGCAACAGGCTTTTGAACAATTAGATTAAACTCCTCTGAAGACTTGGTCATTCAATTACTGTATTACACAATTTCAAATTCGAAAAAGAACTGATGACCAAAACAAAACTGTTTCAATGTATTAAGTTTCCAAAATTTTCATTCACTTTTCCAATCATTTTTCTTGTCTACTGCCATATTATAAACATACTTAATAATTATAATAAGATCTATGAAAAACGTAAATGATAATTACCTGAAATTAATGAGGGGTCCTGCTCATGACTGAAATTAGATTCTTCCTTTTTAATTAAAATAGATTCCTCAATTGTCCAAACAGCAACTATAGATAATAAAACTAAGAATAAAATTCAAATCAAAACATTATAAAGTTCAACTGCCAATCTATAATAGAAACACCTGCCCTTAGTAATGACTTTTCTGTTTCTTTCCAAAGCAACATACATATACAAAACCCATGAAAAATATTTCAAAATGCACTATTACATAGAGTAGAATTTCATAACTGACCCATGTGAGTGGGTGAAGACTGGATGTGGAATTGGACACTTATACCCTTTGTTGTAAGTTAGTTATTCATAGCACCCAGCTAAAAATGTACTAATCCCTTTTTAGAACAATAAGTAAGTGGCCAATTAAGCCAGTTAGCATCTCATGCTCTGATCCTCTCCCCCCCCCCCCAAAAAAAAACTAGTTTCTATTTATGGTTGGCTGCTATTTCCCCCCGCCAAGTATAATCAGGCCCGCCACTCTACTGGAGACTAATCCATAACCATGTTGACTAATGGGGTTGAATATCAACAATACATGTAAATGATATGATCATGAATCCTTCTCAAAGACAGCTCTCTAAGGACTACAAGAGAGTATAAATTTCACAGCTTCGGGGGCGTTAAATGCGCACAAGATTAAAGTAGTTGTTAGAGCATTAATATTTATAAAATACATAGAAAATAATTACTAAAGATTATAGACCATGCATTATTACAAACAAAATGAAGTCAACTTTTAAGTCAAAAGAATCATTATATTTTGGAGGAATGTCATAGACTTCCTTTTCAATCTTAAACACATATTTAATTATGATTCCTTTAATTAATCTAAAATTATGAACAATGCAAACAATGTGAGGATTCCCTTTGGACTTCAGATCTAGTAAAGTACTGTTCTGGCCATACAATCCATACCGACATTTTTGATATTGATCTTGGGTCCTTCAAATAAAATAACATTGGCCTAAATAGTATAAATAATCACGAATACTTATAAAAGAGCTGCCCAGTGGAATAAACTTTAAAAGGCAGTTTCAATAAGATCTGTAAGATGAATAATTTTTCTTCAAGATATTTATAAATACAAAATGAAGAAAAACAAAAATATTTAAATAAGAAAATACTTACGCTTTAGATCTGTCGCCATAATCTTGCAATATGTCTTCCTTAAATAAAAAGAAAAAATTATAAAACCAAGGTAGTGACCGGGCAAACCTTACTCTAGTGTAACCTTCCAACACATGTATTTATTTCGATCACTCCATGGTAACCGACATTCCGTTTGATTTATGTTGGGGGGGGGGGGGAGTAATAAAGTAACTCAAGCCATAGTCCCTCCCACAAGACGAATTTATGGTTTCAAAATGTAATAATTAAAGAAGTAAAAGTCATGACAGCATTAATACATAAATATATACCAACTTGGAAAATAATTAAAGTACCAATTATTACTGCATATCAAAAGGTATATAATCTCTAAAGTGAAAAGAAACTTTACAATTTTTGTGCAAAATCTGGGGAGAAACAATGTAGACCCTCTTTTATGATTTTCTTCAAGTCTCGCTTAAAAAAAGTGCAGTAAGCAAATTGTCTAAAATGAATTGAGAAAATAAAAAATAAAGTGGGAGGGAAAGGGACACTCGTAAATACAAGTCTATGTAATAATTTAAATAAGTAAATACGAACACCAATCACTCTCTACAACAAGTCTGATTAAAAAAAAAAGTATCGCACACTGCAAATAAAAAGCAAAACAAATGAGCAATTAAGAATTCAGTAAACCCCTACTCCTACTAGTGTTACATAAACAATACTCGGTCATATAATAATCCACATTATTCGAAGCCTAAATACTAATATTGTTTTCATTGAACCTTTACTTTTTGAGATATACAGTGGCTCACAATGAAAATGGTGCAAACCAACATTTATATTTCTGTTGCTAGTTACTCTCAATTTATTTAAATTTAAATGTTAATGCACTTGAGGGTATAATGTTTTATTGTCGTACATTAAATTTATACTGCCATTTCAACTCAACAACATTTGTACAAAAAGACAAAAAAATCTGGACTAAAACTCGTAGGGATTGAAGGTCACAGTGAAAAAGATGCAAAGTTCATTTCTGTTTAGAAAATAAGTATTCTTGAATTGTTGGATACATGGGTTTACTAATCTTATAATCCCTTTTCATTCTTTTAATGAAAACAAAAACAAACAATATGAATACAAGTAATCAGTCTTGTTTGAGCTTTTGTTTGAAATGGGTGCGCATACAACTATTCAAGAACGAAAAATAGTGATTAACAATTACAAAATGGGCAAAACACAACGAGAAATCGCCTCTATTATTAATAGGAGTTATGCGACCGTCCAACATATTATTGAACGTTTTAAAAAGGAGAACAGAATAATAAATAAACCTAGGGTGAGTGCAAAAAAAAGTTTTACTGGTAATGATGAAAGTTGGATTTTGCGCCAAATTAAAATTAATCCAAAATTAAGTGCTCCAAAGTTGGCTACATTAGTTAAAACACATTTAAATAAAACTGTATGTACTGAAACCATTCGAAGGGTCTTAAGAAAAAACCAATACAATGGTAGAGTTGCAAGGCGAAAACCTTATATTAACGACAAAAATAAGAAGATACGAATTAATTTTGCTAAGGATTATTTAAATAAAGACATGGAATTCTGGAAAACTGTTTTGTTTTCAGATGAGTCCAAATTTAATTTGTTTGGCTCTGATGGAAGAACTTTTGTCTGGAGAAAGGTAAATGAAGAGCTCCAAGAAAAAAATCTTCGCCCGACCATAAAACATGGGGGTGGTCACGTAATGGTTTGGGGGTGTATGTATGGCTGCTTCGGGGGTAGGAAACCTTCACTTTATTGAAGGTATAATGGACAAACATTTATATTGTGACATCCTAAAAAAAAATCTCAAAGAAAGTGCAACCAAGCTTGGAATACTAAATAATTTTGCATTTTATGCTGATAACGATCCTAAGCATTCATCTTATCTCGCAAGAGAATGGTGTTTATATAACTGCCCCAAAACTATAAAAACACCCCCCCCCCCCAATCACCAGACCTCAACGTCATAGAAAATTTATGGAGTAAACTAGAATCAGAAGTGAGGAAACATGAGATATCAAACAGAGAAGATCTCAAAAAGGCCCTTCAAGAAGAATGGAAGAAGATCTTACACAGAAAAACTTGTCCAATCCATGCCTAATCGTTTGAAAGAGGTAATAAAAAATAAAGGCTTACCTACAAAATACTAAAATTTATAATATTTTTTATTTTTTTGATGTTTTTAATTTTGCATCATTTTCATTGTGACCTCAGAAGAATTTTGCATCATTTTCATTGTGACCTCAGAAGTGTACATTGTTTTACAAAGTTTTGATTTAATTTTATGATTTCATTTCAAATAAATGTTTAACTATCGAATATTCTAGCCCAATATTAGTACTTTATTTTTGTAAACAAAGATTGTTGCAAATAAATTTTGGCTTGGTATAAAATAGTTTTTTTTTAAGCAAATCCCTTGCATCATTTTGACTGTGAGCCACTGAATGCAAATACGTTCTGTTGACCCCCCCCCCCTTATTTCGTTTTTGGATTACTAAAATTTGTGTGATTGAGATAAAACTGATTCTGATTCATTAAAAAATTAGAGCACTAGCTTTAGTAAATAGTTTTCAATAAAATTAATACGTTATATTCAGATATATTTCATTAATTGTTTGTCTTTCCGGCCAATATATGCAGTGATACGAGGCTGGTTGGCCTGTTTGTTTACAATTCAGCCGCTTTCCGTTGTAGAGTAATCTCTAGTCCGACACGTAGGGGCTGTAAATTAGTAAATTTACTAAGCATTCACGGTAGTGCTACCTGTATGTATGTTTATCTATTGTAAACCTTCGCGTGGGAAATCTGCTTAGTTTACGCAGCTTCTGCGAGACGGATTTTTTTTTCATATACTCAGCAGGATTTACCTCAGGGTGATTGTGCTAAAATCCATGTTTTTTTGAACCGGAGGAATTAGGAATGGTACAAGTGTTCGTCTGATTATTTGTTCAGCAGGTAGTTTAATCAAAATTACTTATTCAAATATACAAATAATGCTGATTAATATTAGCAAATAGTCAAGAGAATATTGACACATTCGACTCCAAATGTCAGTCGTTTATTTAACACAGGGTTCCCAGTCAAACTGCAGGTAAGTGTCATATCCAGATCTAATATGTTGAAATATTCATTATTAGTCTTATGCTTATGTGATTAATCTGATAATCATTCCCTGAGTGGGTTTCTCCCTTTAATAAAGACTAGCTAAGGTACCCGGCGATGCCCGGGAAATCATTCTCGACTGACTAATGATGGTATTTTGATATTAAGACTTCAATGTGTACAATTACACTTCCCTCCACGACGTAATGATTTTCCGAAATAGCCAACCCTGAAGGGTAAATTTTGGGGATTAATAGAATAGAAATTTTAGTTTTGAAGGATAAATGAAAATGTGTTCCTAATCTATCCCTCTACACTTTTTGACTCACCGTTTTTCAATAGTTCAAACCATAATCATGGGTAGCATTTATTACAATTAAATATCATCTATAATGAACATATTTCCTTTCAAAAGCCAATCCGAGCTCACATAGTATAGGCAAAGTTTTGCACGTAAGATTATATTTGTAATAGTGAATCTCACTGGAAATCGCTTCCAGTAATGCCAGACGGGAAATAAGTAAACTCAATTAACTGGTAAGGCTCTCGTCATCTTCCGCTCCCGCATGAGACTTCTCAACATTCTTCTACTTAAATTATTGATTCAAAAAATTATTTTATAATTTATCTACCGGATGGAATTAAATAATAGTGGTACCCTGAAAATATCATATCGAGTTTAAACGCATATTGTTTTTTTGTCATAATGACATTACCATTAACGTTTAATTGTTATTATATTACATATTTGTTTCAATAACATCAAGGTACATTATACAAATTAAATAATGGAAATGCTCTTATAGTTTATATTTCTATTGGAAATAAATAACAAAGTTATTTTCTAGGAAAAATAAATAAATGAGGAGGGGGTGACGAAGATTTATAACCTCACTAATCCGAATTATACTTTGAACTATCATATAAGACGAAAACAACACCATTTGTCCATAATATTCATTTATTAAAACCCCTTAAATAAGTACTAATATAATTATTGACTCCCGTTTAGCGTATATCCCGTGTTTACTTCATTTTACGACAAAAGTGAATACACACAAAAGTTACTCTAAATAACAAAGTAAACAACTTTTGTTATGTGCACGTTTGCCGAAAAACAAATAGAAAATATAAAAAGCGAGTTTTTCATTTCAGCCTCTCTTATAATCCCCACTCCCCTTTGAACCTAAAATTTTTAATATAGCTTATAATCATGGAAGAATTAATGCTAATTCACACACCAAGTTTTGCTAAGTTCGATTCAATCGTTAGTGCCCAACAAAATTGTTGGCTCCCGCGTTAGATTTTAGTGTATATCTCGTTTATACTTTTCTATACGACAAAAGTGAATATCACAAAAGTTACTGAAAATAACAAAATAAACAACTTTTGTCATGTTCATATTTGCCGAAAAACCAATAGGAAACGAAATATCGCTATTTTTAATTTCAGGCTTCCCTCATAACCCCCACTTCTGTTCGTCTCAGAGGATATTAATATAGCCTAAAGTCTAAGTTGGGTTAGTAGTAATATACATTCCAAGTTTCATAAAATTCGGTTCAACCGTTTATGAGTGAAAAGGTAACAAACAAACAAATAAACAAACAAACAAACAGACACGAAAGAAACAAAATGTATTTATGGTGTCTATGACATGTGAAACGAAAAGTTATCGTGAAATTTCGCGAAAAAAATCAATGTACAGACAGAGGTTACAATTTTATATATATATATATATATATATATATATATATATATATATATATATATATAGAGAGAGAGAGAGAGAGAGAGAGAGAGAGAGAGAGAGAGAAAGAGTTTTGAACGGACCTCATTTGCGTCATCTCCTCGGTAGGATCGATTGAGATAAAACTGATTCTGATTCATTACAAATTATAGCACTAGCTTTAATAAATAGATATCAATAAAATTGATCCGTTATATTCAGATATATTTCATTAATTGTTTGTCTTAAAGGTAACAAAAACTGTGGCCTCTAGAGCGTTAACAGATTTATATAAATCTTAACGCTCAAAAGGTCACAATTTTTGTTTGATCGTTACCAAACTCGATACATAAAATCTATGTAAAACTAAAGATCAAGTGCATTAATGGATGAAATTTGACCTGGGTGGTTTAGAGGGGGAATTTCGAAAATTCGTAATATGAGTCGGATCGAAAAATTATATAGATGCAACCTTATTTCAAATGTAATGTTCTATAAATGTTTTTCAGTACGTTTTTCGCCATATTGATTATTAACCGAGATATTTGCATTTTTTAGTTGCCGGCCTTAAGTAAACCCCTCATGTCATTCATACAATAAACTTATATTATAAAGCACTTTATTTGAAGCCTAAACACCAAATATTGTTCTCATTGCACTTTTAGATTTTCAGATAAATGCAAACGCAAGACGCACGTGGGAAATCTGCTCAGTTAACGCAGCCCCTGCGTGACGGAGTTTTTAATCCTCATTTTCCCCCACTTCTACTTATGCAATTTTCACTATGAGTAAGTGAGTCACTAAATATCTCATATTATTTTGATTCCTGTTTACATAGGCTACTTATTGTGGAAGAGAAAAATAAATTGATGGTGAGTTAAGATCACCAATGTATCATTCCAACACGTAGAAAATTTACGACACACAAACATGTGTTTATATATATATATATACATATATATATATATATATATATATATATATATATATATACTTACATAGGGGCGCAGATAGCCGTGGGCGTCAAGGCGTAGGTACATTCACCACTATACTGAGCTGAAGGTAAAAGTAGGCAAAGGTCAGATGCCCACTAAGAGAAAATATTAGTTCATGTATTCACTGCCAAAGCACGCTAATGGCTTAGTAAGTATATACATCTGACAGCCCCTTGGGGTGACATACTTAGCTCCGGGTCACATAAACTCTGACAAAGGGTGAACTGAGGTGAACGCCAACGCGTATAATGAGTCCAGTCGTTCTACTGGAGAAAACACATTCTAGGTCCTCCTTGGTTAATGGGGGTTGTACGTCGAGATCATTACTCTTACATGCAACTCAGAGATCTACAATACCACCCGATAAATTTTATATATATATATATATATATATATATATATATATATATATATATATATATATATATAGCCTTCTCTTACGATCAATAAACATTTAAGAGCAGAAACATTCGAATTCCATGACAGGATCTGACTATACTTTAACTTTCCCTACCTTTCATCCATATTTACATAATAATTATTTCTTCCTTTAATATTTTAATCCATGCAATTTTCAGAATGGTGGCTTTATACTATTTGATGTTCTGCGTGACTGCTGCGTCGGCATATTTCTGGGAGAACCGTCAGCTCCCTAAATCATCAAAAACAACTTGTCCTTGCGGTTGGTCGAACCAGGTAATTTATTTTAATTTATGTAGCATTGACGATAAATAATATGCGTCATACAAAATGTTAATGGAAAATGAAAATTCTTTTCAACGGGTTACGTATGCTGGCAGCTGTAACAATAGGAATCCAGTTATTCAGGTTGTACTTATGAAGCGGTTATGGAAACCTTCCGCCGCGCAGGATCTGCGTAAACTTTGTAGATTTCCCTTGTGCTGGGCATGGACATTAACTCTCCATTTCTCCTTTATGAAATTTTTTATATATTGAAAAGATTTGTGTTTTGCCATGAACGCCTTTTTACTTCATTGCTCGAAGTAAAGGAAGTATTCTAATTTCGGTTTCTAGATGTCAACGGAATTATAAGTTTTGGACGCCCTGAGCCCATTTGTACTAGTTTCGGTGTATGTTATTGACCAGTATCACTTGTCTGTTCTTATCATAACTCAAAAATCTTCATTGGGACATATACATCTGTTCCTTCCCAACCATATTGTTTTATGCGATCATATACCTGAATGGGGCATATACGTCTGTTCCTGCCCAACCATATTGCTTTATGTAATCATATACCTGTTTGGGACATATACATCTATTCCTGCCCGACCATATTGCTTTATGTAATCATATACCTGTTTGGGACATATACATCTATTCCTGCCCGACCATATTGCTTTATGTAATCATATACCTGTTTGGGACATATACATCTGTTCCTGCCCGACCATATTGCTTTATGTAATCATATACCTGTTTGGGACATATACATCTATTCCTGCCCGACCATATTGCTTTATGTAATCATATACCTGTTTGGGACATATACATCTATTCCTGCCCGACCATATTGCTTTATGTAATCATATACCTAATTGGGACATATGCAGCTGTTCCTGCACGACCATAATGCTTTACGTAATCATATACCTAATTGGGACATATGCAGCTGTTCCTGGACGACCATAATGCTTTACGTAATCATATACCTAATTGGGACATATGCAGCTGTTCCTGCACGACCATATTGTTTTATGTAATCATATACCTGTTTGGGACATATACATCTGTTCCTGCCCGACCATATTGCTTTATGTAATCATATACCTGTTTGGGACATATACATCTGTTCCTGCCCGACCATATTGATTTATGTAATCACTAGCCAAGGTACCCGGCTTCGCTCGGGAAATCATTTGAGGCGGAAATATTCTATTTTGTCTTTGGCAATGCTTCGACGTGTACAACTGCTCTTCCCGCCTGGGCTCATTTCTTCCCGTAAGGCTCCGTTGGGCGACTTGTGGAAAATAAAATTTTAGATTTGAAGAATAAATGAAAATAAGTCTCTAATCATTCCCTCTCCACTGTTTGACACACAGTGAATAATAAAAATAGTCTACACATAATCAATATAATAATAAATGACATAATCATGGATAGGATTTATTATTATTAAATATCATCTACAATGTACGTATTTTCTGTATACAATGTAGCTAATATATCCGACGATGCCCGGGAAATCATAGTTGACTGAATAATGATGGTATTTTTATAAAATATCACTGAAAAACCAATAAGAATCACAAAATCGCGAATTTTTATTTCAGGCTTCCCTTATAACCCCAATCCCGTTCTAACCTAAATATTTTAATATAGCTTATAATCATGGAAGAATTAGTGCTAATCGACATACCGAGTTTTGTTAAGTTCGGTTCAATCGTTAGTGCCTAATAAAATAGTGGACTCCCGCTTTAGTTTATAGTATATATCTCGTTTATACTTTGTTAAAAGACAAAAATGAATATCACAAAAGTTACTCTAAATAACAAAATAAACAACTATTGTTATGTGCATATTTGCTGAAAAAGCAATAGGAAACGAAATATCGCTATTTTTAATTGCATGCCTCCCTTATAACCCCCACTCCTGCCCGTCCCTAGAAATGTTAGTATGGCTTATTATAAGGAAGGCGTTAGCAATAATTTACATACCGAGTTTGGTTTAGTTCGGTTGAGTCTTTTGTGCCAAATAAAATTGTGGACTCCCGCTATAGTTTTTAGCGTATAACGCATTTATACTTCCGTATACGGCAAAAGTGCATATAACCAAAGTTACTCTAAATTACAAAATAAACAACTTTTGTTATGTGCATATTTGCTGAAAAAGCAATAGGAAACGAAATATCGCTATTTTTAATTTCAGGCCTCCCTTATAACCCCCACTCCTGTTCGTCTTAGAGAATATTAATATAACCTAAAGTCTAAGTTGGGCTAGTAGTAATATACATACCAAGTTTCATAAAATTCGGTTTAGCCGTTTATGCGTGAAAAGGTAACAAACAAACAAACAAATAAACAAACAAACAAACAAACAAACAGACACCAAAGAAACAAAATGCAGTTATGGTGTCTATGACATGTGAAACGAAAAGTTATCGTGAAATTTCGCGAAAAAAATCAATGTACAGACAGAGGTTACAATTTTATATATATACTAGCTCAGATACCCGGCTTCGCTCGGGAATTCATATGAGGCTGAATGGTGATGGTATATTTTTGGCAAGGCTTTACTTTGCACAATATTTTAACATTTACCCGTCCCAGTGTTTAGGGTTAACACCCGTCGTTTCTGTGGATTTGTTAATAATAAAATTATTTTTTTATGCAAGACTTCACTGTCCTTCATATTGTCATATTTCCCGTTTCCTGTGCATTATGCATAGATTTTAATTATTAATGAGAAAATATTGACATACATTTGAATCAATTTTTTCATTTAGGTACCTGGTAGTTCATATTGAAAAGAAGTGTTGAGCAAATTTCTCTAAATAACAAAATAAACAACTTTTGTTATGTGCATATTTGCTGAAACCCCCAATAGGAAATTACTATTTTTAATTTCAGGCCTCCCTTATAACCCCAACTCCTGCCCGTCCCTAGAAATAGTATAAGTTATCATAAGGAAGGCGTTAGTGCTAATACACATACTGAGTGTTTTATTTAGTTCGGTTGAGTCTTTGTGCCAAATAAAATTGTTGACTCTCGCTTTAATTTTTAGCGTATAACGCCTTTATACTTCGGTATACGACGATAGCGTATATAAAAAAAGTTTCTCTAAATAACAAAATAAACAACTTTTTTTATGTGCATATTTGCCGAAAATGCAATAGGAAACGAAATATCACTATTATTAATTTCAGGCCTCCCTTATAACCCCCACTCCTGCCCTTCCCTAGAAATGTTAGTATGGCTTATTATAAGGAAGGCGTTGCTGCTAATTCACATACCGATTTTGGTTTAGTTCGGTCGAGTCTTTTGTGCCAAATAAAATTGTGGACTCCCACTATGGTTTTTAGCGTATAACTCATTTATAGTTCCGTATACGGCAAAAAAGCATATAACAAAAGTTACTCTAAATAACAAAATGAACAACTTTTGTTATGTGCATATTTGCCGAAACCCCAATAGGAAACGAAATACTACTATTTTTAATTTCAGGCCTCCAATATAACCCCCACTCCTGCCCGTCCCTAGAAATGTTAGTATGGCTTATTATAAGGAAAGCGTTAGTACTAATTCACATACCGAGTTTACTTTAGTTCGGTTGAGTCTTTTATGCCAAATAAAATTGTGGACTCCCTCTATAGTTTTTAGCGTATAACTCATTTATACTTCCGCATACTGCAAAAGTGCATATAACAAAAGTTACTCTAAATTACAAAATAAACAACTTTTGTTATGGACATATTTGCTGAAAAAGCAATAGGAAACGAAATATCGCTATTTTTAATTTCAGGCCTCCAATATAACCCCCACTCCTGCCCGTCCCTAGAAATGTTAGTATAGCTTATTATAAGGAAGGCGTTAGTACTAATTCACATACCGAGATTAGTTTAGTTCGGTTGAGTCTTTTGTGCCAAATAAAATTGTGGACTCCCTCTATAGTTTTTAGCGTATAACTCATTTATACTTCCGCATACTGCAAAAGTGCATATAACAAAAGTTACTCTAAATTACAAAATAAACAACTTTTGTTATAGACATATTTGCTGAAAAAGCAATAGGAAACGAAATATTGTTATTTTTAATTTCAGGCCTTCCTTATAACCCCCACTCCTGTTCGTCTTAGAGAACATTAATATAGCCTAAAGTCTAAGTTGGGCTAGTAGTAATATACATACCAAGTTTCATAAAATTCGGTTCAGCCGTTTTTGCGTGAAAAGGTAACAAACAAACAAACAAACAAACAAACAAACAAACAAACAAACATACACGAAAGAAACAAAATGCAGTTATGGTGTCTATGACATGTGAAACGAAAAGTTATCGTGAAATTTCGCGAAAAAAATCAATGTACAGACAGAGGTTACAATTTTATATATATACTAGCTCAGATACCCGGCTACGCCCGGGAATTGATTTGAGGCTGAATGGTGATGGTATTTTTTTGGCAAGGCTTTCCTTTACACAATATCCCAGTGTTTAGGGCTAATACCCGTCGTTTCTGTGGATTTGTTAATAAAAAAATTTGTAAATTCAGGCCTCCCTTATAACCCCCACTCTTGCCCGTTCCTAGAAATGTTAGTAGGGCTTATTATAAGGATGGCGTTAGTACTAATACACATACCGAGTGTTTTATTTAGTTCAGTTGAGTCTTTTGTGCTAAATAAAATTGTTGACTCCCGGTATAATTTTTAGCGTATAACGCCTTTATACTTCGGTATACGACGATATTGTATATAACAAAATTTTCTCTAAATAAGAAAATAAACAACTTTTGTTATGTACATATTTGCCGAAACTCCAATAGGAAACGAAATATCACTATTTTTAATTTCAGACCTCTCTTATAACCCCCACTCCTGCCTGTCCCTAGAAATGTTAGTATGGCTTATTATAAGGAAGGCATTAGTACTAATTCACATACCGAGTTTTATTTATTTCGGTTGGGTCTTTTGCACCAAATGAAATTGTTCACTTCCGCTGTAGGTTTTAGCGTATATCTTTTTTATAAATCGGTATATGAAAAAAGTGTATATAACAAAAGTTACTCTAAATAAGAAAATAAACAACTTTTGTTATGTACATATTTGCCGAAACCCCAATAGGAAACGAAATATCACTATTTTTAATTTCAGACCTCTCTTATAACCCCCACTCCTGCCTGTCCCTAGAAATGTTAGTATGGCTTATTATAAGGAAGGCATTAGTACTAATTCACATACCAAGTTTGGTTTCGTTCGGTTGAGTCTTTTGTGCCAAATAAAATTGTTGTCTCCCGCTATAATTTTTAGCGTATAACGCCTTTACACTTCGGTAGACGATGATAGTGTATATAAAAAAAGTTTCTCTAAATAACAAAATAAACAACTTTTGTCATGTACATATTTGCTGAAAAAGCAATAAGTAACGAAATATCGCTATTTTTAATTTCAGGCCTCCCTTATAACCCCCACTCCTGCCCGTCCCTAGAAATGTTAGTATGGCTTATTATGAGGAAGTCGTTAATACTAATTCACATACCGAGTTTGGTTTAGTTCGGTTGAGTCTTTTGTGCCAAGTAAAATATTGGACTTCCGCTATAGTTTTTAGCGTATAACTCATTTATACTTCCGTATACGGCAAAAGTGCATATAACAAAAGTTACTCTAAATTACAAAATAAACTACTTTTGTTATGGGCATATTTGCTGAAAAAGCAATAGGAAACGAAATATCGCTATTTTTAATTTCAGGCCTCCCTTATAACCCCCACTCCTGTTTGTCTCAGAGGATATTAATATAGCCTAAAGTCTAAGTTGGGTTAGTTGTAATATACATACCAAGTTTCATAAAATTCGGTTCAGCCGTTTATGCGTGAAAAGGTAACAAACAAACAAACAAATAAATAAACAAACAAACAAACAAACAAACAAACAGACACGAAAGAAACAAAATGCAGTTATGGTGTCTATGACATGTGAAACGAAATGTTATCGTGAAATTTCGCGAAAAAAATCAATGTACAGACAGAGGTTACAATTTTATATATATATAGATAGATAGATATACCTGTTTGGGACATATACATCTGTTCCTGCCCGACCATATTGCTTTATGTAATCATATACCTGTTTGGGACATATACATCTATTCCTGCCCGACCATATTGATTTATGTAATCATATACCTGTTTGGGACATATACATCTGTTCCTGCCCGACCATATTGATTTATGTAATCATTACCTGATTGGGGCATATACATCTGTTCCTGCTCGACCATATTGTTTTATGTAATCATGTACCTGAATGGGACATATACGTCTGTTCCTGCACGACCATTTTGTTTTATGTAATCATTGCCAGATTGGGACATATACATATGTTCCTGCCCGACCATATTGCTTTACGTAATCATATACCTGTTTGGGACATAAACAGCTTTTCAGTATATTTCTATGAGATGTGTGTTTCCAGAGAAGAATAGTTGGTGGAGATGAAGCAGGAAGGAACAGATACCCTCTGGTAGCAGCTGTCGAGGATGCACAGAGCGGTGATCTTGTCTGCGGTGGATCTATCATCACTGAATGGCACGTACTCACGGCGGCCCACTGCAGGGAAAGGGATGACGTAACGTTCAAAGTCAGGGTAGGAGCCCATCATGTAAAGAGTAAGTAAGCTTCAAGTTTACGTAGCCCCTACGTGACGGACATTCTTTTATGTTACGAATTTAATTTCAGAAATTATAAAAATAATTCTGAAATTTCGCAGTCTAACTTATGAAAAGTACTTGAGTACTTTCATGCCCATAAATAACGAAAATTAATGTTTATTCTGGCAGATTCTGGAAAGGTTTACGATGTTGAGAAGTTTGTGAAACATGATTACTACATCGAGAAGTATGTCATGAACGACATTGCACTTTTGGTGACCGCTAAGAAGATGGAGTTCAACCAAAAGATTGGACCAGTTTGTCTACCAAGTAAGAGGTTATTATTTCTCACTGGGGAGAAGATAACAGCTCTTGGTAAGTAGTTATCGTTGAATATTAGTCACATTAATTACGATTTTTCATTCCAATATTAATAGGGGTATCCTTTTTTTAGGCTGGGGTACTCTTTGGAAAGATGGGCCGGCATCTCCCGTTCTACGACAAACAGAGCTTGAAGTCATCAGTTTTCAGGACTGCAAGAAAGCTTATGCTGGAACTGGCCAAGGTCCTGCCAAGAACAATGTTCTATGCACTTTCAACAAGGGGAAGGATACATGCCAGGTAAGAATTTCTTTGTCTGGGGAAATGAGAACACGGTATCAACTTGTTAAGATTGTCCTAGAAGCAAGGTGCATTTTTAGCACACTCCCCTTAAAAGAAGGATTTTGAAAGTATGACCTATTTATTTAACTTCTGTTAACCAATCATTGGCGGAAGGTCCTTCAGCCATCGATTGGTCTAGGTAATGAGATTGTGCTCATGACGCGATTTCGTGTGTTAACACGGTCGCAATTTTTGTTTCATCATTACTATAAACGATATTTAAATACATAACGTGACACTAAAGAGTAAGTTGCTCAATTTCAGAAATCAGACAAGGAGAAGGATGCTTAGAAGGGGATTGTTTTAATGTTCTTGCAGTCACTTGGCCTTCATTATGAGAAAATGAAAAATAAAAAAGAAAAGAGAATTTCTTTAGTGAAATTGTTTTTTTTTTTTCAGGGCGATTCAGGCGGTCCGCTGATCTGGCGAGACCCGGAAACTGAAAGGCTTACGCTAGTCGGGTTAGTGTCTTACGGAAAAGAATGCGGCGGAAAATATCCAGGGATCAATACTGATGTATCTGCCTTGTTGGCCTGGATCAACAAGAGTGTTACAGGTATTACCAAAAAAAAAAACTCATCTGTATAGAGATCATTGGAATGAATATGTTCTTTTTACTAAACATTAATCATAATTAAACAGTGGACTGTTAGAACTGTTTGGTTTAATAGTGCAAGCGCCAGGTGAAGGGAGTTGAGTATGCAAAATGTGAGGACCGATTCTGTAAATAACTGAGAAAAGCTTGCAGATTATAATACTGGTTGTTGCCAGGGGGTATTTTGATCCATTTACTTTTTATAACCCCCCCCCCTTCCTAGAGAGCCAGTAAATGAGCAGAAGAAATGCATTGGAACCATTTTAATGATTGTTCTAGTAACAGTATGCAATCGTTACTTATGATTAATAGTATTAGTAATAATCATTATAGATATCAATATCTAGTCAATGGAAATTCAAATAAAAAACTTAAAAATAATAACAAGTATTTGATAAAAACCTCCTGACAATATCCAGAATCATAATCTGCAAGCTTTTCTGAGTTCAAAACTATTTACAGAATGCGGTCCTCGCATACTGAACTACCTCTGGCGTCTGCTCTATAAAGCTTAATTTATTTTGTATTGAATACTTAGGCACATTCAGGGTGAAGAATATTACCAAAACGCAATATTGGAAACTGTAGGGGCGGCGCACGGTGGTCTGAAATGGCCGGTTTGGCGAAAAAAATTACATATCAAACAACATATTATTTTTTCTTTTTGAAGAGTCTGGTATAAATAAAGACACACATATCTGATGTATATTATGATTTATTTACAAGACTAATGAAAAATTCTTTGCTTTATAAGATTAAACAACTTCATGTAATTTTATATAAATATTTTAAAAACTAATGAATTTCCTATAAAATTTATTCAATTAATAATAAAAGTTTTTTTACTTCTGGATGGAAATCTAGTCTGTCTTTAGTTGTAGGCTCTTTGCGAAATTTATTAATATAGGGATCTCACGTCACAAGTAGCATATGAAAAACATCTTCGTTAGTCGAAATTCTACTACATTTTCTTGATTTGTTGAGACGATATTGACGGTAATCTTTGTTGCGCGCCTCCTGTGCCTCTCAGTCAACATCCCTATCAGCAACAACGCAGTTGAAATAATGGTGCTTCCGTGCCAAAGAACCTTGTGCACAGTATTAGGCATGTTGTACCATCTATATAAATTTACAAATGAAGTGGCAGTTTCTTGACAATAATTTCCAAATTTTGCTGGATCTACAGCAGCGCCACTGTTGATTACATCCAGGATAACTCCAAAACGGTGAATAAGTTCTTCATTCACTCCAGTTATATTAGCTATAGTAGGTGGATCTTGAAAAAATCGTCGTGAGGTATTCCCATCATTGGTTGTACCCATACCTTGCTTCACCATGTCAACATTAAGTCCCAACATAGCTCTAAACTTGTTTTGAATTTCACGTTTGGTGTCTTCCATTACTTGTTTGGTGTCCTTCGTTGTTCTCCATTCTTGAAACGGTAATCTATATGCAATTTTCAAAACACACTCCATAAATTTAATTCTTGCATGGAGAGGAGATAGGCCGAGTTGAATTGCTTCTTCAGATTCTGGTAGATTCCGTAATATTTCTAATTCGTTCATCTGAGAAGGTTTAGCTTTGCATATCGGACAAACAGCCATGGATGATGTCTCAGTTAGTGACTGTGTGACTTTTCCATCGATCATTGAGAGAACCATTTCATGATGAATTCTAAAAGTTATATTGTGGAGAATAACAGTGGAATAAGTTGTAGTTAATATTTCGAGTTTAACTTTTTGAACTTCTTCTCGAATTGTGTTTGGTGTTTCTTTCATAAATTCAAATTGAATGGGTCTGCAATGTCTTGTAGACGATGGCCTTGTGTTTTTCCAAACAATTGTTGTCTTGTCATCCTTATTAGACAAAAGCAATGGGACAAAAGATATTAGAAACATATTTGTATCAGTAATATTTTGACCTACAAATGTCTGTTTATATTCACTATGTCCTGAAGAGCCAACGCATCCCCATTTAGAGACTAGAGTAAGGTCGTGGCTTACAAAATTTAAATCGGTCTCCTGATATGTCATCAAAATTCTTTTTACGGTATGATCAAGCAGTGATTGTAAACTAACTTTGGCCAAACTCTCAGTGACTTCAATATTTTCAGGATAACACTGCATTTTGGCTTCCAGTAATCTTTTGTACGATGGATATATGTCAAAACCTTGATCCTTTGCCGTTTGCCTTAGAATTTTATATTGTAACTTTGAAAGAGAGGCATCCACTAATAGCGCCAAAGCTTTTTCAGAACTGAAACCTGGAGGCTTTTCCTCTTTTGCCTGTATTGACTTGGCTGCAGATGTGATCAACCCATCGGAAAAAGTGTCTTTTAAGTGTTTAATTTTCGATTGTTGACTCCGTATGCCACACGCCTCGAAAGGTTTTTCAGGCCGACCTCTTTGTGCAATTGGCTTGTCTAAAGAATCAGTATTCGTTATTGGAATAGTATTTTTCAGCCAAATTTCATTTTTTTGCGATTTGCTTCTACCCATCTACGATGAAAATGCGGTAAAAATACTTTTTTTAAATACCTGCTAACTTCATCCAAGTCCTCCGGAGTTAGATAAGGGTAATCACTTTTCAATTGTTTTAAACACTTAACAACATCACGGTCATTGGCTAATATT
Organism: Riptortus pedestris; assembly: GCA_019009955.1. Taxonomy (NCBI): domain Eukaryota; kingdom Metazoa; phylum Arthropoda; class Insecta; order Hemiptera; family Alydidae; genus Riptortus; species Riptortus pedestris. The sequence continues at coordinate 232,751,003 of CM032228.1, forward strand.
ATATCAACTATTTCTCGATATATCCAATGAAAATTTTCCATTATGAAACAAAAATATCTTGGATGTTAACCTTTGTCATTGGAACAGTTCAAGAGACTAAGGAAAATAAATAAATAACATCGACTGGGGGTATTAGTGCTTTTGTTTACTTTTGAACAGCTCAATCTTTTAATACTCGAGTTGGAATTATTGAATCACAAACCAAAGAGGCAAGTTGGGGCAGGTAAATCCAATTAGGTCTTTTAGATAAAGGTATTAGTACTATTTTTAGACAAGAATGAAAACGGAGCATGACGGAGCTCAATAGTTGTGGATTACTAAACATTCGTAAACTTTGATGTTTGACCATCTACTTAAAATTTTTGTATTTAATTGTAAACCAAAAATTGCAACTGAACAAAGCGTTTGCTGTTTTTTAGGCATGTTGTAGAAACGGAAAAAAATATATAAAATTATAGCTTTGTTTTATAACAGATTTTTTAAAAGCAAAATAGGAGCCATACTGTTACTCTAAAAAAATATGTGTACGTATGTGACGAATTGTTTGATCTGTTAAATAACATAAAATGCACGACCACCCTTCCTAATCATGGGGTTGTAATACTCAACTATTAAGCATTCAAAATATTAACTTCATTTGTTTTTTAAAAAAATTCGAAAAATCGATTTTTTTCGCCTCGTTGACCACTGTGCGGCGTAGGTTGTTGTAATGGACAAAGTACTAGAGGTTGGAGGTTTCATGCTCCACAGCATGGATATATCATTAAATTTTATAATTTGATGTCTGTCTGTTCCCCAGCTGGCCTTTCGACAATGTAAACGAACACTTGAACTATTGTTGTTATTGTTAGAGTCCACTTTATGCTACTAATTTTAAAACTAATTTGGGCAGGTCATCTATAGGTTACCATTCTATTCTAGCCAGGAGTGTGGGTCTAAGGATTTGATTTACTGTGTTAATCACTAAATAAATTCCTATTGCCCAGGCAAGACTCACGGATTGCCGCAACTCAGGTCTCTGGGTTTACCATGTGACATTAAGAACAAGACCTTAACTCACACGTCTAACCTGAGCCCCACTAGAATAATTAATTAGAAATCAGTGGTCATTGAGAGTTCGTGGTCATCGCGTATGTATGTATGCATGTATGTATGTATGTAAGTAAGTATGTATGTATGTATGTATGTACATTAATATATTATGGTTTCTTTTTTTATATTAGCCATTGGGAAACTTATAAAATGATCGTAAGTCCAACAGAAATTTGCCTCGTCTAGTAGAGAAGAGCCCAAATTAAGATAATTTGAAGCATTAAAGATCAGCATAGCTGAAATATTAGAATAAGTGTCCAACAAAAGAGGGTCCGTGGCGAATCTAACATCCTCAGAAAATAAAAAGTGGGCTTGATACTGTCACTTGAATGGAACCTGGGATACTGCCCAAGGAATACATAATGAATCAGGCGATGCAGCCAAATTGTCTTTAATATTATTTTTTTATATGCTTTACTGTTTAATGAAAAAAATCTCTAGTTTGCAGCAAGGTATGTATAAGATACCTTGCTGAAAATTGTACAGTAATTTACATCACCATTTCTTGCAATCTAATAATTTTTTTTTCTCTTATTACAGCAACAAAACCAGGAGCAAAGGTTTGCACCAAAGCCTAGACATTTTTACTTCCATCCCAACTTAATTGGTACACATAATATAGAACTGTGAATAAATCTCTAGTACATGATTGAGTTATTTTGTATTCCACAAGAACAATAACTGTCAAGATCATCAGGAAGTTCATTCGTGTCACCATTTTGTAGCTAAATCTCTGACATCTATCTGCTTTGGTGCTCTAACTAGAAGTCATTACCTCCAATGATCATTGAATTATGAGAAATATGAAGAAAGTTTTTTTTTTTTCATTTTATGTCAAAAATGTATTTCAACACTGAAAGGCCACTCCTGAGATGCTGTATTGTAGAGAAACAAATTAATCAGAATCAATAAAAACTGGGCCACGCAGGAGCTGCGTTAACTAAGCAGAATTTCCAAGTGCCAGAATAACAAACTCGCCATACTTCTTATAATTCTAGTAGAAGTCGGGGTTTAATGTCAATAATGATTATTCAAATCATTTTTATTTCTAAACTTCTCAAAGGAACTAAACTAACGGCTACATCTTTCCCTATGACCTTCCACTAGCTGTACCAGTCGGAGAATGTAGAGAAGTATAGTTAAATAGGTCATATATTTTCACTAAATATGTATATATATATATATATATATATATATATATATATATATATATATATATATATACATATATTAGCTAAGGTACCCGGCTTCGCCCGGGAATTCATTCGAGCTTGAATGAAGATGGTATTTTTTTGGCAAGTTTTTACTTTCCGAAATATTTTAACATTTCCCACTCACAGTCTTTAGGATTCATACCCGTCGTTGCTGTGGATTTGTTAATAATAAAATTAATTTCTTATGTACGACTTCACTGTCCAACATATTGTCATCTTTCCCGTTTCCTGTGTGCATTATGCATAGATTTGAATTATTAAGGACGAAATATTAACATACATTTGAATTAATTTTTCCAGGTGAGCAACCTGGTAGTTCATATTAAAAATAATTGTTGAGCAAATTTCTCTAAATAACAAAATAAACAACTTTTGTTATGTGCATATTTGCCGAAAAACGAATAGGAAATGAAATATCGCTATTTTTAATTTCAGGCTTCCCTTATAACCCCCACTACTGTTCGTCTCAGAGAATATTAATATAGCCTAAAGTCTAAGTTGGGTTAGTAGTAATATACATACCAAGTTTCATAAAATTCGGTTCAGCCGGTTATGCGTGAAAAGGTAACAAACAAACATACACGAAAGAACCAAAATGCAGTTATGGTGTCTATGACATGTGACTCGAAAAGTTATCGTGAAATTTCGCGAAAAAAATCAATGTACAGACAGAGGTTACAATTTTATATATATATAGATATACTAGCTAAGGTACCCTGCTTCGCCCGGGAATTCATTTGAGCCTGAATGATGATGGTATTTTTTCGCCAAGACTTTACTTTGCACAATATTTTGACATTTCCCCGTTTCAGTGCTTAGGGTTAGTACCCGTGGTTGGTTTGGAATAGAAAATGAAATATCACGAATTTTTATTTCAGGCCTTATTATTATTATTATTTATTAACGTCCACTTTTTGCAACTCAGGCTAATTGGGACGGTTACCACCCTTTTCTAGCCAGGGTGGGATTTTAGGATGTTATTTCGTCACTAAATAATTTCCTTTGCCCAGGCAAGAATCGAATTCGCCACTCTAGGTTTGCGATGTGAGATAAAGGTCAACGCTTTAACTCGCATGGCTAACCTGAGCTAATTTATATATTCCGAGTTTTGTTGAAATCGATTCGACCGTTGGTGTCCAATATAATAGGTGACTCCCGCTTTAGCTTTTAGTGTATATCTCGTTTATAAATTGTTATACAACAAAAGTGAATAATAAATAACAAACTAAACAACTTTTGTCATGTACATATTTGCAGAAAATCCAATAGAAAACGAAATACCGCTATTTTTAATTTCAGGCCTCCCTTACAACCCCCACTCCTGCCCGTTCCTATAAATGTTGGTAGGCTTATGATAATGAAGGCGTTAGTGCTAATACAAATACCGAGTTTGGTTTAGTTCGGTTGAGTCTTTTGTGCCAAATAAAATTGTTGACTTCCGCTATAGTTTTTAGCGTATAACTCATTTATACTTCCGTATACGGCAAAAGTGCATATAACAAAAGTTACTCTAAATTACAAAATAAACAACTTTTGTTATGGGCATATTTGCTGAAAAAGCAATAGGAAACGAAATATCGCTATTTTTAATTTCAGGCCTCCCTTATAACCCCCACTCCTGTTTGTCTTAGAGAATATTAATATAGCCTAAAGTCTAAGTTGGGCTAGTAGTAATATACATACCAAGTTTCATAAAATTCGGTTCAGCCGTTTATGCGTGTAAAGGTAACAAACAAACAAACAGACACCTGATGCAAAAAGAAACAAAATGCAGTTATGGTGTCTATGACATGTGAAACGAAAAGTTATCGTGAAATTTCGCGAAAAAAATCAATGTACTGAAAGAGGTTAAAATTTTATATATATATATATATATATATATATATATATATATATATATATATATATATATATATACTAGCTCAGATACCCGGCTTCGCCCGGGGATTGATTTGAGGCTGAATGGTGATGGTATTTTTTTTGGCAAGGCTTTACTTTGCACAATATTTTGACATTTACCCGTCCCAGGGTTTAGGGTTAATACCCGTCGTGCAGTGGAATTGTTAATAATAAAATTATCTGTTATTTAAGACTTCAATCTCCTCAATAGTTTTATATTTCCCGTCTCCTGTGCATGTAGTTTTGTTTATAACATAATGAACAGTATAATTCATAATCGTAGAAAGTCTTCTGTCTTCCAAACCATGTCTGAATAAAAGTTCCTTTCCCTTGATGCGGTACAAAGCTTAATGGTGACAGCGGTTTTAGGTACGTCATAACCGCTATTAAAAATACTCTTTTGTAAACTGTATATTGGTGTTCAGTATAGTATATCAGACATTAACGGGGCAGAGTTCATAAATACCAGAAATAACTGGGTGCATCTCCCCAGCGTTCATCCTTTTAAATTATTTACTTATGATAATTAAAGAAATTCACATTCCGGAGAATAACACAACATTGCTATAAGCATCAATTAACATGTAAACATAGACCAATATGAGGTCGGCAGGGAAGCGGCAGAACTGATAGGACAAAGGAAGTAGCTTGACACCTCCCTATGCCCAGTGCTGCCAACACATTTAGAATATCAATCCTGTAATACATGAAATTATATGAACAAATCAGATTACATTTTCTTCACAATACTAAAACTGTTTGTTCAAATATTTTTCACGTTCTAATTAAATAAAGTATTAAATGCACATAGGGAAAACCGGCGTTTCTCATGAACTAAAGTTTGGGATATGAGAAGGGGGGGGGGGGGAGGTCAGTATACTTTACTTTGTGCAATCTGTTGTTAGCGTTAAATAATAACATAGATTTGCATTATTAAGGATAAAATTTTAAAAAATAGCTCAAATACCCGGCTTCGCTCGGGAATTCATTTGAGGCTGAATGGTGATGGTATATTTTTGGCAAGGCTTTATTTTGCACAATATTTTGACATTTACCCGTCCCAGTGTTTAGGGGTAACACCCGTCGTTTCTGGGGATTTGTTAATAATCAAATTAATTTTTTATGTAAGACTTCACTGTCCTGCATATTGTCATAGTTACCGTTTCGTGTGCATTATGCATAGATTTGAATTATTAAGGAGAAAATATTGACATACATTTGAATACATTTTTTCAGGTGAGGTACCTGGTAGTTCATATTGAAAAGAAGTGTTGAGCAAATTTCTCTAAATAACAAAATAAACAACTTTTGTTATGTGCATATTTACCGAAACCCCAATAGGAAATCACTATTATTAATTTCAGGCCTCCCTTATAACCCCCACTCCTGCCCGTCCCTAGAAATGTTAGTATGGCTTATTATAAGGAAGGCTTTAGTGCTAATACACATACTGAGTGTTTTATTTAGTTCGGTTGAGTCTTTTGTGCCAAATAATCTTTTGTTATGTGCATATTTGCTGAAAAAGCAATAGGAAACGAAATATCGCTATTTTTAATTTCAGGCCTCCCTTATAACCCCCACTCCTGTTTGTCTTAGAGAATATTAATATAGCCTAAAGTCTAAGTTGGGCTAGTAGTAATATACATACGAAGTTTCATAAAATTCGGTTCAGCCGTTTATGCGTGAAAAGGTAACAAACAAACAAACAAACAGACACCAAAGAAACAAAATGCAGTTATGGTGTCTATGACATGTGAAACGAAAAGTTATCGTGAAATTTCGCGAAAAAAATCAATGTACAGACAGAGGTTACAATTTTATATATATATAGATACTAGCTCAGATACCCGGCTTCGCCCGGGAATTGATTTGAGGCTGAATGGTAATGGTATTTTTTTTGGCAAGGCTTCACTTTGCACACTATTTATTTCTTATATATTTACTACAGTTTTATTTATTTCGGTTTGGTCTTTTGTCCCAAATAAAATTGTTCACTTCCCCTATAGGTTTTAGAGTATATATCGTTTATAATTCGGTATACAAAAAAAGTGTATATAACAAAAGTTACTCTAAAAAACAAAATAAACAACTTTTGTAATGTGCATATTTGCCGAAAAGCCAATAGGAAATGAAATATCGCGAATTTTTATTTCCGGCCTCCCTTATAACCCCCACTGTTATAAATACAATAAATTGATATATGTTGGGTTACATTTAAAAATCGTAATTTTTTTACGTAATTAACACAATAAAAAGAAAAATGTTACTATAATAAGATGAATTGTCCAAAACATTAAAACAGTAATGACTAATATTATACATACAAATTAAGGTTAATAAAATTGAGACTAACCAAGGAATAAACAATGATATCCTGTTACCAGAATATAAATGAGTAAATTATTTTAAACATCAGCTAGTCAATATAGGTACAAGATTTTTAAAGGCTATCATTGGCGTGTAGTCCTTGTAATAAAAAGATGCTTTTATTTAGTCTCATGGAAACCTTGGTTCCAGTAGCATCCTTGTGAAGAAAATAGCACTGATGTTGGAGCAGTTGCATTGAAACCACACTGTCCCATAGAATAAATAACTGTGAAGGAAACATGTAATATCATTAATGATGGAGCATGGGAAATAAACTCATATACATCACTATAGAAAACACTACATGAAGATAATACTGTTTCTTATATTTTAGATCTTACCTTTTTAAAAGCTGTCATTTGCATGTAGCCTAACAATTCTGCTTGTAAATCACTATCGCTGAAATGTTCTGAACAAACTTGAGCAATATCAGGATTAAATTTCAAATCTCCTCGTCTACACAGGAATATCCACTGTTTCTTAATTTCTGGGTTTTTCGGGAATCGGTGATAAGGTACAGGACTTGCCTGATTTCCTAGAGTTGTTGGAATATGTTGCCACAGCACACTCACTCGGCATTTCGCAAAAAATCACTTATAACAATAGAAAATAAAAGAATTCACTAAAAAAAAACAACGATGCTCACGATGTAAACAAAGCTGATAGTGACGCCTTGTGACGTCATGCGCCAAAGTCTCAAAAATTTACGATCTGCGCACCTGCCGAATGGCACCCCCCTGAGGATAACCAGCTCCATAGAATATAGAAGAGACTAGAAGCGGCAGAGTAGTGGTGGGGGGTGAGTCGGGCGCCCGCGACTTCCCCCCACTCCATGCACCCCTTCCGTGTATTCGGGTTCCAGTGTACCGCGTGTTCTTGGCTGTTGTGTTTCACATTTATATATATTTTCAAGAAATTATTATTGAGTGCTGTTGATCAAATCACTAAGTAAGATGCCTTGCTGCGTGGTATTTAGTGATTCGGTTGGGGATGCATTAGAATATTGCTTAAGAAATGAAATAGATGGATTTGAATTATGTGAGGGCACAATCAAATTTGTTAAAATATTAAATAGAAATTTTGATATTCTAAATTCGAGGAATATTATAACACAGGGTTTCAAACAAGCCCTCAACCCTTTGCACATAGCAAATATGACAAGCGTTCTTCAAGAAACGAAACATTACATAATTAATTTAAAGTGCTTGGACGGCAAACCTATATTACAAAGCCGAAGAAAGTTGGGATTCTTAGGATTTCTCCTGTGTGCAGAGAGCACAATATCTTTTTACAAAAAATTCGTAGAAGAGGAAAAATCCTTACAATACTTCCCTACCTATAAAATCTCACAGGACCACATTGAGCGACTTTTTTCTTACATTCGATCAAGAGGAGGACGCAACAATAATCCTAGTAGCAAGGATTTCACGTTCGCATCTAGAGCCATCCTTGTCCATAAGCAGCTTCATGAGAATTCGGCATCAAATTCTAATGCAATCCCATTGGATAAAATAAATATTTTGGGCATTAATCGTACAAGATCTTGTCCAATAACGGAAATAAATGACACCTATTCGAGAAACAGAATGGTGGAAGTAGATGATCATGACTCAGGTAACTTTAACTTTTTCAGCTCTTTTTATCATGAGTTTAACCTCAAACCTTCACAAATATATGTATATTTTGTATATATGTGTGTTGGTTATTTTTCAGATTCCCAAAACATTTCGATTGACGAATCAGGTGACACTTATTTTCGGGGGATAAATTATTGCCATATTCCAGACTACTTGGATTTGACAGAATTTACGAACGTTACTCGAGATATCATTGAGTACATAAGTGGTATGTTTTTATATTTTATAAATCACTTACAATTTACCTACTGTTAAAATATAGAAAGGCTTCATTGATACGTAAATTCTATAATTTTTTTTGTATTCTATTGTTCAAGGTTTCATCATTAGAAAGTTGAACTCTATTTTGAAATGCGAAGGATGCTTAGAAGCAATAAAAAAAAAAAAAAAAACATACAAACGAAACTGGGTTAATATCCATCAAAGATCGTGGAGGTTTGATATTTCCAGGCGAAGATTTAGTCAAGGTGTCTACAATTTGTGAAAAAATATTTAGAACCAAAGAAAAAAAAAACATAATAACCAAAGAAAGCCCTGACTCATTTACATCATTGTTAATCAGAGAGTGTTTAGAAAAAAACTTTTTTTCAGAATCTGAACACTTTATTTATGAAGAAAGCCATTATTCCTTACTCCTGAGATCAGTAGGGGTGCTTTATTTTAAAGTAAGAATGCATCACTATTTGAAAAATATCAATGATGAAATGCACAAAGTTAAAATACGAATGAAAAGCAACAAAGACGTATTGTTCCGAGGGCAGTGAGATGTTGATATTAATAACATTTTACTAGATATTTGAGAATTATTATATAAAATATTTGTATGTAAACTTTTATTATTAAATAGAAATGCTAAATAAAGACTAGATGCACATTATTTTGTTATAAAACCCGTGTGTTAGCGAGTTGTAAGGTAGATGCTTAGGGGCGCATGGAGTGGGGGGTGAGGGTGAGGAGAGGACTCACTGGGTTCTCTGAGAGCCACGCCCACTGCCGCTTCTAGTGTATTCTATATTCTATGACCAGCTCGCAGTATAGAGTGTTCCGTGTCTAGCCAGTGTGATAAGTTAATGTAGTACAATAAGTAACGTTAGTGTCTGTGTTTGTGTCTCTCTATCTTTCTATACTGCTCGGCTCCCGTCCGCATTCGATTCTCCGCGACTTCAGTGTGACAGCCACAGGTAGGACAGACAATATATTTAAGTTTTATCAGCTTGAACGGAGCAATGGTATACCTTCATCCATATAATTCCAACGAGGTTAATGTCAGGCCAAGACAGCTGTACCAAAGAGGTCCAAGACATCAAGAGTGATCGTTAACTACTATTATTTTTTACCAAAAGAAACATTAATTAAAATTTTTATTATTAGAAGAATTATTTTTTTCAGGAATTGAATTGTATTTGATACAATAGAATTGATTTTGTTAGAACACGCCTATTTTGTTTGGGGCCATTTGTAGTTAGATCCTTCCGACAAAAATATTTAATAGCGTAGAGAAAAAATGTGGATAACAACAACCATATGACATTAGATTTGCAATAAGATTGGTTCCATACAATTTTTTTTATCTCACGTGTAATAACGGAGATGTTTTGAATTTGCGTAATTCCCCCACTCTAAATCCCCCCACAAAATGGCTCACAGACAGACAAGATTTCCAATGTTGATTCTATTCAATGGTCTGAAACGTGAAAGAAATTGATAACCAAGTCGAATAATAATTGAATTAAGGAGATTTCACTTAAGGGTAATCAGCTATTGAGGTTGTACTTATGGCGCGATTTTAGAAAAAAAAACTATATATATATATATATATATATATATATATATATATACACACACACACACATTCAGCTAAGCTCTAGCTGCCTCATTTTTTGTTACCGGCTCAGTGGAAGGAGGGATTTCTAAAACTGAAAATATCCGTTAATATACATTGGATGGACACATATTGTATAGAAACAATTTAATGTTGTTATATACATTTAATCTTTTACAATAAGTGAATATATCATGAAATTTCTTATTCAAGGTTAAATATCATATCATCATTTTAACAGATCTTTTTGGATGAATGATGTCGCCACCAATTGTGGTTTTATCTCTTAACACACAAATTGAGATCACCCGAAAAAAAAATAGGTTCAATATCACCTAGTTCTGGGCACTGCACACAGAAGAGAGAGGATGTACGAGTGTTATCCAATGGTAATAAAGAACTTAAGTCATTCCTTCATTAGTTTTATTAGAAAAACTTAAATGCATTCAGTGTTAGGGACCTTGCGATACTGGTTTCGATCCGATATCTGGTATCGATACCATACTGGTATAAAAGTATCGATACTCCGATAATATCGCGTTAAAATTATCGATACCAAAGGTATCGGTATCGAAACACCTCTGATTATTAAATCAGGTTCTTTAGAAAAAAAATTGTGATTTATTACTGTTATAAAACGTCAGTTTTATCTCTTTAAAAACGTTTTCTTGTTTCTTAAAATAAAAAAAAAATATTTTTTTTTTGTTTCATTATGGAAATTGATGAAGAATGTAGATAATCCTCAATTGGCGGTTATCCTTTATCCCCTGCCTTTGAAATATCGTACTAAGACATAATTTGATTTATTACTCATTATCATGTATTTTATTTACATTAAATTCGAAATTTTTATTAATTTACTTTTTATGTAATTAGTTGATATTAAATTATCAAACGTTCGATACCGATACTCATCTTTTTGTTGCGATAACGTTGAAATATCGGAAGCAAAGTATCGATACCAACACTCCTAGTATCGAAACAAAAGTATCGATACCTACCCATATCGGTAGTATCGCAACGTCCCTATTCAGTGTTAAAAACTAACATCATCATAGTATAGCTTTGTGGAGAGTATGCTAGAGCTGGTGTCACACTGATAGTGAATTGAGTTCTTACATAGCAAACAAACAATAAGTTGTTTACATCACTCTGATCTGAAAGTAGTTACTTTCGCTACCATATGTAAGTATGGAAAGTGGGTCTTTTTATAATAACTTGAAACAGCTGTTCTCTTTCCCGGTCTAGGGAGGGAAAAACTTTTCCCTCCCTAGACCAGGAAAGAGAACAGCTGTTTATACTTACTTACATACTATCAGTTGAAGTTACAGTATCCAACACTAGGTTACGCTAGCGTTTCTATTCGAAAAACGATTTATATTTTAGTTATTTTAAAGCACTAAAGATATTATTGGTCGATTACTTATCATTAGAAAATATAATTACACTAATTTAACTTAGTTTTATTATAAAATTTGAAAGAATTATTAAAGTTATGTTACTTGTATCAGGTTACTGCTCTAAATCAGCTGTTCAGAAATAATCGATACTACAGAATGCAAAACAAATCATTTAATATGATAATACTTAATAATTACGAGTTTAAATTATATTTTGAATTTTTTGCCTCGTGATGTAAAGTATCGTTCATAACTCGGGCGGAAAGTGAGTTTCCAATGCTCGATCTAATTTCCAGCCTCGGCCGTAAAACACGATCTAGCATAGGAAAGTCACTTTCCGCCCTTGTAATGAAATATACTATTCCTTACATAAGTCATTGTTGAGCTGACAAGTTGTGATTTAAAATGACTGCTAGTCTCCATATTTCGGGTTTACGAGATAGTTTATTGGAAAGGGCGGTTGAACTTGAAATGGATCCAGGTTAATTACTCTTGAATCTCAGTGTAACATAGGCCCAGTACTCACTATGTAATATTCCTGAGTGTCAATAATAACATTTCTTTAAATATTTTGTTGGTTTAGTGAGAAGTATAAATGTTTAAATCCCTTTAGAAATAAAATTATAAATTAAAAATATCTTGTTTTAATCTTTGTCACTGGGGACTCGTTAAAGTCGTCAAGAGCGGCAAATTTTGGAAAACCACAATAATAATACTGCTAGAAATATGACGCTTTTGACAACTATAACAACAACTATTTACAGCTTTATTCTAAAAAAACAACATTGATAATAAGTACAATGACAAAAAAAAATGTTTTTAATGCTCCATTACATTTTTAATAACAAATAAAAACATGGATACAAATGGAATGTATTAAATAATATGAAACAGAGAACACTCAATATACATTTACAAAATACTTATCAGGAAAAGATTAAGAGCAAAGAAGCAATAGGTAAATTTAGTTATCAATTTGCCTCAACACTATCTTGAGGACTAGCTCTTTTTAAAAGCCAATAAATGCGGCAACAACCCATTAACTGAATATTTCAAGTATTGCCTTCCAAGTTGTGCATCGAGTAGCGTTAGTTGTGTTTAGACTTTATATGCATCTTCATACGAGCCCTAACAAAAGTGTTATAAACACATTCAGAACAAGAATACATCTTTTTGCTTTTATGGTTCTTCTGCATGTGACGCTTTAAATCATTGAACTGAACTGCTCTATACTCGCAATAGGGGCAAGTAAGGGGCTTGAAATTTTTATGTTTAGCCATTATGTGCTTCTTCAAATTCATAGACTGAACAGCACTATAGTCACAATGAGGGCAAGTGTGTGGCCTGCTGTTTGTGTGCTTAGCTAATACGTGGCATTTCAAACTGAGAGCCAAAGCAGTAGAATAAGAACAGTACGGACAAGAATGAGGTCTGTTGTTGGTATGTTTAGCTAGTATGTGTGTCTTTAAATTACTTGACTGAACAGTACTGTAATTGCATTCAGGGCAACGATGCGGCTTATCATTTGTGTGTATAGCAGTTATGTGTAACTTCAAATATGATGGCCAAGAAGCGCTAAAATCACAATATGGGCAAGAGTGAGGTTTCTCTTTAGTGTGTTTGACCGCTATGTGGTTCTTCACAGATGACATCTGAATTGCTCTATAATCACAATAAGGGCATGAGTGAGGTTTGATATTTGTGTGTTTAGACAATATGTGTTTCTTTAAGTGGTCAGTTTGTGCACTACAATAATCGCAGTGGGGGCACGAATGAGGTTTCTCTCGTGTATGTTTTGCTGTAATGTGCTTTTTTAGAGCGCTAGAACGACAACTTCTATATTCACAGTGAGGGCATATGTGAGGCCTCATATTTGTATGTTTGGCTAAAAAGTGCTGTTTTAGGATGCAAGAGCGAGTAGTAGTGTAATCACACTGAGAGCATGACTTAGGTCCACCATTAGAACGTTTTGAATTAATTTTATGAATGGGAAGAAACTTCAAATTTGAACTCTTCATATCTCCAAAAGTATGATCATTCGTAGCTCCACTGAATGACGGTCCATTAGCTGGATCCCCAGGACTACTGATCGGCGATCCTGGTGTTCCGGAAATTCCTGAAGATTCAAGTCCACTTAATGACGGCACTAGAACAGTTATAAACATTGTTAAAGGGCATGGACATAACATTTACCTGAGATAAAAATAAATCAAGTCTATTTTTTTTTCTTTTAACAACATGAGATGTAATTTTATCAAGTGCATAAAATCAATACATTTTCAAGACATAATGGTTAAACTCATTATTTTAAATTAAATAGTTTAATTATAATGACAATAATTATAACAAGTATTATTTTATTTACATAATTTAGAGCCACAAAAATTGACAAAGCATTAATGATATATTCCAACTACAAGAACGATTGAATAACGATGTAAACATATGGATATTTACGGCAAAGAACCAATTTGGATTCACAGTAAATATTTTATTCCATAAATAAGTTAAACAGAACAATTTTTATACAGTTTCAAGAAAAACAGTTGTTTTGGTACCATTCAAAAAATCAAAGGGATCCATTTCATAAAGGATACTTTTCTGCTCAATCAAAATTTTTTCAAATATAAATGAAACAATAAAAGTGCTCATTAAATGTATGAATCTTATTTGTGTTTTATTAGCATCTTATATGTGTTTTATAGCATTTATTCACTTTGCTGTTCCATAATCTTTATCACTGAACGATAATTATAGCATAGAATATTATTATAGAGAACATTTTTAATAATCAAATATTAGTAGTCAAGTAGACAACTCGTTTGTTTCGTTCATTTAATTCATTAGATAGACCAAGTCTAAATTTATTTATTTTAGAATCACAATTTGGTGATTGCTATAGAAGCATATATATTTATTATTTGTGCTACATTTCATTTCTTATACGTACTTTACTTGATAAGTATGAGTATTGAAAAGTTCAAAATGTTACTTCTTTGCATAAGCCAGAATGGTATGTAAATGGGTAACCACTTGATATCTGCAATTAAACATTATATTTGTAATCTTAATTGTATGGTTAACTACCTTCCAGTTTGCATTTCTATCCCCTGTGACCATTCAACACGATAAGCAAACTCATAAGCTACTCAAACAAATAAATAGCAATCGTTACAGAAAGACAACTCTTATGCCTCTGGCAGACACTGAGGCTTCATAGGCTGTTAAGCCAAAGAGTTTCATTTTTTAATTGTTCTAATTAATTAATTAGAACTATTAAAAATTTATTGTTCAAACAAAAATATTCCAAGACTGGCAAAAACACTGGTTACGAATTGATAACAAACTATTGGAAATAAAACGAATTGCTACAGGATGGTCAAAGAGACAGTACGTAAATTCAAGAAGAGACCAAGTCGTCCTCACCAGACTACCGTATTGGGCATACATACCTGAAAACATTCTTACATAATGAACAGAAAAGTCAAGCCTACTTGTAGTCATTGCAACACTAGACTAACTATAAAACACCTACTAACAGATTGTAGATTACGAGCTTACTTGAACATTCCACATGACTTGATCAAACTAGTGACTGAGGGTAGCACACATATTGACACGATTCTGACATACTTAAAAACAATTGGGCAGTTTGAGAATATTTAATTCTCTCTAACATTTTTTAATGTGTGTGCGTGCGTGCGTATATATGTGTGTGTGTGTGTGTGTGTGTGTGAGCTGTGTTTAAATTTGAATGATGCCTGTTCTTTTGAATAGATTTTGTTTCAAAGTCACCAAGTTTACTTTTCACCTATTTATTTACCACCTGTTTTTAGTTCTATGTTACGTTCAGGTTTCTTGTTTCTTTTGTGTTCCGTTCCTTTAGTTTTTGGTTCTTTATATTATTTCGTGTTCCATGTTTTGTTATTATTTGTTAATATTTGTTATTATCCTATGTTCTGTTGTTATTTCGTGTTCTATGCTTTATTATCTTGTTTACTTGTTTTTGTTTTAGCAGATTTCCCTTAAGGGAAATCAGCTATTGAGGTTGTACTCATGACGCGATTTTCGAAATTTTTCTTCAAATGTCCATCGATCCTACCCAGGAGATGACGAAAATGAGGTCCGTTCAAAACTGTATATATATATCTATATATATATATATATATATATATATATCTATCTATCTATCTATCTATCTATCTATCTATCTATATATTTGTCTGTTACCGCTCTAGCGGTCGCAATTATTGTTTAATCGTTACCAAACTCGGTATTTAGTAGTTTTATGTAAAAAGAAAGATCAAGTTCGTTAACGGCTGAAATCGGACAAGGGGGAGGGGGGGTTTAGAGGGGAGGTTTTTTGAAAATTCAAAATATCTCCGTTACCATACGACGGATCACAAAATTGCATAGAACCAATCTTATTGCAAATTATAATTACTATAAATATTGTTCTATACATATATTCTCTATCTTGAATATTAACCGAGATATTTGTATTTTTATTAAATGTGGGCCGATAACGAACGTATAGAGAGACGGCTCTCGTATAAAGATTTCTCTATTGTATAGCTTCACGTGGGAAATCTGCTTAGTTTACGCAGCCCCTGCGTGACGGACTTTTGTTTTTCCCCACGTTTAAGACGAGCAAGTCGCCATAGTTAAATAAATAAATAATTGTTCTAAACAGTTAAGTGTAAAGTATAATTCACGAACTTACCGTCATCCTCACCCAACTCTAATGGTAAGTCCAACACAGGTTCTTCCTTTATGCAAGATGTTTTGTCTCCAATTCCTGAAAGAAGGAATTAATTACACTAAACAAATACAATATCAAATATGTGAGTGGATCTTGAAAATTAACCGAAATATATCATTTTTCAGTTTTCAGCCTTCAGCAAACCCCTGCTCCTACTCATGGTACATAAACAATACCAAATATTGTTTTCAAGAGACCTTTATTATACGAGATACATGCAATATGTTTGGTTGACCCCTCCCCCCCCCAGTTCTTGGATTACTAAAATTTGTGTGATTGAGAAAAAAATTATTCTACCATTATAAATTACAGTACTAGATATAGTAAATAGTTTTCAAATAAAATTATTGTGTTATATTCAGATATATTTCAGTAATTGTTTGTCTTTCCGGTGAAGAATATACCTATCTATCAGTTCAGCTCTGAGAGGTTGTTTAACCTGTTTGTTTACAATTCAGACGCTTTTCGTTGGGAGGTTATTAAAGTAGACTGAAAGATTTCTCATTACCGTTTGTATTTATTCACTTAATATTCACGGTGGTGTTAGGTAATGTTGATTTATGTATTAAAAAAAAAAAAAAAAATTGATTTGGTCCTTAACTGACCACGGGAGCATACATTCGATTGGTTTTTCCTTTTTGGTAAATCTGCTAAACTACAGGGTGCGGCACCATAACTTCCTTTTTTAAATTGCGCGGTATGACGTAGTAGCCGAGCGCTAGTGGTCTTGTTCAGTCGCAATCATCGAACAGTGTGGAGCGTGCGTTTCCGTTGAGGCCTACTTTTTGAGCGGTTGTTCTGTGATCGCAACCCAGCGTGCCTTTTGGAATCGCTTTAATTTAGCCCCATTGGCGCCTGTCCCAGACCGGAAATCAATTGTTACGTGGGTCACTACGTTCAGACAAACTGCAAGTGGACCAAGACGTAGAACTGATGACCTAATCTAATGATCACCTCATAACATGGAGGCAGCGAGAGCTTCAATTATGCGATCACCTCGGCGTTCTGCACGCAAACATGCGTCTGCCCTTCGACTTTCCGATCGTTCTGTGAGGAGAATTCTTCATGATGATCTTCATTTTCATCCATACAAGATGGCGATTGTGCAGGAACTTTCTGAACGGGGCTTCAATTCTCGGAGGAAGGCGTGTAATGTGTTTCTGGAAGTCGTGCCTGAGGATGATATTGTGTTTTTTAGATGAAGCTTATTTTCATTTGTGTGGATCCGTCAACAAACAAAACATGCGCTACTGGGCTGATACCAATCCTCGAGAATTGCATCAAAGGCCTTTGCGTTCACCAAAAATCACGGTGTGGTGTGCAATTTCCTCACGTGGAATTAATGGTCCCTGGTTCTTTGAGGAAAATAAAGTCACAGTGACAGTGAATTCGGACCGGTATGTAAACATGATACAGGATTTTTTTTTCCACAACTGGATGAGTTGGACTTTGGGGACGTTTGGTTTCAACCAGACGGTGCAACAGCACACACTTCTATAGCACGATGGCCGTTTTAAGGGAACACTTCCCAGGTCGCCTAATCTCAATTAGGGGCGACTTGGAATGGCCGGCCCGAACCCCCAATTTGGCCCCTTGTGATTTTTTTCCATGGGGATTTTTGAAATCCCGTGTTTATGTAAACCGACCAAGGACCTTACAACATCCAGGAAGAAATTGCCAACATAATGCCTGCTATGCTGGTAAGAATATAAGTATATAATGATAACAAAATATATATTAGTTACCTGTAGTTGCAGGATCTTTGGGGTGGGCCGAGTAAAGTTGTAGTTCTTCTTTCACAACGTATTCCATGTTGGTGACTGCATTAACTGTTTAAAAGGGAATAAAAGAATATATTTTATATCAGAAACAAAATCATTAATAAAATAAAAAAATATTCAAGTTGGAGTAAAATATGGTGTAAATATTAATAATTGTGCAACATTACTTTATTCATGAGGTTCTTTACGCAACCTATTTTCTTCCAAAATACAGGTCGTACACTCATAAACCAAAGTACTGACATCGACAGACAATCTAAATTAGTAGCCTAGAAAAGATTTGTGGACATCGACAGGCTGACTACTCTAGACTTGAAACGGTTTATAAAAACACATGTACTCAACAAACTCCGAGAAATCCTTCGCAACCCAAACAAAAGTCCGTCACGCAGGAGCTGCGTAAACTAAGCAGATTTCCCACATGAATTTTAATAATAGGTAAACCTACATACTACGAACACAACAACACCGTGAATATTAGGTGTATAAATACAAACGGTAATAAGAAATCCTTTCCCTCCTGGCGCAAAGCGTCTCAAATGTAAACAAACAGGTCTGCCAACGGCTTTCAGTTACTGTTTTTCTTTCCGACACCGGATCCATATTTAATCGTTTTATGTAAAAAGAAAGATCAAGTTCGTTAATGGCTGAAATCGGACCAGTGGGAGGTCCTATTTCAGACATTGATTAATATGATCTTAATTGTTATCTCAATCAATCAAATTTTAGTAGTCCAAAACCTTAAGACGGTGGGGGGGGGGGGGTCACCAGGACATATTTTCATGTATCCTGTATAACAAAGGTCTCTTGAATACAATTTTTGGTATTTAAACTTAAGCTGATAGCTGAAAACTGCAAATATCTCGGTTAATATTCAAGATAGCGAATAAATGTATAACACAATATTTATAGTATATTTAATTTTCAATAAGATAGATTCTATACAATTTTTCGATCCGACGCATAATAATCGAGATATTTTGATTTTTCGAAAATCCTCCCCTCTAAACCCCTCTCCCACTGGTCCAATTTCAGCCATTGTTCTTTAGTTTTGCAAGAAACACATATACATCGAGTTTGGTAACGATCAAATAAAAATTGCGACCACTGTTCGGGTGGGTGGGTGTGTGTGTGTGTGTAATATATATATAACGGGTGAGTCACGGGAACCAAGTGATTTTGAAATAATAATAAAATCTTTGTTTCATATCTAAGTTAAATTTTATTAATATAATATCGTACCTAAGAACATAGCATTTTAGTTTTAATAAATTTCTTCATGAACGGAAAATTACCTCGGCATGTGTTGGCCGTTTTCATTGATACATTGTTGAAGTCGGTAAATAAAATTAGCCTGAACTCTTTCCAGCAGGTCTGCATTGATTTGAGTGATTTTTTGACGGATCGCTTCCTTTAATTCTTCTAAAGTACGAGGATTGCTTTCGTAGACACGTGACTTAAGAAATCGCCACAGAAAAAAATCGCATGTGGACAGGTCAGGTGAGTGTGGAGGCCATAAAACGTCGCCATATCTTGAAATGAGATGGTTCGGAAACAGATTGCGGAGAACCGCCATGGAAGCTCTGGCAGTGTGTGTCGTAGCCCCATCTTGTTGAAACCATAAATGTTCATGATCTATACCTCTTCTTCGTAACTGCGGAATGAAAAAGGTGTTCACCATATTAATGTAACGCTGAGAAGTTACTGTAACTGTAGCACCATTTTATTTATTATAATTTTATTTACCGGCTTCAACAATGCATCAATGAAAACGGCCAACACATGCCAGAGGTAATTTTCCGTTCATGAAGAAATTTATTAAAACTAAAATGCTATGTGTTCTTTTGTACGATATTATATTAATAAAATTTATCTTAGATATGAAACAGAGATTTTATTATTATTTCAAAATCACTTGGTTCCCGTGACTCACCCTATATATATATACATATATATATATATATATATATACAGTAGAACCCCTGTTAACCGGGGTAATGATGGGCATGGGTGTTCACGGATAATAGAAAACCCCGGATAATCGAATTACAATATTTTATTGCTTTAATGTGATAGGTAAGAACGTTAATTAAAAAACAAAACTCTGTAGAATGCCAGATTTATTAACGATCAAACGTTTTCTGTACATTAAAAATACATGTGAGTATAAATATACATATGTAGGTTTTACTATATATTGAATTTTCATTTAGAGAAAAAAATCAGTGATCTTAGTTTGTTTTTTATTAAGCATCTCTTTTCTAATATCACTTCTCATTGTTCGAAGCAAGATAATTCTGCTATAATCGGCGTTCTCTTGTTCAAAATAGTTTAATAGAAGTTCGGTTGCCTCCAATGCTTGGTTGTGTTTAATTTTCTTTATTTCCGAAAAAATAAGCGAATCTTCGTCCTCATCGCTCATATTTCCATAATCAGACTGCAACGAAGTCGATGGCTCGTCTTTTCTGTGAAGATCTGCTATTTCGTTATCAGTCAGCTGTTCGAATCCCTCTTCGTCTATTTCACTTTCCAGCCATTTTTTCATGTCATCTCTATCAACATGGATGAAATCTGGGAGAGCTTTGGCGATTTCGAGAAATGATTCTGTTTCAACTTCTTCTGAGGATTCCTGAACAAAATCTTCTTGTTCCAATATTTTGCCCCATGAAAGTTTCAATGTTGTTGGGGATAAGTTTGCCCAAGCTTCACAAACTGAAAAGATGGCGTCTTTTATGTTCCACTTTTTTACGATTTCTTTTAATGAGTCAGTACTATTATTCTCCTCAAGCAGAAATCTCAGGAATATTTTTTTATACCTTCTCTTTAAACTGGATATTACTCCTTGATCCATTGGCTGGATCAGAGATGTGACATTTGGTGGAAGATAATGAACAAAAATTTGTCCATCTTCGGTTGTCAAAGTAGACTCAGCTGGATGAGAAGGAGCATTGTCGAGTAATAAAACAGCTCTAATTGGTAGACCTTTCTGTTTTAAGTGGTGACTTACGGAAGGTACGAATTTGTCTTTAAACCATGATGAAAAGATCGTCTGATTCATCCAAGCTTTAGGATGGTTATAATAGTCACACGGAAGACTTCTTATTTCAGTCCCTCTGAATGATCGAGGTTTTTTCGCTTTCCCTATAACAGTTAATTTTAATTTATGATCTCCTGATGCATTACAACATGTCATAATTGTAAGCCGTTCTTTGCTGGATTTGTGACCAGGTGCATATTTTTCGGAATGAGCTGCTAAGGTTTTTGAAGGAAGCATTTTCCAAAACAAACCCGATTCATCCGCATTATAAATTTGATCAGGAGTTAAATCAAATTTTTTGACCAAACAGTTAAAATTTTCAATAAATAACGTGGCAGCAACATTATCACCGCTAAGACTCTCCCCTTGAATTGCCAACTGCCTGATACCGTGTCTTTTTTTGAATTTGTGGAGCCATCCTTGAGAAGCGGAGAATGGCTCCTCAATTTTTAAATTTTCATGAAACCATAAAGCTTTCTCACTCACCATTGGCCCAGAAATGGGAACTCCCTCGGCACGTCTTTGAATGAACCATTGATAGACGGCTTCATCTACGTCTTTTAATGTAGAAGTCTTCATAGTTTTCCGAGGAAACGTTGTTTGGGCTGACGACGATACGAAGCCGGAAATGTCTTTTTTCTTCTTCAAAATATCACGAACGGTTTGTTCGCCGATTCCGAATTCGGTGGATAATTTTTTAACACTTTCACCTTTTTCTACACGGTTTATAATGGCTAACTTCTGTTCGAGTGTTAACACAACACGTTTTCTTTTTTGCGACATTTTAGATTGAATTTAAAGGGAGACTAAAGCACAACTGACAAAGAATTTTGTTTGTAGGCAAACAGCAGAAGGGGCAGTATGGGTTTCATAGAAAGACTTGAAAACATTACCGTTCCTAGAATATGAATCAAACCACTAGTCACCCGAAATGCCGAAACATCTCATTCATTAAATTGTACCAAGTTGCCGTGTTTTTCCATTCTTTTTATTTTTTATTATTTAAGAACAATACATAGTTAAAAATTATTGTAATCATTAGAAATATTCTTACGTATTCATTTATTTTAAATATAAATTACACAAATAAAATAAATGGTGTAAGAATTAAAAAACACTTTATAACAAAAAAAAAAAAAATAAATAAAATAAAAAGCTACTCTGAACCCCGGTTAACTGGAATCCCGGTTAATAGAGCCACGGATAATGGGGGTCCTACTGTATATATATATATATATATATATATATATATATATATATATATATATATATATATATATATATAAAATTGTAACCTCTGTCTGTACATTGATTTTTTTCTCGAAATTTCACGATAACTTTTCGTTTCACACGTGATAGACACCTGCATTTTGTTTCTTTCGTATATGTTTGTTTGTTTGCTACCTTTTCACGCATAAACGACTGAACCGAATTTTATGAAACTCGGTATGTATATTACTACTAGCCCAACTTAGACTTTAGGCTATATTAATATTCTCTGAGACGAACAGGAATGGGGGTTATAAGGGAGGGCTGAAATTAAAAATAGCAATATTTCGTTTCCTAATGCATTTTCGCCAATTAAGCACATAAAAAAAAAGTTGTTTATTTTGTTATTTAGAGTAATTTTTGTTATATACACTTTTGTCGTATACCTAAGTATAAATGAGTTAAACGTTAAAAACTACTGCGGAAGTCAACAATTTTATTTGGCACAAAAAACACAACCGAATTAAACCAAAACACAAACCTCGGTATGTGAATTAGCACTAATGCCTTCCTTATAATAATCTATACTAACATTTCTAGGGACGGGCAGGAATGGGGGTTATAAGGGAGGCCTGAAATTAAATATAGTGATATTTCGTTTCCTATTGGGGTTTCGGCAAATATGCACATAACAAAAGTTGTTTATTTTTCTATTTAAAGTAACTTTTGTTATATTCACTTTTGTCGTATAGAAAAGTATAAACGTGAAATACACTAAAATCTAAAGCGGGAGCCAACAATTTTGTTGGGCACTAACGATTGAACCGAACTTAGCAAAACTCGGTATGTCAATTAGCATTAATTCTTCCATGATTATAAGCTATAGTACTTATTTCCCGTCTGGCATTAGTGGAAGCGATTTACAGTGAGATTCACTATTATAAATATAATCTTACGTGCAAAACTTTGTCTAAAACTATTTGAGCTCGGGTTGGCTTTTGAAAGAAAATATGTTCATTATAGATGATATTTAATTGTAATAAACGCTACCCATGATTATGGTTTGAATTATTGAAAAACGGTGAGTCATAAAGTGCAGAAGGATAAATTAGGAACACATTTTCATTTATCCTTCAAAACTAAAATTTCTATTCTATTAATCCCCAAAAGTTACCCCTTCAGGGTTGGCTATTTCGAAAAATCATTACGTCGTGGAGGGCAGTGTAATTGTACACATTGAAGTCTTACTATCAAAATACC
Source organism: Riptortus pedestris (assembly GCA_019009955.1). NCBI lineage: Eukaryota > Metazoa > Arthropoda > Insecta > Hemiptera > Alydidae > Riptortus > Riptortus pedestris. The sequence goes on from CM032228.1 coordinate 232,774,483, forward strand.
ATCATTAGTCAGTCAACAATAATTTCCCGGGCATCGCCGGGTATCTTAGCTAGTAAATATTAAATTTTGAACGGGTCTCATTATCGTCATCTGCTAGGTAGGATCGATGAATATATGTAAACATTTTTCGAATATCGTGTGATAAGTATGACCTCAATAGTTGATTTCCCTTCGGGGAAATATGCTAACCTGCTTTAATGTACGTATTGACAGGCCTTCACAGCGTATATAACTTCTAATGTAAGACTCTTAGAAATTAAAATGAGTGTTCTGGAAGAATCTGATTTTATAGTCCATTTTTTCTCTTTCTAAAAACAGAGGTCATGAAAAAGCTGGATGGAATATACATTTCAACCAATATGTCTCGAAGTAAAATTGTGTAAAAAGTGAAACACAATGGAGCCGTCTAAACTAAACTACGCATTGCGCAAGAATTATAATTACTTGTTGACAATATCTGTTGAGGGTACGAAAACAAAAGTAGATTTGTTCTTTATCATGGAATATACTGTAAACTTGATCACTCCTAGCTGAGTCGATGATCACCGAGCCACTGGGAATTCACTATCAATTATCAACGGCAACCAGAAAAAATCAGAAAGATAATTTTTTGTTATTACTATTCCTTTCATTTTTATTCTAGACACAAGTAAATTGATTTTATTGATTAATTCAATTCTTTACGCATTTCCTTCTTTCTTATAAATTTTGTTACAAAATGTTCTTTTTTTTATTATTATTTATTTACAACCAATATCCAAGGGGAGATAAGCCAGATGAGTGAGCAACTATGTAGAATTAATCAGTCAAACATTAAATTAAAATAAACTTTTTCTCTCAGCACAAACTATATCAATAAAATAAGATGGAGTAATAATTATAATGGGATTTTTTTAGCCAAATCTTAAAGGCCTTTGTCACCACTACCTACTAGTTTTAAAACACCTCACAATAATGTGTAAATACTGTTTCATTTTGTAAAATGAGGTAGGGCTATAAAAAAAAGAACTACTGAGGGACTTAATCCGCAAAGACAATGGACAATAATAATGATATTTAAAACAAGAAAAGGAGCTTCATTGTAATATAAATTCAGTAAATAAAATGCAGTTAATTTATAACTACTCACGTTTGAGATCCGTAAGGCTCATTTTGTCCACTTAAAATAGTAAACTATTAGGAACGTCAACAATATAACAAGAGTAGGAGTAGACTAACCTTCCTCTTTGATAGCATATATTCCTTAAGTAAGCAGATTTCCCTTAAGGAGTTGGAAAATATTTATTTTTTCTATTACAATACTCGATATTTTATGGCACAGTAAACATCGTATTAGTTAATGGCTGAAATCGGGGGGGGGGATTTAAAAAAAATCAAAATATCTTCGTTATCATGAGTCATCGCAAAATATTAAAGAAACAATCTTGTTAAGCTATTGATTGACAATTGTTGTTCTGCTCATTTTTCGTAGCTCAAGTATTAAGCGTGTCATTTGAACTTTCTTTTTCAAGTCTCCATTACCCTCCCCCTCCCACAACCCTTTTATACATCGATCCCTTAAGGGAAATCAGCTATTGAGGTGAGGTCGTATTCATGACGCGATTTTCAAAATTTTTCTTCAAATGTCCATCGATCCTACCCAGGAGATGATGAAAATGAGGTCTGTTCAAAACTGTATATATGTGTGTGTGTGTGTATACACACACACACACATATATATATATATATATATATATATATATATATATATATATATATATACACACACACACACACACACTAGCTAAGGTACCCGGCTTCGCTCGGGAAATATTCGTAAACTCACAGGTTTAATGATGATAGTATTTTTTTTGGCAAGCCTTTAATTTCCACAATGTTTTAACATTCTCCGCTGTATTCCCGTCGTTGCTGTGGATTTGGATTGTGGAATTTCGTGGCTCCCTTATAACCCCCACTCCTGCTCGTCCCTAGAAATGTTGGCACCACTTATTATCATGGAGGAGTTAGTGCTACACACATACCGAGTTTTGTTAACTCAGGTAAGAAAAAACGCCTCGTTCCTTTATTTGTTGTGACAGAGCGCTTTCAGAGCATACGCTCCATCATCAGTGCCCTGCTGGCAAACAAATACCATAAAAACGTTTTACAATATGTCATTTAATTGAGAAATTTAGAAAATATATGTACATGTCGATGGTCAAGAGTTAAAACATACAACTTTAAATTACAACCTAAAAATTATCGTCCCAGAGAATATTTACAGAAATAAGAAAAACTATTTTCACAGATTAAAATTAAAAACTTGTCAGTAGAATATATACACAATTTCAATAAATAGTTAAAATAAATAAATGAATATTTACAGTTAAAAAGTCTAAAATAGAATAAATAGTAAAAAACGAATAGTCCAATTAAAATTAAAAAAACAAAAATGAAAAAATGAAGGAACAACCATCGGAGGAGCTACAGAAAGCAACACATACAAAAAACGTAAAAGAAGAAAAATAGAAAAGCGAGACAATGACTAACCAACCTCTTCACAATGATGTGACAGGAACCAAGGATTCCCTGTGACTGAGGCCTCGGGACCGGAGAGCCATGAGAGAGGCTTCCGAGACATGCCTAAACCTGGTTCCTTCTCCCGTCTTATTAATATTCAGGCCTCCTTTTTTTTTCCATCCTATCTAGCTTTATGAATAGGTTTTCGGCTATGCTCAGCGTCTTGCCTTATTTTGCTTCGTAGAGCAGCTCATACTTTATTAGCAGATTTCTCATGACCCTCCTTCTTGATGTGGGCATGGAACTCTGTGTCTCTGGTAACATGCTCTTTCAGCCGGGTTCTGATCTTTCTTCCACTTTGACCGACGTACGATGCCTCACAGCTAGAGCATGTTACCCTGTACACTCCCGACTTGTTCAGTGAGTCAACAGGATCCTTGACCCTCGGGAGCATTGCTTTCAAAGAGTGTCGACTTTTGAAAGCAGTCGTCATCCCGAGTGTCTTGAGTTTATTTCCTATCTTAGGAGACACAGAGCCCAGATACGGAATAGAAAGAGGGAAACGTACGTCCTTATTTCGGTTCATCTGACCGTCGCCGACCTCCATATCCATGGTCAACTTCCGACGGAGCCTCTTCTGGACTATTCTGTCTACCACCCCATCCTTGTAGCCGTTGTTGGATGCTATGCACCTGATGTTGCGCAGCTCAGCTTCATAGTTCTTTTCATCCAACGGCACATTCAACAGCCTGTCTACGAGGAAAATCAGGCCTGACATCTTGTATTGGGGGTGGTGGAAAGAATCCGTCGGTATTATCAGGTCTGTCGATGACCTCTTCCTAAAAATACTAAAAGAATGGCCACTACCTTGCTTCTCTATCTCCAAATCTAGGTAGCACAGCTTAATATGCTGCTCTACTTCCAGGGTGTACTTTATTGTCTCATGGCAACTATTCAGGTACGAGTGCAACCCATTAAGTTCTAGCATGGTACCTTTAAAAACGATAAGAATATCATCAACATAGCGTCCCCAGAACTCAATGAACTTGAAGTAGGGGTTGCGTGGGGACACTCTGTCACAACGAATAAAGAATAGTGAAGGAACGAGGCGTTTTTTCTTACCTGAGATAATAATTCCTTCAACATCCAGCACCTCAAAAATGGAGTTTTGTTAAGTTCCAATCAATTGGTAGATCCCAATAAAACTGTCGGCTTCCGCTTTGTTTTTTAGTGTATATCTCGTTTATACTTTGTTATAAAGCAAAAGTGAATATAACTAAAGTTACTTTAAATAACAAAATAATCAACTTTTGTCATGTGCATATTTGAAGAAAAACCAATAGGAAACGAAATATCGTTATTTTTAATTTCAGGCTTCCCTTATAACCCCCACTCCTGTTCGTCTCAGACATTTTTAATATAGCCTAAAAGTCTAAATTGGGTTAGTAGTAAGTAGATAGAAAAGGGTGTTTCTGGCGCAGTTTTCAAAATACCTCAAATCCCCCAAAAAATGCTAACGTACTAATTTTTACTAATTTCTCAAATAATCCCTAAAAATCGATAAACAAAGTCAACGTTTTTATCGATTTTTAGGGATTATTTGAGAAATTAAAAATTAGTACGTTAGCATTTTTTTTGCGGATTTGAGGTATTTTTAAAACTGCGCACAAAACCCCCTTTTCCAAAATACCGCAAATCCCTAAAAAATACGAACGTGCTAATTTTACTAATTACTCCAAAATAACTAAACTTTTATGACCTATTTTTCCTTTTTCAAAATACCTTAAATCCCCAAAAAAATGCTAACGTACTAATTTCTAAATAATCGCTAAAATCCAGAAAAACATTGATTTTTTTCGTATTTTTTTTAATATATATATATATATAAATCTACGGAAATATATAAAAATAACTAAACTTTTATGATCTATGTATCTAAATCTTTCAAAAATGCTAACGATTAAAAATACCCCAAATCCTCCAAAAAATGCTAACGATCAAAAATACCCTAAATCCTCCAAAAAATGCTTACGATCAAAAATACCCTAAATCCTCCAAAAAATGCTAACGATCAAAAATACCCTAAATCCTCAAAAAAATGCTTACGATCAAAAATACCCTAAATCCTCCAAAAAATGCTAACGATCAAAAATACCCTAAATCCTCCAAAAAATGCTAACGATCAAAAATACCCTAAATCCTCCAAAAAATGCTAACGATCAAAAATACCCTAAATCCTCCAAAAAATGCTAACGATCAAAAATACCCTAAATCCTCCAAAAAATGCTAACGATAAAAAATACCCTCCAAATGCTAACGATCAAAAATACCCTTCAAATCCTAATGATCAAAAATACCCTCCAAATGCTAACGATCAAAAAATACCCTCCAAAAGCTAACGACCAAAAATACTCATCCAAATGCTAACGATCAAAATGACTCGAATTCCTTAAAAAATACGAGTGACTTAAATTCCTTTAAAAATCTGAATGATCCGAAAATCTCTAAAAATTTGAATGACTCGAGAATCTCTAAACATGTGAATTATCCAAAAATTTCTAAAAATCTGAATGACTTGAAAGTCTCTAAAATCTGAATGATATTTAAAAATATCTAATAAATCTAAAACTTTATAAAATGAGTCAAAAAATTTGAATGATTCGAAAATCTCTAAAAATCTGAATAAAAAATTAATTTAATCATCACTATCACTTTCATTTTTCTTGGATTTAATCTTATTCTTTTTGATTACATCTTTATTTCCTTGAAAATCGATAATATGAACCTTTTTCCCATCTCCTATATCTTTTTTATCATTATAAACAAATGTTAATTTTTGGGAATTTATTGTTTGAATATCTTTCTTACTTAATTTATCATTAAATCTATCTAGTAGAAAAACTTGACATTTATCTTCTCCATTTAATAATGTAACAACTATTCTTTTTCCAAATTTCGTATTAACTCCTTTAAATTCTTTAATTGGCTATAAATGACTTTTTTTTAACTCTGTTAGTTTTAATATTGGAATATTTTGACATTGACCAACTTGTTTAATCTTTTTCAAAGCTTCCATTTATTAGAGATAAAAATTTATCAAATGAAATTTATTAATTTTATAACAAGTTTGAGCGAATCGCAGTAAAAACTAAAAATGTTATACCTTCAGTGTTAAGAAAGTTTACTTTCTACAAAGGAGAAGAGAGAGAGAGAGAGAGAGAGAGAGAGAGAGAGAGAGAGAGAGAGAGAGAGAGAGAGAGAGAGAGAGAGAGAGAGAGAGAGAGAGAGAGAGAGAGAGAGAAGAGAGAGAGAGAGAGAGAGAGAGAGAGAGAGAGAGAGAGAGAGAGAGAGAGAGAGAGAGAGAGAGAGAGAGAGAGAGAGAGAGAGAGAGAGAGAGAGAGAGAGAGAGAGAGAGAGAGAGAGAGAGAGAGAGAGAGAGAGAGAGAGAGAGAGATGGATAGAGAGAGAGAGAGAGAGAGAGAGAGAGAGAGAGAGATGGATCATTTAGAAAAAAATAAGACCTTACAAGAAGAATATTAAAATCTATTAGAGAAAGAACAAAAACTCGAAGAAACATTTTTTACACGGCAGTAGAAAGATTTCGAAACAAATGGAATTTATAAAATTTATGCTTTCGTAGTAAAGGATTTAGGGAAATTTACATTATTATTATTTATTAACGTCCACTTTTTGCAACTAAGGCTAATTGGGACGGGTTATCTACAGGTTACCACCCTTTTCTAGCCAGGGTCGAAATTTAGAATGTTATTTAATGAATTTCGTCACTTAATAATTTCCTTTACACAGGCGAGAATCGAACTCGCCACTGAAGTTTTACCATGCGAGATAAAGGTCAACTCTTTAACTCACGTGGTTAACCTGAGCCCCAGGGAAATTTACATATGTTGGTGTTTTAGGAGAAAAAGATGGAATTAAATCTGTTTATATTGTTAAAGGACCAAATAGAAATATGTTTATAAAATTAAAGAAAAATAGAGAAATTTTAACAAAAGAATTGAAGAGAAAGAAGAAGAAATTTCGATTTTAGAATTTGTTTTTAGATTCTATTTTAGATTTGTTTTTAGAATTAGATTTTATATTTGTTTTAGAATTCGATTTCATAATGAAAGAATACAAACCTAATTCGTTAATAAAAACAGTTTGTTCATCAGTATTTAGAGAGTCGCGTTTTGCGACTCCTGAAAAATCTTTATGTCTCATCTTAAAATCATCATCTACATGCTTAATTAAAGCATCTTTAGGATTTTTATATTTTAACAATATCTCTAGCTTTAAACCATGGACTTTTCGAAGTTTAAAGCGTTCTAAGTAATATGAATATAATTTCTAATTTTTTTAAAGATTTAATGGAATTCTCTATCCCAAGGAAATATTTCTAAATTAGAAGTTTTTAAATATGTTTTCTTCTTTCGGTTATTAAAATATAATTCACTACCAATATTTTTGTTTTCCTTTTGTCTTCTTCTGGCCAGCATTCGTTAATGGCATTAATAATTTTTGTCTTATATTCTAATCTTAAATCTTTAAACTCTACGAATTTATCTTCTTCTGGATCGTAGAGAGTAATTAAAATAATGCCGTTTTTAAACAATATTAGATCTAAATGTTTTGTTTGGCTATCTTCGTCTAATAAACTATTTAATGTTTCTTTTGTTCTCTGGTAACTTTCTTTACCTCAATAACTTATTGTTTGCATATTCGAAATAATTAATTCTAAACCTTCTTGCAACCCTTCTAATCGTTTACAATCTTTAGCTTTAAAATATTAAATATCCAATTATTTCCCCCCATTTTTAGATTTTCTATTTTTTCTTTTATATCTTCGTTGTATATAAAATCTTCGGTATTTTTAAAAACATGTAACACGTTAAGATATTCTATTTTTGGAAACAAATTTCCATTGTATGTAGTCATTCCATTTGTTTTTATTTCTATAAATGCTTCTTCTTTTGGATAATAGAAAATTTCTAACTTATTTCTTTTACTGTTGTATGGATAAATCCTTCTTTTGTTAATATTTCTCTATTTTTCTTTAATTTTATAAACATATTTTTATTTGGTCCTTTAACAATATAAACAGATTTTATTCCATCTTTTTCTCCTAAAATCTTCCAACTTCACCAGCACACATTCCAATTAATTATCAATCCACCCCCTCATTTAAACCCGTGATTACTTTTTTTTTTTTTTTGCAGATACCTTTTTTATCTAAATGGAACTTTTAAAATCAATCGGGAGCAGGCTCCAGCCTTTTAAATTGTTTTGATTAGAACTACAAACAACCTTGAATAAACACGATAGGTTTAAATAATATTTATATATCCCAATGAAGATAGATGACAAATTTGATAATTAAGATTTTCCTCCCCTCGAGGAATCATGATACATATTGGTTTTAATTTATTCCAGAAGCGTAAACTACACAAACAGAAATTCACAAATTTAAATATTGAGGTATCAGTAACTTACGATTTATTTTCTTCAAGACCATATTATTTTTATTTATTTATTAAAGTCCACGTTATGCTACTATGACTAATTGGGACGGGTTATTTAAAGGGTGCCACCCTTTTTTAGCCAGGGTGGGGCTAAGGATATTATTTAATGAGTTTGTAACCAAATAAATTCCTATTTACCCAGGGGACAATCGAACTCGCCACTCTAGGTTCACCATGTGAGTTTAGAGCCAACGCTTTAACTCACATAGCTACTAACCAGAGCCCCTTCGAACATATTCAAAATTTTTGGAACATGAAAGTAAACCTTCTTGTTAAAATACAGGGAAATACATTATACACCTGGATTTACTATTTTTAACCAACAGTGTTTGTTTTGTAATATATTAACAGGATATGAAACATGTAGTCTTCCTGCACGCACACACACAGTTAGTTATAAGGCAGGCCTGGAATTAAAAATAGCAATATTTGGTTTCGTATTGATTTTTGCGCAAATATGCATGCAACAAAAGTTGTTTATTTTGTTATTTAGAGTATTTTTTAGTATATACAATTTTGCCGAATACCGAAGTATAAATGAGTACACTAAAAACTATAGCGGGAGTCAACAATTTTACTGAACTGAACCGAACTTGAGAAAACTCGGCATGTGCATTAGCACTAACTCCTCCTTGATAATAAGCTGTACCAACATTTCTAGGGACGAGCAGAATTAGTCGACGTCATATGGGAAGCCTGAAATGAAAAATCAGGATATCTCACTTCCTATTAGGTTTTCGGCAAACGTGCACCTAACAAAAGTTGTTTAGAGTAACTTTTGTTATATACACTTTACGTCGTATACCGAATTATAAACATGATAAAAGCTAAAAACTATAGCGGGCGTGGACAATTTTAAAGGGCACAAAAGACAAAACAGTACTCACGAAACTACGTAATGTCTCTTTAATTATAAAGTATATTAACATTTCTAGGGACGAGCAGGAGTGGGGGTTATAAGGGATGCCTGAATTGAAAAATCGCGATATTTCACTTCCTATTAGGTTTTTCGGCAAAGATGCTCATAACGAAAGGTGTTTGTTTTGAGTAACTTTTTTTTCATACACTTATGTCGTACAACGAAGTGTACGCTAAATACAATAGCAGGAGTCACCAATTTTACAACGAGCTGAGAATTAAACTTTGCATTTAAAATTAAAAAAAATTTGAATTGCCTGAATATTTGTATTTTAGGAAAACCGGATTGGTCTTTAGACTGCATTAGTATTTTTTTCAGACGAAGTAGATTATAGGGGTGATTTAAGCGTATTTACGTAGGGTGACAATCCTGTAACAACAAAAACTAAGTAAGGAAATAAGAGTTTTATTTCTTAATTTAAAAACATATATTACAATAACTGAATAAATCATAATGGAGTACAGAATAAATGAGGAAATAGTTGAACTTATTAAATTATTTATTTACAAAGTAAACAAAAAATTTATAAAAATTACAAAGAACAAGAAATTTGTCTCTAGGAAAAAATACCTTACGTTATCATCAATATTAGCAATAAGGCCAAACAAACATACCCAATACATATAAATATTACATTTACAAAAATATTCTAGATCAGGATCAAATTATTTATTTACAATAAAAGTTAACATGAGTTTTATAAAAATTACAAAGAAAAGAAATTTGTCTCTAGGAAAAAATACCTTACATTATCATCAATATTAGCAATAAGGCAAAACAACAACCCCAATACATATAAATATTACATTTACAAAAATATTCTAGATCAGTATCAAATTATTTATTTACAATAAAAGTTAACATGAATTTTATAAAAATTACAAAGAAAAGAAATTTGTCTCTTGGATAAAAACATTAGAATATTAGACAATATGGCAAAACATAACCACTACATATAAATATTAGATTTACTATAATAAGCTAGAGCAGTGTAATATTAAAACTTAATATAAATAACCTTAAAAATTTGTAAAATTATTGAGTTTTACATTCACTTTGTAGAACATAAGTAGAACTTCAAAAGTAAGTTCATCAAGGAAATAAAATTTTAATGAAGAATGAGAATCAAACCCAAAACTCAAAGTGACCCAAAAGTCAATATATACCCGGACCTTATCGTCTATATAATTCTTAGATACCTTAAGCACCCTATTATAATTAATGACACAGTAGGAACATACATTGAAGAAAAAAAATATTAAAAAATGATATATTATATTAAAAAAAAAAGCCAAATTGCAGTAAAAAAAAATGAAGGAACCAGTACATTATACAAAATAAATTGTATTAAAAACACCAAAAATAATTATTTTAAGAACAAATGTAACATTTTAGTATTCATGGGTAGTTGTAAAATTATGTATAAGTAATTAAATAATTGGTACAAATGTGTTAATAAAAAAATAATTTGATTAAAAGAAAGTAATGTCAAATCAGTGTTTGGTTTGTGTTTGTTTATTCCGTAATTCCTGATAGTATTCAAGTAATTAATTCCTGACAGTATTCCTTAGTTGAATATTTAAAGGAAAATCGTTTTTTGCCACTTATACTGGAGTCCTTCTCAGAGAAAGCGATATTGCTTCTTCTAACAAAGGTATAGAGGGAAGGGACTCAAAAAGAGCCTGCCAAGAAAAGGGCGCAAATTTTTGCACTGTAATTTAGATGAAGAAATGGTGGAGCTTCTTCGATTCCAAAATGGGAGGAACAGAAACCTGGCTCGACAGAAACTCGACCGGTCGGGATCGGGTGCGTTCACCACATCTATGCCCTCCACGATTGTTCCGACACTAACGGACAGTGTAGATGCCGCTGGCACCAAGACCTCCGCAGCATCGCCGACAGCGCCTTTAACAGGCATCGCCATGTCCGCACCTTTCGTATTCGAGGATACGGTGCCCAACGTTACATCGATACCATCGTTTATTTCAACGTGGCACCGCAAGTCCTCATCTACTATAGAGGTGGCGGACAGGCAAGGTACGTACTGTGTTCAAATCAGTACGTACCCCTATCGGAGATAGCTGGACTGCCAAAGGACCAATGGTGGTCGGAAGCGGATGACTCATGTGCAAATGTCTTTGCAGGAAGGGAGGAGAGACCTGATGTTGATTCAACAGATGCATCAGGGCATCGCCCGGATGAAGAAAGAGTTGGAAGAGGATCCGGCGAAAATAGAGGTGGCAAAGAAGAGGCAATGGAGGAGTGGTTGGACAAGTATATAATATGTCCTCTCGATCTCATTACAGCATACCACGAATGGCTTCAGTAGTCTTTCAGGCATTACGATCCCGCTTCTCGAATAGTCCAGAATATGCTTCGGCTACACAGAGTGAAACTCAGCAGTCTTCGGTTCGACAAGATCGTGAAGCGCCATATGTCGCCTGACTACGTAGGGGAATGTCGGGCAAAACCGGGTAGGCGATTCAAACCGGGTACTGAGGTTCCTGTCAATTGCAGACTGCTATCTAGCGGGAAAGGCTCTAATCATGTTCCTAGCATCCCGCCATTAGTATTCCATGAGTGAACCACCTGTCACACCACTTGTTGCGTTGATCGGTGAGCAATTATTTAAAAGAAAGTGATCTTTTGTGTCTTTGTGTCAATTTCAGTGAAGTTTCGAGTTGGATTGTAGACGCTGAAGAAAAAGTTCACAAAACTCTGATGAGACTTAGATTCTGGTAAGTCACAAATAGTTTTCAGCACTTTCTTATGGTCTATTTCCATTAACCTCATTCTTTTAGCTCAATCTCGCCGGGAGTACGGCCACGTTGATTTCCTTTTACTCTGTTGGGGTCAAACCGGGTACTTAGGGCTCGTGTAAAACCGGGTATCACCCGGTTTGAGCCGCAAGTACCCGGTTTTACCCGAAAGTACTAGGTTTTACCTAAACGATATAATGATTTTTTATTTCCAGGGCTTGAAAATATTTAATTGGGGTCATATTTTCGTTTGTTGTAGGTAGCAGTCATGCCACGAAAATCACGCGAGAGAAAGACTAACCGACAGAGTTGGTCACAAGAAAACATGTGTCGTGCAATTGAGGAAGTGCTGGCAGACAGGATGGGTTATCTAAAAGTCAGTAAAACTTTTGAGGTACCTCAGTCTACATTAGAGGACAGGATAAAAAAGGCACGTGCAAATAATTGCAGTCCAAAGACAGCTGCTATTAAACGTTTGGGACGTTATACAACCGTTTTTACTGAGGCACAAGAAAAAGAACTTGGTCAACATATTTTACTCTTTGATGAAAGGTTGTTCGGACTAACACTGACTGACCTGAGAGAACTTGCTTTTCAACTAGCTGAAAAAAATGGAATTCCTCATCCTTTCAATAAAGAGAAACGTAGAGCTGGAAAAGACTGGATGTATGGTTTTTTGGGGAGGCACAAGAAAATATCTTTGAGAAATCCTGAGAACACATCTCTAGCACGTGCAAAATGAATGACCTATTGGAAGAGGTTTACAAGCACTACCACTTTTCCCCCAGTGACATATATAACGTTGACGAAACAGGAATCATGACCGTCCCCAACAAACGCTCTAAAGTGTTAGCTTTGAGGGGGGAAAACAGGTAGGAGCATTGTCATCGTCAGAGAGAGGTGTTCTGGTGTCCGTAGAGACATGTTACAATGCAGCGGGAACTATATGCCTCCGATGTTTATCTTCCCTCGAAAAATCCATAGTCCAAATCTCTTATGGATGGGGCTCCTGCCGGGTCATTAGATTTTTTTCATCCAAGCGAGTGGATAAACAAGGAGAGCTTCATGTTTTGGTTTAAAAAGTTTATTTCTTTCTCCAATCCTACACCTCAGAAGCCAGTATTATTGTTGCTCGATGGGCATGCCTCTCACACCAAAAATATTGATTTTATCATCAGGGCCAGGGAAGTCAGCGTCACAGTAATATGTTTCCCACCACATTGCACACATAGGTTGCAGCCTTTAGACGTTGGCACCTCTGAGCACCTATTATGAGCAAGAGGTAAGGAAGTGGCTTTTTGGAAACCCAGGAAGGCCGGTAACGATTTACCAAGTTTCTCGTTTGTTTTCAAAAGCTTTCCAAAAAGCTACTATCATGAGCACTGCAGTTAAGGGATTCGAAACAACAGGAATATGGCCCTTTGGTAGAGACGCGATTCCAGACCACCTGTATGCCCCCACTGATACAACTGACAGGCCCATTGCTGCACCTCCATCAGCGGCAATTGTTGATGATTCGGCATTGCCTGCTGATGAGGCCTCTAAAAATTGTCCTGTGACAAAACCTCTGCCATCAGGAACAGTCAAAAAGTGACCACCAGGTTTCAAGATTTCTCCCATCATGCTTATGCCCCCTCCAAAAGAAAATGAAAGGCTTCAGAAGAACACAAGCGATAAGAGGAGGGGAAAGACAGCCATTCTTACATCAACCCCATATAAAGCTGCGCTAGAACAGGAAGAGGCTGGCAAACCAAAAGGTAAAACTGCAAAACGTCATCTGTTTAGCCAGCCAACAACCTCAGGTGGGGAAACTGAGATAAGGAAAAAGAAATCTCACAATAAGACCAGGAAAAGAAGTGGGAGGATCACATCTTCAGAAGCAGAGGAAGAGCTTGCTAATATCCCAACCAAAAAATTTAACAAGATATTAGAAAAAAATACTTCAAAAAAAGAGAGAAAGAATGAATCAACCTCGTCATCTTCTGATGAGGATCCCTCAGATGCGTGTATTTTTTGCAATTCGTCGATGGTCGACTCAGACAAGATGGGTTGGATCCGATGCTCCGTCTGCCAACAATGGGCACATAAAGTGTGTAGAGGCCGAGAAGACGAATGTGAAGAAGATTTTGTTTACGATTTCTGTGCAGACTTGAACAAAAACTGCCCAGTCTTAATTAAATAATTTTTAATTTTTTTTATTGTATAATAAAGTTTAGTTTTGAGTTTATTTTGTTATTCTCATTATCCTTTCTTACTAAAATAATTTTTGAGGGGGAAAAAAGTTTAATATTGATATTCCGGTAAAAGCGGATACTTGCGGATCAGGTAGGTACCCGATTTTAACCGAACATTCCTCAAAATTCATAAAATTGGAAAATTTAGAAAATTTCAAATTCTGATTATGGTTCATTCTTATTCATAGTAAAACGGTGATTTCCCTTTTGGTTACATCCTAATGGAGGCTCCCAACGCTCATCTTCTAAAAATTATTATTTTTGGAGATTTGGGAGGGCAAAGAAATCTTGGTACCCGGTTTTGCCCGACTTTCCCCTATGCTTCTACTCTGCCATTCGTGGTGACCTTTTATCTGTGTACCTGGACGAAACTGTGAGTACCGATATAGTGGTACAGTTTTTAATATTTGAAAGTAATGAAAACAGGTGTGCTATTGCAACGTTCATATTGCAGGTATACTTACTGCTTTCTCACAAAAGCGGTATGTGTAATGCAATGGAATTCTATGGACCGCCAGACTAAAACATGGTAAAACATGATTCGCAATGCTGCTCTGTGAATTCATGTTAAATTATGGTATACTCGCCAATTTCCTCGACTGTGCAACCACAGTCCAACCGCAAGCGATGGATACAACGGACAATCCTACAGGCGATACGTCGCACACAGGGTAAAATCACCAATTTAGATGGACAAAAGTCAAGTCAAAAGTTTTGAATTTTTGAATGCTTGACCTTTTTATTATTAGTTGGTAAGACGCTTAATACTAATATTTCCCGCCATACCGTGTTTATAAACAAATAGTAAATGAGTGAATCATCCTGTTTACACAAGTGCCTAATAACCGGCAGTCGGATTATCTTTATTCGACGGCCATTTATTATGTTCAAGGTGTGTGTAGCGCAAAGTCTTTTTGCTTTTATTTAACAATGGGCATTACTAAGACAGGTAAGATATTATTTTTCCACACTCGTTATTGAATATACATTGCAATCTACCTGTAGAGTTAATATAGCAATTTGTAAATTTATGCCCCTTTTCAATAGCGAAAAACTATGTAACCCCCAAGTTACCCCAAGGATTTGTTTCATCAATCCTTCTAGTCTTTAAATGTTGCAAAGAATTTTTGCGATTTTTTGCGTTTTGGCTGATACATCATTTTTTTCAGACACAACTCTCCGAATCTCGAGGAGGAAATTTTTTGAAGAGTGGGTTAAGTTTCCAAAAAAAAACCGCCAAGAACACTTGCTGAAATTTATTCTTACTTCCGCTCAAATAAATAATAAAGAAGATGTGGAGATTAGGCCTTTGAAAATTAGAATTTCCCGTCTTTCTGACAAAATTTCGGAAAGGTGGGACAAATGTCACAGAAAACTAGAAGAGTTTTTCAATACATACTCTAGTTGGCTGGATTTAGATGACTTGGGTTTTAATATTTCAGTTACCCAACCTACTTGTCAACCCTCAGGACGCCCTGAAAAATGATTCGAATTTTCTAGTGAGAAAACAAAAAAAGAAAAGTCAGGGAGTTATTGAAGGTAGATCAGAGAAAAATTGACTTTCGATGCACACCACGCGCTTTATGTTTCTGGTAAGCGTGGTGCTACCAAAGTTGTGAAAGAGGTATCTACCTCTCAAGTCATCTTCTTCTACAAAAAAGTCAACCTCTACCAACATTCGACGTTTTTCCCCTGAAGAAGCTTTGGCTCTCTTTTTTGACTGCAATTTAACAAAGGCTTCATATTGCTTGAAGCTAGATATTGTCGCCCCATAAAATTTATGTTTCAAAAAGAAACGGCCTCTATAATATATTCTGAAACAGAACTGATTAAACAAGAAATTCAAGTCTTAACACCAACCAAAGTTTATGCCGAAGACAAGGAAATATCCATCATACATAATTTGGCGTTAACTATGCTGAATGGTAAAGCATGTAACGCTTTGACAGGCACCAAGTCAACTCCATAGCATTCAGATTATTGAAAATCAATGTGTTCCAATTGGACAATTGACCGAAGAGGCACAGGAAGCCACAAATAAAGATTTTCGACGTTTCAGGGAATGGAATACGAGAAAAATTTCACGAATAGCGACAAATAGTGATTTGTTGACAATCCTGTTAGTTTCATCGGACCCTATTGTTGCTTCGCTACGAAAACCGGTCAAAAAAAAATAAAACCGTTAGATTCAGATGTGCTATATTTACTAAATTGCACTACTCCGAACGAACAATTATCCTTATCAAACTTAAATCTTGAGAAACCAAATGATGACATGATGACACATCAGAGCCAGAGTTATCAGATCAATCTGGATCATCATATTATGATACAAGTGAAGAAGATAATTAGTTGTTTAATATTCATAGTTTATTTTATATTTATCTACCTGGGTTAATTACGTCATCAATTATTATAAATTATGCCTAATTTTAATTCTGTAATTGATTTAAATTCTATTTAATGTACAATGATTATTAAAAAAATAAAATTTACAAAAAAATAAATAAAAGTTTTACAATCTATAATTTGAAGAGATTCCTAAATGATTTAAAATACATTTATTAGCAGGTTTACACCACTCTGAGCCGATAAATAGATTTGTTGTATTATGTTTCCCGTACTCTGGGACTTCATAGGTTACATGTATGAAAGTTTTAGATGTTTGCATTAAATTTGACTTTTGACCACTGTGCGCTCGCCAATCGTGTCAAAAAATAAATTAGACTTTTTTTTATTATTTTTTCCGTAATCTGGGACCCCAAAGGTTCAATATGGACAAGTTTCAGAATTTTGTCCACCTAAATCGGTCATATTTTCCACTGTGCGTCGGGAGGTGGTGGTCAGGTAATCGGTGGCCCTCGGTAATGGATCAAAGCAGCGCATTACAAATTCTGAATAATCCCAGTATTAAACCGACTAGCATCACGATTAGACACGGACACCTATTCCAAACGTGGGGCTATAAGAGTTTCATCTATATCAAAATACAGACAATAACGCTAAGTCCAATTTATTCCATTATCCATTAGCACTACTACTCGTCGACATGATACCGTTCTACATGACATATTCCGAATTCGAGAATCTTCCAACTGGTTCTTTTATCGAAGAGGTGTTTTTTAAAGTAACACCGAAAGGGATTCGATGTAGTTTCGACACAGGTACCTCGATATCTGCGAGCACCAATGCGCAACAAACTATATTCGGTGTTACAGCTGTTGGACTTAATCACAAGTATCTATTACGACATAGAAAGGTAAAAGCCAATGCGACCGATCCAATGAGTCCCACAACCAGGAGATTAAAGACGATTATCTAAAAGCAATAGCGATCAAGAGATGCTTACCAGTATGTGGGCGGCGAGATCGCTGCCTTTCTACGCCGGGATATTTATACCTACACACGACGGGAATACCAGTTTTAAAATGGATACAGGACTTACTGATTTGACGAGACACTCTAATGTGTTCAACATGTTAGACCACAAGGACCTACCTTGTATTAACTACTCGTATAAACCGCGTTTTGCTCCAATGATTTGGGCTCAAATAAAAGGGTGCGTAGCTTTAAATAACAAGAATTTTAAAATGCCTGAAGTGATAAAATGAACAGAAGAAAAAATTAATACTATTTCTTCTGTGGGTTGGGAAAAAGTTGTAAAGCATACAGAGAAGGTGATGAAGTCTCAAGCTTAATTGAATGGCGTTATTGAACAAAGAGTAGAACAAATGATCAAAGCTTTGTAAATTCGAAAATACTTGTTACCTTCAGAGATGGGTAGATTTGTATTCGTAAATTCGAATCCGAATTCGATTCACAGCACCTTAACGTGTCAATCCGAATACGAATACATTCATATTCAAAAGTGTGAGTTCGAATAGATTCATATTTACAAGTGTGAATCCGAATACAAAATTTGGATTCACACCTATGAATCCAAATCCGAATCTATTCGGATTCACACCTATGAATCCAAATCCGAATCTATTCGGATTCACACCTATGAATCCAAATCTGAATCTATTCGGATTCACACCTATGAATCCAAATCCGAATCTATTCGGATTCACATCTATGAATCCAAATCCGAATCTATTCGGATTCACACCTATGAATCCAAATCCAAATCTATTCGGATTCACACCTATGAATCCAAATCATTTCAGATTCACATCTATGAATACGAATCCATTTGGATTCACACTTGGATTCACTGAAAAATACAATTCAAAAGGCCAATATAAATAAATAACCGTTGTCGTTGACCCAAAAGGACTGGCTGAATAGGGATTAAACTTTAATCCTACCTTTAATCATTAAAGGTAAGATGCGTTCTCGAGTCTATCTACTCCGATAACTTTCATGTTTGTACAGGTTATTCACCTGAGGTAAATGCGTGAACAGTTGTGCACTTGCAGCATTGCTGTGGTTGAAGCGAGAATCCACCTAAAGCCAGGGGCAAGGCCCGTTGCATTCAGTGCTCAACGTGTCCCTTTCCCTTTGCGGAAAGCCATTGAAAATGAGTTGGCTCGGTTAGTGAAGGATGGAATTCTGGACTCCAGTAGAACATGCAGTATTTGAGAAGGTGAAAACTTTGTTATCAGCTGAAGACACCTTGTACCTTATGATTTGCGGAAGCCTGTCATCTTGGCCTACGACGCGTCTAACTGCGGAGTCGGCGCAGTGTTACTCCATAAAATGGAGGATAGCTCTGAATGCCCCATTTTGTTCGCCTCAAGGGCTTTAACACCGGCAGAATAAAGAGGGTTTATATCGATTTTTCGATACGATATCGCTACTGTTTCGATATGAATGAACACCGGGAATACAAAATCAGCTGTTAACTAGAATAAATATACCTGCATTGTTTTTTAGTATTCTCTGTGTTCAGTAGAGTCGTACTTTCATAGCCTTATAAAATGTTACTGTGGGATTTACAAACAGAAGATAAGAGTGGAATTACTTTTTTAAAAAGTAAGGGACTGTTGCATAATGAACGACAGTGTGACAAAGGTCATTGTATGAAGAGTTATGTTTCTGACGAAAAACCATTTTGGAAATGCAACTCTTGCAAAACCAAGGTAGGTTTACATACTGGTACTTGGTTTGAAGGAAGCAGAATGACATTCACTACTGCAATTCGCTTTATATACCTTTGGTGTGAAGAGCTAACATCGGTTGATTTTTGTGAAAGGCAATTGGGAATGAATAAAAATACAACAGTAGATTGGAATAACTACATGAGGGAAGTAACCGTCGATGCTCTCGAGAAGAAAAATGTTGGCAAAATTGGTGGAAATGGTTTTGTGGTTGAAATAGACGAGAGTTTATTTACTAAAAGGAAAAGCGGTACTGGGAGAATGTTACCTGACCGTGGGTTTTTGGTGGACTTTGCCGTGGACCAATGGACGATTCCTAGTGAAAATTCCAGATAGGAAGGCGGAAACATTGATGAATGCCATCAAAAATCATATTGAGGTAGGTTCTACAATTATGTCGGACTGTTGGAAAGGTTATAAAACCGAAGATCTTGAAAAGGCAGGATTCTCACATTTTACTGTTAACCACAGTTACCATTTTGTTGATCCAATTACTGGAGCTAACACACAACAGGTGGAACGTATGTGGGGATCAGCAAAATGGAGAAATAAAAGGTATCGCGGCACAACACGACACCATTTAGACTCTTATCTCTCAGAATATATGTGGAGGGAATACGTCAAACACGAAAATTTAAATCGTTTTGATTGTATTTTGTCTGATATAGCTTCCTTTATGCCGTTATGTTAGATAGATATTTTAATTGTTTTTATTGTTTTATAATAATTTTTCATTAAAAGCTTTAATCGTTAATAATTGTTTTTGTTTTTTTCTAAACCTAACCTTAATTAACGGATCAAGAATATCTATATTTTCCAGTAGGGGTCCCCATAACAGCAAAGTACCAAAAAAGATATTCCACAATTGATAGAGAGGCCCTGGTCTTGGTCTTTGCAGTTAGGAAGTTCCGCCAATTCCTGCTTGGGCGAGAATTTGTACTTAGGACAGACCACAGGCCTCTGGAGAGGATATTTGGAACTGAGAAGGACCTTGCTAAAACAGCGAACTCACGTTTGGTACGATGAGCCATCAATCTCATGGAGTAGAACTACAGGATAGAGTAATGTAAGGGACCAACAATAGACTGGCCGATTTCTTATCGCGTTTTCCAAGTGCAAGAGAACCAATTAATGAAGAGGATATAATCTCAGAGGTCAAAGAATTAAGGACAATTAGGATGGAAAAAATATCATTCATATCTTCAGCTGGGGACATTAAGAAATCATACGGAAAGGATCCAGTCTGTAAGCTTCTCTTAGATTATCTGAAGCATGGTTGGCCTAAAAATTCAGAAACTATGAAAACTGGTGTGAAGATGTTTTGGAACAAGAGAGATGAACTAACACTGGAAGATGATGTTATTGTTCGGTTGGGAAGACTGCCAAAAGATCCGCAAGTTTGGTGGGGAGAAATGTAGCATATGCTATACGGTTGCTAGGCAATGGAGCATATGCTATATGGTTGCTAGGCAATGAAACCTACACTTACTGTTACCTTGTTCATAAACTAGTTGAATAATGGCGTTACTCAATGAACTTTAGTTATTAATATTACAGTTGTACACTTGCAGCCTCCCAGACGCGTCAAATTGGGCGTTAGCCTAGGATAAACTGAACAATTTAGTTAACCTTTAACTGGTGAGGTGGGGTCTACAAAACCCCAGGTGCCATTATAAGTTCTAGGAATCGTCCACCTTTTGGAGGGGAGACTTCCCCTCCCTTGACTTTTCCTGTCTCGACATGATTCACATATGGTGCTTATTCCCAGTCAGTTGTCATTTAGCGTTTGGTCAGAACAAAGCTATTGGGGTCCAACAGACCCCACCTCACCATTAGTGTTTTCTTGAAGAGTTTTATTTGTTTTTTCTAAAAAAATGTCACGTGAAAGAGTGTTATTTAAAAGTGATGATCCAGAGTTTTCAAGAAAGATTTTAGAGGAGCTCAACAGACCATTGGATAATGATTTGCCCGTTTCTGATTTGGAAGATAGTGAGAATGAAGGTGAAAATGCAGACTTTATTTTCAGCGATCATGAAACTGATTCAGAACAAGATGAGGTAAGTGACAATGAATCTGATACGGATAATAGACATCCTAGTGATGTTTATAGGGGGAGAGGGAAAAACAGAATCCCATTCATTTGGGGCAAACAAAAGCCTAGACTTCGAGGTAGGGCCCCAGCTCATAATATTATTAGTCACTTACCAGGATTACGAAATGAAGCCAATGCATTAGTTACAAGGGATATAAATCCCTTAGGACTGTGGAAACTGCTTATACCTGACTCTATGATTGAGAAAGTTGTAAATTATACAAATATTCACTTAGAAACCTATAGAGGTAATTTTCAAGATCCAGACCGTACAGATTTACGATACGTAGACATAGTTGAAATGAAAGCCTATTTAGGTCTACTTTTGCTTACTAGCATATCAAAATCTGGAAGAGAAAGTATGAGTTCGCTCTTTTCTGCTGATGGACATGGGAGAGACATTTTTCGGTGTACTATGTCCATGAAAAGATTTTTTATATTGACGGTCTGCATTAGATTTGATGATCGAAATACTCGAGAAATGCGGAGACAGCAGGATCCAACTGCAGCTGTAAACGAAATATGGGCTGATTTTATATCCAATTCCCAACGTATGTACAGTATTGGCCAAAATGCATGTGTCGACGAGATGATCGTTCCCTTTCGGGGCAGATGCAAATTTCGAGTATATATGCCGAATAAACCGGCGAAATATGGTATGAAGGTGCTCTGTCTTACGGATGCTCGAAACAATTATCTTTTCAATGCGTATTTGTACGGTGGCAAAAATACAGATGGCATTGGGTTGTCGAATGAAGAAAAAAAACTTGGAATCCCAACACAGTCTGTTATCCGTCTAGTAAAACCAATTGGAAATACAAACCGGAACATTACATGTGACAACTGGTTTATGTCAATGGAGCTCCTACGAGAGTTGAGAAATAGAGGGCTTACAGTTCTTGGCACTCTGAGGTCAAATAAACCTGAAATACCAACAGAATTTTTACCTAATCGGAATAGAGCACCTGGAAGCAGCATATTTGGTTTCACTAGCACAGAGACTTTAGTTTCCTATGTGCCAAAAAAAAATAAAGCTGTACTTCTTCTAAGTTCCTGCCATCATGACGATAAATGTGATGAACTATCAGGGAAGCCTGATATCATAATTGATTATAATTCCTTTAAAGGAGGAGTTGACAATCTCGATAAAAAATGTGCAATATATTCATGCAATAGAAGAACACGCCGTTGGAGTTTGGCATTATTTTTTGCATTATTAGATATAAGTGCAAATAACGCCTATGTATTATTTTCAGATAGCCGGGAAAGGGTTCAAATGGATCGGTTTCGTTTTATAAAAACACTGGGTGATTCCTTGATAGAGGAACACTTACAGAGGAGATCGGTAAATCTCAGACTTCCTCGAGACCTCCGACAGAAAATTCAAGCAATATTGGGTATAAGCCCAGAAGTTGCTGGTCCTTGTCTCCAGGAGGGTCCTCCGAAGAAAAAAAGATGTTACATTTGTCCTAGGAATAAAGACAGGAAGACAGCAAAAGTTTGCACAAAGTGTAAACAAAATGTTTGTGTGGAATGTTCGGTTCCCTTATGTAAAAATTGTGTATAAACAGCAGTGCATATTTTCTATAATATTAATGTTTTTTATTTTTTTCATTATTTGATGTTTCATATATATTTTAAGGTCTAATAAAATAACTTTTTTTGTTTTTTAATTCAAGTTTTTGTTATTATATTATGTATATTATGTATGAAAATAAAAATTATTATTTTGATTGGTTTAAACTAATTTTTTTTTTTTAATTATTATTTTAATTTATTTTTTTGTCTAATTTAATACAAATGAGTTTAAAGAACATATTTCAAAATATTAGAGATTTTTTTAAAAATTACAGAAGTTGTAATGAAAGGAAATATTTCTGGGGTATGAGAGACCCCACCTCACCAGTTGTGCATTTAAATTTCACCTCACCAGTTAAAGGTTAAGATGAGTAGCTCAGGAAGTGAACTGTTTCTAAGTGATTCCGAGGACAATTCTATGGATTCGGAATGCGGCCCTTTAGGGAAATTGCGATTTTCGCTTAGATACGCACTAAGTGGTCATTTTTTTAAGCCATTTAATGTTAATGCAGATGCTATTTCCTTGGAGATAGCCTCTCAAAAATCTATTAGAACATTGTGTTTAAATGCCCCTTCAATCGGTGGATGACCCAATGTTCCACAAAATTTTTAATTTCCTAAATATAAGTAACCGAAGGTTGAAGGTTATGAGCAGGCAAACTTTAATGCAAAGGCTAGACACAAAATTTTCAAAACACATTAAGGACACAAGAGAAACATTTACGTCAGTACCTTGGCTGTGCTCAACAGCTGATATCTGCTCCTCGGGAAAGAGGAGTTTTATTGGCGTCACAGCACATTGGATTGACGAAAATAACGAAAGGAAGTCCACAGCTCTAGCGTGCAGCCGATTCAAAGGTTCGCATACATACGATAGAATCGCTACCACATTACATGGGATTAATTGTAAATATGGATTGCCCCGGTTAAGATCGTGGCAACGGTAACCGACAATGGGAGCAACTTCCTAAAAGCTTTTACAGTTTTTGGAGTTCATCTGAGATCAATGAACGTAGAAGACAATTATGACAAAGAACTGGATTATCGTGGTGACGTTGATGACAAACTGTGGGTCTCGGTTGACGATGATAATGTTGCAGCATTATCTTTTCACCTAAGGTGTTGTTCCCACACCTTGGCATTATGTGCAAGCACTGACATTCAGAAAGCAATCAAATCAAATTCAGGCCTTTTGTCGCTGCATGAGTCAGCAATGAAAGAGTGCAATATCCTGTGGGGTATTTCAAACAGACCAAAAACCGTAGAAGTGCTTGAACAGATTATTGGTATATTCCTCCCCAGACCCACCGAAACCCAGTGGAATAGCCTTTATGATTCGTTTAAAGTGAATGTGGCTGTAAAATGCCACATGGAAGAAATTAATCTGAAGTTGCATATGACGTGTTCCTTTATCGATGAGGAATTCACCTATCTACAAGAACTTATAAAATGTTCAAAGTCAGTGGCCCAGGCAATAGATATATTTCAAGGAGATAAAGAAGTGTATTATGGATCATTATTGCTGACAATTTTAGCTGTGAGGTTGAAACTGCAGAAATTGGCTACGTCTGATCTGCAATATTGTGGCCCGATTTCAACAACTTACCTGAACAGTGTGAACCACCCCCACGGAAGGGGAAAATGCAGCTATTGCAGCTTTCTTATCCCAAATTTAAAAAGGTATGGTTACCTTGTGTCAATGATCGAATTGAAGAGTTGTTAATCCATTTCAAGTGTTTTATATATGAATACTTGGCGAAAGACCCTTACGAAAACAAGGACAACAGCATGGAACAAATCCACCCTTAGAAGACTTTTATGATTTTGGGGAGAACGAGAGCGACGACCTTTTCCATTTCACCCTGACGACCTTATGAACAAAGCTGGCGTCATTATGAAATGGTACTTTGAAGAAAATAAGTCCAGTTCGGAATTACCCAGTCCAGTTGCTTCAAAGTTACCCATAATTCACACAATTTTAAAGAAATGCAATAACCCACTACCGTCAAGTGCACAGGTTGAGAGACTATTTTCATATGCAACGAGGGCGAACACACCAAAATCAAATCGGCTAAGTGACGAGAAGTTTGAACAACGCGTGGTTTTGCGAGCAAATGCTTCACCCTAATAATAAAAACCCTCAATTCATTTTCCTTGTTCATTAACTTTTCCTTTTTCTTCATTGCTTAATGTTTCAACAAGATAAATAAAAATTTAGTAGTTGTATTATATATTATAATATATTATATAAGTACTTCCTTGAATTTATTTGAATTTGAATTGTACAATAAACTTATTCAACAGATACAGCCTTATGATCTCATTCAGACCCTACAAAAGCCTCTATGTTAAATTAAATGAACAACATATTGGAACTTCCAAACTTTGAACTTATATATATATATATATATATATAGATATATATATATATATAAATTTTGACCTCACAATGGTGTCAACATCACACAGCAACATCATATGAATAAGAGTGAGGATTTATACGGTAATATTTATACGTTTTTGTAATTCGGCGAACGTTCAAAGTTTGGATATATATATATATATATATATATATATATATATATATATATATATATATATATACACACGAGGGGTGTACAGAAAGTTCTAAGCCTGGTGTACTTATGATACCTTTTATATCAAACAGATAAGCTGAGAGGTGTTAAAGGTCATTGTTTATCTATATTAAGTTATTATCTTCCTAATTCCTCCTTTCAATTCTGGTCAGTTTCTTTCAGACTGTTGTGAGTTACAGGTCGATTTAAAAATGTCTAATTTTGAGCATCGTGCAGTGATAAAATATTTCGTAAAAAAGGGGATGAAGCCGAAGGAAATTTTTGAAGACATGTCTGCAACTTTGAGGGACTCTGCCCCATCGTATGCCACCGTCAAAAAGTGGGCCGCACTCTTCATAGGTGGCCGAGAAAACCTTGAAGATGATGACCAATCTGGGCGGCCTTCAACATCAGTTACTGAAGACACCATATCCAAAGTTGAAAATTTGGTGATGGTGGATCGTCGTCTTACAGTCAGGTACTTAGCAGCAAAGGTGGGTATTAGCGCTACTTCGGTGGAAACGATTTTGCACCAGCATTTGAAACTGAACAAGATTTCTGCTCGTTGGGAGCCAAGAATGCTTTCTCCTTCTCAGAAAATGGAAAGGGTTAGAGTCTCAATGACTCTTCTAGAAAGATTAAACGAAGACCCACACTTCATGGATCGTCTAGTCACACAAGATGAAACATGGGTACCCCATTTTGACCCAGAAACAAAAGCAGAGTCGATGCAATGGAAACACACAGACCCCCCTCCACCAAGAAAGTTCAAAGTGGCCAAGTCTGTAGGGAAAATCATGACAATAACAGGGCAATACTATGCAGATCTCCTCGTCAAATAGCGAGAGGCCATCAAAGAGAAACGCCGAGGAAAGATCACCAAAGGTGTGCTGCTTCTGCAGGACAATGCTCCCGCCCACAAATCAAGAGTTGCCATGGAGACGGCCAAGTCTTTGGGCTTTGAGCTGCTCCCACACCCACCCTACTCGCCAGATCTGGCCCCCCCGAGACTTCTACCTCTTCCCTAATATGAAAAAACATTTGCGTGGGAGAGTGTTTTCGTCAGACGATGAGGTGATCTCAGCTGTCAAGGTTGTTTTGGAAGGTTTTGACAACAATTTTTTTTTGACCGGGTTACAAATGTTGGAAAAGCAGTGGAATAAGTGCGTTGCTGTTGAGGGGGACTATATTGAAAAATAAAAATATGTAAGTTGAAAATATATTTGTATATATATATATATATATATATATATATATATATATATATATCAGGCTTAGAACTTTCTGTACACCCCTCGTATATATATCCAAACTTCCAAACTTTGAACGTTCGCCGAATTACAAAAACGTATAAATATTACCGTATAAATCCTCACTCTTATTCATATGATGTTGACACCATTGATATATATATATATATATATATACATATATATATATATATATATATATATATATATATATAAATCAAAACTTCCAAACTTTGAACGTTCGCCGAATTACAAAAACGTATAAATATTACCGTATAAATCCGGTGCACCTGCCTGGACACAAATACTTAGGTCCTGGTACAGAGAAATTCGACGTTGCACCTGTTGACGAAGACGATCGTATCGCTCGCGAACACGATCTGAACTACCAGTGGGCGGTAGATCCTCGAGAGATATCAGACTTTGACAAGCAAGCGATCGGTGATTTCTGGAAGGACTTCTCTTCAACAGGTAATTGGCATAGTCTTCTTGGCGTATCTGGACTCGGTGTAAAATATGGTGTTGAGTCAGTATTGGGAAAGCACCTGTATCCGAGTATGAATTCAACACCTAAAGGACAACAAGAGTACGCTTTACGCCAGCGTTATATTGCAAGATACGCCAGGGAAAACAATATAAGCTTTAGAGACGCTCAGAGATCCCAAAGGACATTCCTGTCTACATACGAACCGTTTCAGGAGGCGTTAGCTAGTGACAGGCTCAACAGGGCCAGAGGTATCAAACCCGTTGCTACCTCGACACCTCAGCAACCCGGAACATCCCGTCAGCCAGAGGAGTGGAGTTCAGACGACTTCGATATCAGTCTTCTCGACGATATAGAAAACAACGTAGCCCCTGTATACAGGGCAAAAACAGTCCAACCGCAAGCGATGGATACAACAGACAGTGGTGGTCAGGCAATCGGGGGACCTTCAGTAATGGGTCAAAGTAGCGCTTTACAAATACTACATAATCCAAGTATTAAACCGACCAGTTTTACAATTAGACACAGACACCTTTTTCAGACGTGGGGCTATAAATTCTATTTATATCAAAATACAGAATCTAACGGCAAGTCCAATTTATTCCACTATCCATTAGCGTTACTTCCCGTCGACATGATACCCTTTTATATAACACACTCGGAATTTGAGAATCTTCCAACGGGTTCCTTTATAGAAGAGGTGTTTGTTAAAGTAACACCGAAAGGAATTCGATGTAGTTTTGATACAGGCACCTCGATATCCGCGAGCGCTAACGCTCAACAAACCATATTCGATATAACAGCTGTCGAACTTAATCATAACTACTTATTACGACATAGGAAAGTAAACGCTAATGGCAGCGATCCAATGAACCCAACATACGGTGAAATTAACGACGGAGATATAAAAGCTTTAGCGATGAAGATGTGGGGTTCGTCTGGTTCAGAGGATACATTCGCCACAGAGATGCCTATCTGTATGTGGGCGATTAGATCGCTGTCGTTTTACGCAGGAATATTTATACCTGCACACGACGGTAATAACAGTTTCAAAATGGATACTGGACTTACCGACTTGACAAGACACTCTAATGTTTTCAACATCTTAGATCACAAAGACTTGCCGTGTATTAATTACTCATACAGACCCTGTTTCGCTCCATTGAAGGTGAAACAACATATCTCAGGGACAGACAAAATAGTGAAAAAGACACAGACGTATATGTCTAATGCTACCGCTATGACTAATGTGATAGTATAGAACCAATCTTATTGCAAATTACATTTACTATAAATATTGTTCTATACATATTTTCCGTATAATGAGTATTAACCGAGATATTTGTATTTTTTGTAATGAGTTCCGCTATCAGTAAACGCCGACTCCTACTAGGGACATATTAATAGTAAGCTGATATCTCATGAACCACCTCATTATTAGGTTAAATACAAAATATTGTTTTCAACTAAGCTTTATTTTACGAGGTACAAACAAATACGTTCTGTTGAACCCCCCCCCTTTTTTTCTTGGACTACAATAATCTGAGCGATTGAGATAGAAATTATTTTGATTCATTTCAAATTACTCCACTAACTACAGTTAATAGTTCCCAATAAAATTAATATTTTATATTCAGATATATTTCTTTAATTGTTTGTTTTTCCGGTCTATCTATCGATACTGTGCTACAAGGTTGGCTAACCTGTTTGTTTACAATCCAGCCGTATTACGTTGTAGGGACTATTAACTTATATTGCAAATTCACTGAAAGATTTCTCATTGCCGTTTGTAATTATTCACTAATATTCACGGAAGTGTTACCTGTATGTATGTTTATCTATTGTAAACCTTCGCTGGCTAACCGGCTTGTTCCTTAATCATGTGAAAATCTCATAACCGTCTGAATCGTATTTTGCCTCCCCCCCTTTCTATTTTCTTCCCGGATTCCTAAATTTGGAATGGTTGTGATTAAAATTGTTCTGGTTTATTATTAATTACAGTACTAGATATAATAAATAGTTATGAATAAAATTTATAACTTATATTCAAATATATTTCCGTAATTGCTTTTATTTCCGGTAAAAGCTGGCAAACCTGATTGTTTACAACTCAGACTATTTGCTATCAGGAAGGTTCTTACCATTTAACTTGCCCTTTATTTGTTTACTTAATATTCACAGCAGTATTAAGTCTTACAAATAATAGATATTCTGTGGTACTATTTAGTGTTGGTGTAATAAGTGTTCAGAGTGCTGCTATCATTAAAGGTAAGTCCATCTTTTGTGTTCTTGTTGTTTTTTTGAGATTGAATTGTTTTTAATTAAATCTCAGGGCCTAACAGACGAGAGTTACTTTCCCGCCAAAAGCTAGTTCGGCCATTTCCTTGACTGGCTTGGCTCTCGTGAAATTCCCCTATTGTAAAACGTTTTCTGGAACAATAGAGGTAGATAATAATGTAATTTTAGATGCATCTATGTCTCATTGGTCTGTTGTACCAGGTAATTGTGGAAAGCTTAAATTACAACATGATAAACTGATTTCCCAGAAATGGATGGTGCCTGCACCATGTAATGAGAGCTCTGATGATTTAGACTTGGATAAGGCGGCAGACCCTGATTTTAAGGTTCCACATAGTTCAACATCATCATGATGATTCCTATTCTTCGTCTAATTCTGATGAAGAAGAAAGTATTGATCAAAATATCAAATCTTCCCTCAATAATTTTTCTGAAAACCAACCATCGATTACCATGACAAATACAAGTAATGAGAATTCCCAAAGTGATTTATCTCACTCTGTGCAGTTTTTGGAAGCCCAAGAGGACACTTCTGCACAACAAGATGAATCTCACCTAGAACTACGTCCAAAAAACATTGCACCCACTACTTTAAAGTATAATTGATGTTGTGCCAAAGAAGAAGGGCAACAAAATAATAGCTAATCCCCAAAATAGGATCAAAAATCGAGCTAAATATCAAAGAAATCATGGACAACCTTATATAAGTTCTTCCAAAACGAAAGTTTAAATGCAGGGCAGAACAATGCGTGACCCTTGCACGGATAATTGCAAGTTTAAATGTTCACAAAAATTTAGTCGAGATCAACAGAAAAAAATATTTAACAAATTTTGGGCTCTTGAGAGTTTGGAGGCACAAAGATCATTTTTATCCAACTGCATGATAGAACTAAAATGTAACAATGACCCTAGACACCATCCACGTCGGCCAAATCACGCTTTCCACCTGAGGAATATTGACCAAAACATAGCAATAATACGTGTATGTAAACTGTTTTTTAAAAATACATTGGGCATCAGTGACAGACCCATTAGAACGGTAATAGCAAAAACAGAGGCAGATGGTTTTCTTGTTCCTGAATTGAGAGGAAAACACAGACATCACAAAACAGTTGATGCTGTAATTAAAGAAAGTGTGAGAAGTCACATAAATCGGATCCCACGCATAGAAAGTCACTACCTTTGCGCCCAAACAACTCGTAAGTATATAGAAGGTTGAAAATCACTTGCTGACCTCTATCGTGATTACCAGAAGGAATGTATTGAGGACGACAGTGCTCCTGCTAGTAAACAATATGCAATCGAACATTCAATACAGAATTCAATATTTCCTTTTTCCAACCTAAGAAGCACCAATGCGATATTTGTAATACTTATAATAATGCGCAAGGAGAGGAAAAACTAAGACTTCGTCAACAAATAGAAACCCATTCACTCGAGAAAGATCTATCGCGAGATGAGAAGAATGAAGACAAGGGACGTTTAAAATGTGATCTTAAACTCGAAGAAATATCATTATTAAAAGTTGTGAGTTTGAAAGTGTTAAAAAATGGAAGAGAATGCAGAAATAGGTGAATATATGGCAGATACTGATATATTCCACCCAAATTTTGCGAAGATGACTTTGCCCCGGCTAACTAGTTTGTTGAACAAATCGTCATTGAGGATAAAAAAGCTCCTGCTGACCTCCTGGATAAAAATCTGCTGACCTTTCGACTTCTGCCCTAGCAGAGAAATCCAGTGATAGGACTTCCTTAATCAAAGCTGACAATGGAAACATCACTCACTCTTTAGAAATGACTGTTGGCCCAAATCTTTGTTCTATCGGTATTGAAGATACAGGTTCTAATGAAAATGTGTATATTTCTAAGGCAGTGAACAATCGGCCTAAATGTTTGTGATCAGTATGAAAATCCTCAACCAGGAACTTCAGGAACAGCTTTATTCAAAAGAAGTATTGAAGAAACATCCCCAATGGGAGAGAAAAAGAAAGTTTTTAAGGAGAGGAAGCAGCATTCTATTATTTTGACAGTAACGCCCATGAAAAAAGTTCTCGAAATAGCAAAGGAAAAAAGAAAGCAGAAATAATCAACTAAACTGCTTAAGACAAATAAAGCTGATTGCAAAAAGAAAAAGTCTAAAAGCGATACAAATTGCAAAATGGTTCAAAATAAAAGTATAAAAAAAGGTGGAAAGTTAACCCTGGAAGGGTAACATGGGGCACTGAGTCACCCCAGCAAAACTGTTAGTTTTGACGAAACATGTTCAGACAGGCACCTATGCCCTCCCCTCCCCTTACTTTTCTTCCTAGTATCTCCTCTCACTAGTCCATGCTGGAGTGTTGTGAGAAGTGGTTCATAAGTGTTGTAACAACAGTTTTGGGGCACTGTATACCCCACGTTACCCTTTGCGTTCCTGGATGCTGTTGTCGTAGTAAATACAAAATCATTAAAAGGTAGAAATGACCATTGCTGGTCATGTATTCCTCCATCAAAACCTAGTAGAACTCCCAAAAGAAATATTATTTTATTTAGACCCCGTCCAAATGGTGATCGTGCAAGGCAAGTAGCATCAGGAATAAGCGCATTTGATCTATTTATTGATCATGAAATGCTTGAAGTAATAGTAAGGTACACCAATCAGGAAATATTACTTCAACGAGCTAAATATTTATCAGAATAACGGTTTACTGGTGAAACTACATTAGAAGAGATAAAGGCTCTACTTGGATTATTGATATATTTTGGAGTCCAGAAACATAATCATACATCCAATGGTCTTCTATGGCATCAAATATGAGGGTTACGTATAACAAAAAGTGTAATGCCTGAAAAGAGATTCAAGTTTTTAATCAACACTCTTCGATTTGATGACAAACCATTCAGATAGACGCGAAAGAATACTGATCCGTTGGCGCCAATTCGAGATTTGTGGAATTCTTTCATCTCAAAATGTAAATCATCTTATATACCTGGAGCATACACGTATTGCACTATTGACGAGCAACTTCTCCCTTTCAGAGGTAAGTGCTCCTTTCGAATGTACATCCCAAATAAGCCGGCCAAGTATGGCCTCAAAATTGTAATGTTATGTGATGCAAGAAACGGTTACATGATAAATGCCATACCTTATGTAGGGAAATCTTTGAATACTGAGGGACGACTTTTAGCAGACTTCTTTATAGAGTAATTAGCTGAACCAATTAGAGGAACCAATCGAAATATTAGTCGATAACTGGTTCTCTAATATCCCAGTGTTCAAAAGAATGTTACTCAGCCACAATATTTCAATGGTTGGAACTCTACGAAAAAATAAGCCTCATATCCCGATTGAAGCAGTGAACATAAAAATCGTAGGACTGAATCTTCCTTGTTCGCCTTCGATAATGAGCTGACATTATTGTCCTATGTCCCCAAAAAAAAAAATAAATGTGTACTTTTGTTATCAAATATGCACCAAGGCAAGACATTGATGAAAGATACAAACCTACTGGAAATTATAAATTTCTATAATGCGACAAAAGGCGGGGTAGACCTTTTAGATCAAATGACAGGAAATTATAGTTGTATTAACTAATCGACTGATTTGATAAAGACATAGAGATGTGCCTTGTTTATGGTGAATTCGGGAAATCTGAACTCTGGTACAGATGTATCAATTATGCGAAATGGGCATATGCTGAATGCAGTGGATCTAATAGCGCTGAAAATTATGTGTGTGATTTTTGTTCATAAATACTAAAAACTGTTTGTGAAGTTTTACTCAAATATTTTATAACTTAGAACTTTTTTTACATAGAAGTAAAAAGATGTTTTGTTTATCTACAAGAGACTCTTATGTTCATTATTGACTATGACTTCTTGTTATTTATACACTGATGGACAAAATTAACGCACCACTACAATATTTGAAGTTATAATGAAACTGGTTGTGTCCAGCTTCTGTGTTCTTTATCTATTGGTATATAGGGGATTACAGAGTGAATATAAACCATAAATAATGCTTTGTTTACTCTTGAGGATTATTTTAATCCTGATTTTTACAGACAGTAGGTTTAGACTGATAATATCTTCCCTTCATAAACTTGTTCTCGTTATTCTTTCTCAACAACCTAGGTTGCTACTCACTTTTTTCCCCTCTTAATGGCCGGAGTAAGTCATTTAAGTGAGTTTGACTGTCTTAGGGCAGTGACATTGATAGAGGAAGGATACAGCCAGCGTGAAGTTGCAAGAAGGCTGGGAGTTCATCATACAACAATCGGAAGAGCTCTAAAGCGTTTTAGAGAAACTGGACAACATGCTAGAAGAGAAGGCCAGGGTCGGCCTAGGTGCACAGAAGCAATAGACAATAGGTACATCAGGCTACAGGCTCTGCGAAACCGCAGTATTACTGGAAATGAAATTGGAAATCTCATTAGGCAAACCCGAAATTTGACGATCTTCAGCAGGACTGTTAGGAGAAGGCTCAATGAAGGTAACCTGAGGGCTCGACATCCTGCCCGTGTCCCTCTGCTTACCACAGCTCACAAAATGGCCAGAAATCGTTTCGCTCAAGACCATGTGAATTGGACTTCGGAAGATTGGAAGAGAGTTCTCTTCTCAGATGAAGTGAGAGTAGGTCTCAAATCTTCAGATGGTCGTGTATACACATGGAGACGCCCAGGAGAAAGGTACGCCCCATACTGCATGGCTCCCCAGGTGGCATTTCGTGGTGGCTCACTTATGTTCTGGGGAGGCATTTCGTTCGATGCGCGTACAGAGTTGGTTGTGGTGCAAGGAAGGCGCATGCTTAGCCATGGACATGTATGTGTAGAGACATAGCCTGCCCCACACAGACCGGTTTACGGGCTACGCCCGGTGGTCTTTTTCTTATTTGTCGTTGTCGTCGGTGTTGGTGGAGGGTTTTAGGAATCTTCCTTTCCTTGTTCCTCAGGCAGCACACGGGGAAGGTGGAGGGGAGAATATGTATATATAGGCGACCTATTCCGCTTTACATCATTCGTGTCTATAGCCTAGAGTGTTATAATGTCTTATTCTGGAGGAAACATCGTTACTCAGGAAGACATACTTTCTGATATAGACGAGCTAGTTGAAGAGGTTCCTACTACTAATCCAAATCACGAAGGGGAATGTCAGGATTCCGTTATGTATGCGGAGGGGAACGAGGACTTCAGGCCGAAGAGTCCGCCGGCGAAAAAGCGGAGGACTTCACGCTTTTCATCGAACGGTTCCTCGAAGAAGGTGAGTATATATGTTTAGACTGTTACATATATAGAGAAGGATAGTTCTAACATATATACTTTACAGGTGGAGAAACCATTACAACTCCTTTTCGGTGTGATGAGGTTGATTCTTCGTTCGGCACTGGATCCCATCAACAAGGGATTGGAGTTTCTCAAGACGGTGTTGGTGGCAGTGGAGGAGACGGAGAGTCAGAGCCTGATCATGGAGCTCTGGCGATGCATACAGGCGACGGACGAGATAGATGGTGGTCCGGGCTGCTCAGACAAGCCGAACTGGATTTCTTATCTATTAGAACAACTAGGACAGTCGTCCATACAGTCCTGCCCATCATCTGTTTACAACAAGGTGCGTCAAGCCTTCATAACAGCCTTGCGGACCTACAAGCCGGCGCCGGCTCAAGCAGTGCAACCATCGTCATCAGAGTCCATCTCTGCAGTGGACGCGATCATCTCCACATCATCCATGACTGTTCGTACACCAACCACTCCTGTCGCTGCAGTTGGCTTCAACGACTCCGGTCCTCCCCAGGTACCTCTAGTAAAGGATTTAGTGGACCCGGTAACAGCTCCCGTAGACTTCAAAGAGTTTTTTCAGTTAGGGACTTTGGCTCCAGGCGATTCAGAGCTCTCGTCTCATATTTGGGTCTACAACCGAGGTACCTTGTCTTCTACAGAGGTAATGGGGAGGAAAGGATCTTATATGATTCAGCTACATTTATATCCTACGAAGGACATAATCGGCGTACCAACAGAGCAGTGGTGGCGGAAGAGACTCTCCAAGATACAATTTGTAATGGAGGACGCGAAAGACATGATGTTGATGGCGCGAGTTCAAGCAGTTATGAAGTCCATGAGAGAAATATTGGAACGAGATCCAAAAGTGAAAAGATCTCGAAAAGCAACGTCCTTTCATGGCTTTCAGAACACTTGATCACGCCCATCTCTATTGCTTTCCGTTCTCGCGTCTGGTTGGAAGGTCCTTTCGGTCTCTATACAGATTCACATCCATTATTAGTCAGTGCTTTGGAAATATATAGACAAAGGTTAGCCAGAATGTCCTTTGTTGAATTATGTAAACTTCATATGGATCCATCCATCCTGAAGTTGTACAGTTCAATAGATGGTAATCTTCTCGAAGACTACTACGATAATGAGACATCCATTATATTGTTAGAGGAGTTTTTATTATATCAAGCTCAAGCTAACAATATGACATTACCTGCTCTCTTAACTAGTATATATTGTTTACTAGCTAAAAAAGCAGGTAAACGGATGTGTATGGAGTTCTATGGACCTCCTAATTGTGGTAAAACCTGGCTATGTTCTGTATTATCAGAGGTAATGATTAATTAATTAATTATTGGAAACTTTAATAAATATTCCCAGTTTCCATATGAGGACTGTATAGATAGAAATGTCCTTCTAATGGATGAGCCCTCCGTAGAACCTGCGTCATTCGAGACATTTAAACTTCTCTTTTCAGGAGCTAACATGTCTGCTAATGCAAAATATAAAACACACAGGCCTGTTCTTAAAACACCTGTGTTGATTGCAACTAACAGATGTGTTTTCCCTCAGAATGAGGAGTTTGCTGTTAGAATGACATCATACGCCTTTGCTCAGTATGACTTCAATGAATATACAAAGAAAATACTTCCTGTAGCTTTTATAAATCTGTTAATAAAACATAATGTAATGGAAAATATATGAATAAATAAACGCATCTTGAAATACATTGTCCTTATTATTTTGTACACGATACCAATCCATGAATATGTTCAACATTATACAATCCTGAGACACTATAGTCTCTATCATAAACTGAATGTATATGTCCATGAACATCAGCTCTATTGAAAAGACTGTTAATATTAGAGGTAAGTCTAATTTCAGTTTCTATATAAAACACTGCTGATGCATTCACAAAACTAGCATCTACATCACTAGGAGCATTAGACTGAACAGGAAGAACACCAATATGAACCTGAGGCTGTGACATTGTATGAAAAGGCCGTTGTGGTGTAGTTTTATACATTCCTTGCTCTACTGGAACCATATATTCACTATCATATTCCCAGTCCATATGCCAATCGACTTTACCATCTTTAACTTCGTGAGAGGTACCTACTCTACCACCGTCAATGTCTACATTTATATCATATATGGAAAAGATATTCCCATGCCATTTATGGTCTTTAGTAACTATGGAGTCAGTTCCAGACAAATTACGTTTTACCTTCAAAGGAGCAAACTTAGGTTTATATTTATAATTTAAGCAAGGCATATCTTTATGATCAAGAACATTAAAGACATTAGTATGTGATGTTAAATCTACATGTCCCGTATCACATTTAAACGATTCATTGTCGGAATTATGTGGCATCATAATTCCAGCATAAAAAGGCAGAGAACGTATAGTCCACAAACTTGTTGGAAACTCTGTTTTAAATTTGGATTCACCGGTTTTGGAACCACACAAACGTGTTACTATTCTAGACATATCCGATTGTTCAATAGTCGTATATGTAGGATTCATTGGATTAGTTGCGTTTGCAGCTGTTTTCCGATGTCGGAGTAAATATTTATGGTTCAGTCCAATAGCACTAATACCAAATAATGTTTGCTGATTATTCGCATGACCTGACAGAGTAGTGGCAGTATCAAAACTACAACGAATACCTTTAGGCGTAACCTTCACAGAAACCTCTTCTATGAATGTTCCACGAGGAAGATTATCAAACTCTTGCGGAGACATATAAAAAGGAAGGAAATCAACCGGAACTAATGCTAATGGATAATGCAATAAAAAGGATTTGTGTTTCGCGGTTGTATTTTCAAACATATGAAATTGGTACCCCCAGGTTTGAAATAAATGTCCATGTTTTATAGTCCATGAATTCGTAGATATAGTAGGATTATGTGGTATTTGTAATTCAGCTGCTTGTCCCATAACGGAGGGACCGCCACCTATTGCTTGACCCCCACCACCTACAACAGACCTTTTCTCTACACTATCTGTCACGTCCATAGCGGTGTCCTTACCAGATGTTAATTGTTGGAAATACTCCATATCATCGTAAGGATCCTCTGTTGTTTCGTTCGAAGGTCCTGGCTTCTGTGTAGACGAAGCTAACGGTTGTCCTATTCCTCGTCGTCGGTTCAAACGATCGCTTGCTGTCTCAAATCCTCCGCTTCGTTGAAACTGTTGATCAAGGAGAGTTAATTCTCAGTTCCAATCCTCAGACGAATTTAAGATAGTTCTCTGGTTACGTTGAGCCTCAGCGTAAGAGATGTTATTAGCTCTAGCGTAATTAGCTAGAAATCGTTGACGTGCACCGTATACAGCTCTACCGTAATCTTTACGTGAGGTATTGCCAGACATACTAGGGTACAAAGGCCGCCCAGCGATAGTCTCTAGTGCATATTTACCACTGAGACCAAGTGCACCAATACCCGAATGCCAATTACCAGTTGAGAAGAAATCAGATGTAAAGCCGCTAATGGCACGTCTATCAGCTGACCGTATATCCTCTGGTGTTAATGCTAGGCAATCGAGGTCATGTATTTGCGCAATACGATCGTCCTCGTCTATAGGTTCTTCTTCAAAGTTATTAGTTCCAGGTCCGATATATTTGTGTCCCGGTAAATGAAACGGCACAGAGGTACTTGTACGACATAATTGAAGAGCAAGTTGTGCCATTTGCACCGTACATTGGAGAGGGATTCCTGTTTATGGACGACAATGCCAGACCTCACAGATCACAAATGGTGGATGATTACCTGAGAGAGGTTGGGATTGAGCGCATGGTGTGGCCACCGCGGAGTCCTGACTTAAACCCGATCGAACATGTCTGGGACCACCTTAAGAAACGGGTACAAAGTCTGAATCCGAGTCCTAGCACCCTTGCGGAACTGGAAACAGCTGTTCTCGAAGAATGGGACAACATTCCTCAGGACTTGATAGTGACTCTTTTTAAATCAATGGAAAGGCGTTTAAGGGATCTTATTCGTGCCAGGGGTGGCAATACCCGTTATTGACTTTACGAAAAAGTGAGTTTTAATTTTCATTTTTGGAAGAATATTTTTCTTTTTTTTTTTCTTTTAAAATGTGTACCATATTTTTTGAATGCAAAATAAAATTTTGTTTTTAAATGACTAATTTTATCTATATAATTTTTTTTTAGTGTTAAAATTAAAATATAGTGGGTACTTTTGAAGAAATGTAGGTGGTGCGTTAATTTTGTCCATCAGTGTAGTTATAGACTTTATAGCCACAATTATTATTATAGGAAATAAAGTGTAATTTTAAATAAAATGTGAATGCTTGATGTTTTTACAGCCTCCCTTAGCTATTTTAAACACATGTAGATAAAACAACTTAGTGAAAATGTCACTAAACGAAGGTGAGGGGAGTG
Organism: Riptortus pedestris; assembly: GCA_019009955.1. Classification (NCBI taxonomy): domain Eukaryota; kingdom Metazoa; phylum Arthropoda; class Insecta; order Hemiptera; family Alydidae; genus Riptortus; species Riptortus pedestris. The sequence goes on from CM032228.1 coordinate 232,813,450, forward strand.
GTATCTCAAAAAAGAAAAGAGGAGTAGTTCTCAAGTCACAAACTCATGAAATGATAATTAAAGTGCGTGAGTTTTTTGAAAAAGAAAAACAGAACGGTGGCCCGCTTGTTCCATTTGACCAGGTTGTAGAGAGGACAGCTGCTGCATTTGGAATTTCCAGAAAAACAGTGTCTAGGATATCAATGGAGAAAAGAAAATTGGGAAATGATGAAAAAATCCTTACCCCAGGTAAAAAGCGGCCTCGCAAAAGTCTAACTTTTGATGCCTTACAAGAAGAAGCAATAAGGAGGCATATATATGGGTATTATGAGAGAAAGGAGTATCCTAATAGAAAACGGCTCCTGATCACTTTGAAAGAGGCCGGTTTATTTTTTGGAGGTGTTACTAGCCTTTATTACACTTTAAAGAAATTAGAATTTTTGTGGAAGAAGTTTGAAAGAAATAGAAAATTACTAATGGAGAGGGGTGACATTGTAACATGGAGAGCAAGATTTATTAGCAAGAGATATACTGAGCATACCCATGGATAATACTATTTGGCTCAACGAAACATGGGTAAACGCGGGTCATTCCAAGTCACATATTTGGACTGATAATACAGCAAAAGGAACAATGAGTGCCCAAGTTGGAAAAGGGGCCAGACTTATTCTTCTACATACATGCTGGTGGGGTCGAAGGGTTTGTTTGTAATGCAAAATTATTTTTGTTGGCAAGAAAAATTCAGGGGACTATCATAACGAAATGAGCCACCTCACATTTAGAGTGGTTTAACCCATTTTGTCCGACTGTGACGAATATGTCACAGGCGAGACACCTGTTTTAACCGGATATTCCTCGGCGACAGACGACCGGGGGACAGGGCTGTACATGTTCGGACATGTCTTGCCTCCCCCTCCTAAGAATTAGCTCAGTTCCAGATAGTGTGCCTTCAGGTCAACATCGCAAAAATTGTTTTTGTGAACCGTTCGCTGTTCGACTTTGAAAAATGGATCCTTCAATGTTGTAAGTATTCCTATTACATTACTCTTGGTATATTTGACTCATTCTATGATGGATCTTATTTTTGAGATTCTACTTATGAAATTTATGATTAGTTAAATCAACTTTTAAGAATCTAATTTTTTATAAAACCCATTTGAAGTTCGTGTTACATATATGTCACAGCCGGTCTGGGTATATACAAATTAATTTCTATTTTCTTTTTTAGCAAGAACATAATTCTCAGTGATAATTTGACAGTCAAAGAGGCGATTGATTTATTGGAAGGTCATTTTGATGATGAACTCCAGGATTCCAACCTAGAAGATTCGAAGGATAACGTTCAGGTATGCATCGCTCCACCCGAACCATCTGTCGAGACTGATGAGATTCTGGTGACGATGATGATGGAGGTAAAGGAATGCTTTCTTGAAAAAACAAAACGTAGGAAATGGATTCAGGGTGATTTACAGGCTGTCCCTGATGAACATATGTTTTCTAAATTTACGTCTGATAAATATAAAGATTTAGGTCCAGTTGAACTTTTTGAATTATTTTTTGATAGTGAAGTTATCAACCTTATAATTTCCGAAAGCTGTATTTATGCTGGACAGAAGAATAATCCCAATTATCATGTAGAAATTCCCGAAGTTAGATGTTTTCTTGCTATTCTTCTTTTATCTAGATATAATCCTCTACCAAAAGCCAGGCATTATTGGGACACACAAAAAGATTTGCACGGAAAAAAAGAAAGAAAAGAAAAGAAGAAAAAAGAAAACAAAAGAAAAAGAATACTTTAGTTTCAGAAGCTATGAGAAGAGATAAATTTTTGCAAATAAAAAAGTTTCTCCACTTGAATAATAATAATTATTTGGATTTCTCCGATAAGCTTTGCAAACCCAAGCCATTGATAAATTTACTAAAAAAAACGATTTTTATAAAATTTTGTCCCGAAGAAACAGCTCAATTTCGACGAAAGCACGATAAAATACTTCGGAAAGCATAGCTGCAAACAATTTATCCGAGGGAAGCCTATACGCTTCGGGTATAAAGTGTGGTCACTGAATACAGTGACAGGATATTTAGTGAACTTCGAGATATACACAGGAAAAAATAAAAATGCTAAAAGTGATCATGAAGCTGCTTTTGGTAAGGCAACGGCACCACTTGTTCGTCTCATAGACGACTTTCCGAATGACATGTCTAACTTGCCATACCACTTCTATATTGACAACTTATTTACGTCATTCAATATATTAAAACATTTAAAGAGCAATGGCTATAATGCGACAGGAACGATTCGAGAACACAGAATTCCCCGTAAATGCACCCTACTAAAGAACGCTGTGATGAAAAAATCAGAGCGTGGGTCGTGTCAATATGCTATCGAACACGAAGATGGTATATTCATATGTAAGTGGGTAGATAATAATGTTGTTGCAGTTGCTTCAACATCCTACGGTTACCAACCCACAACATCCGTAAAAAGATTTTCGAAGAGAGATTGCAAATATATTTATGTAACCCAGCCCTGTGCCATAACAAGTTATAATAAATACATGGGAGGCACAGATCGGATGGACCAGGACGTGAGTCACTACAGGACTAGCATCAGGGAAAAAAATGGTGGTGGGTATTATTTACGTTGTTCCTGGACGTCTCTGTAAATAACGCTTGGTGCCTGTATCGAGAAAGCCGTGGTATCAAAACACCGAAGTTAGACTTTTTGAGAGAAATTGTGCAAACTTATCTCACGGTTTATAAAACGCCGGTGCTCCATCCAGTACCTTCAGCGTCAAAAAATGAAGTCAAAGATTACGTTAGATACGATGGATATTGACACTTGGTAGCCCACGGTAACCGAAGATGTGCAAATCACCCTTGCAAGTCAGTTGTAAATACCGCGTGTGTCAAGTGCGATCGAGGAATTTGTATAAAATGTTTTATATCATTTCATACACCTTTGTAATTAAATATTAACAATGTAAATAGAATTTAAGGGATTTAGTTATTTTGTAAATAAAGTTTTTGTTCTCATACAATGTTTTTCCTTCACGCCTACATTTGATCCCATAATGTCCGAGTGTGACGTATAAGTCACACCCTACCCTGCCTTCAAAAACAACATTAAAAAATTGAAAAATTCATTTTCATTATAGTTAGAGATCTAAAACAATAATCCTGTAGAAAAATATGTAAAAATCAAATATTTTGAGTTACCGGTCAAAAGGGGTTAAGGATAAACTAATTCCAAATTTGAAACCTGGGTGAGAAAGTTCTGCATTGGCGAACTTCCCTATGTCCCGGAGGGACGTGGCTGCAATTTATGCACATTTGCATTCTGTCTGCTTGAGTGGTTCCAATGATGATAGAGCTATCATCGATTCTGTTGAGAAGCATACAGTAGACAAAAAAAGTATTTGCACACCTGGCTTTTTTGGTTTTCTGAAGAAAATATGGATACATTTAACTTTGTTCTATATAAATTGTAAATGATAAAAGTCCGTCACGCAGAAGCAGATTTCCCTCGTGAAGTTTATTAATAGATAAATCTACATACTGGTAACACAACAGCACCGTGAATAAATACTAACGGAAATAAGAAATGTTTCATCCAATTTCAATAACCTGCCGACAGGAAGCGTTAGGTTAGAAATGTAAACAAACGGGTCTGCCGCTTGACACCGGAAAGAATAACAATTTCTGTAATATATCAGAATATAACATATTAATTTTATTGAGAACTATTTACTATACATAGTACTGTAATTAATAATGAGTCAGAATAATTGATATCTCAATCAATCAAATTTTAGTAGTCCAAAGCCTTAAGACCGGGGGGGGGGGGGGGGGGAATTACCGGGACATATTTGCATGTATCTCGTATAATAAAGGTCTCTTGAATACAATTTTTGGTATTTAAACTTCGAATAATGTGATTTATTATGTAGCAGAGTATTGTTTATGTAACATGAATAGAAGTGGCGGTTTCCTGATGGCTGAAAATTGAAAAATGCAAATATCTCGGTTACTATTCAAGATAGAAAATAAATGTATATAACAATATTTATAGTAAACTTAATTTGCAATAAGAGTGATTCTATACAATTGTTCGATCCGACGTTCAGTAACGGAGATATTTTGAATTTTCGAAAATCATCCCCTCTAAACCCCCCCTCCCACTGATCCGATTTCAGCCGTTAACGAACTCGATCTTCCTTTTTGCATAAAACAATTAAATACCGAGTTTGGTGACGATTAAACAAAAATTGCGACCGCTAGAGTGTTAACAGACAAATATATATATAGATATATATATAATTTTGAACGGACCTCATTTTCGTCATCTCCTGGGTAGGAACGATGGACATTTGAAGACATTTGAGTACGACCTCAATAGCTGATTTCCCTTAAGGGGAATCTGCTAAAAAATAGAAAAATAGAATAGCACAAAAAATTATTTAAATACACATACAGAAAATATCTAGAATTAATTTTAACAATTAGTACTGCAAAAAAAGTATTTGCACACATACTATCTCTAAGATAATGTTTATGATTGGGTTTTAAATGTGACCTTTGACCGGACTTCTCACTAATCCTCTCTGAACTGAAGCCATTCCTTTAGTTTTACTACTTCCTTAGACGTGTCCGCTCATAATGGCTCCTAAGAAAAACGAGATCCCACTTGGAGTTAGAGAACAAGTAGTGGCAATGCACCAGTGCGGGAAAAGTTACCGGGAAATCGGGAGACAGATGAAATTAGGTTTTTCCACAGTCGGGTATATTGTGAAAAAAAAAACAATCCACTGGAACCACTCAGGTAGGCCCCGATCAGGTCGTCCACGGGCTCTTACAGCAAGGGAGAGAAAAATAATCATCCAAGATGCCCTAAAAGAACCTTCTACGAGTGCACAAAGTTTGGCGAATGACATTGCGTCACGATCAGGGAAGTCAGTCACTGCTCAGACAGTACATAATGTCCTCCACAATGCTGCAAGACAGGGCAGGCGACTTTTAAAAAAACCATTTATAAGTGAAATAAACCGAAGAAAGAGATTAGAATTCACAAAACAGTACAAAGACAGGCCCCTAGACTTTTGGAAACAAGTCATTTTCTCGGACGAGAGTAAATTTGATGTTTTTAAGCCAGAAAACATTTCCACAATATGGCGAAGAAAAAATTGTACACTTAAAAAACAGAATATTTTAAGTACGGTTAAGCATGGAGGAGGTAATATCATGGTTTGGGGTTGTATGGCATACAATGGGCCTGGTAATTTACACGTGATTGAAGGAACAATGACTGCCCGGTCCTATGTGGAAGTGTTAAGGGGCAACCTGGCTGCGAGTGCAGCAAAATTAGGACTTCAAGATAACTTTTACTTCCAGCAAGACAACGACACTAAACATACAGCCAACATTACCAAGGAATGGCTTCTCTACAATGCCCCTAGACGGCTGGTTACCCCACCTCAATCCAATTGAAAATTTGTGGCATATTTTGGACAGAAAAGTGCGGAAAACTTCCATAAAAGGCAAGGGGCACTTAAGGCAGGTAATTTTTGACACCTGGAATAATTTATCAAGTGATATCACACAAACCCTGGTAGAATCTATGCCTAGACATTTAGAAGCAGTTATAAGTGCAAAAGATATGTATACAAAATATTAAAATTATAATGTATTAAATTAAATAAATATCCATATACTTATAAGAATTGCTGAGTGCAGATACTTTTTTTGCAGTACAATCTGATAAAATTAATTATTGTAATTGTTTATGTATTTCGTTAAAATAAATTTTTGTGATATTCTAGCTATTACTTTTTATCTTTTCCAATTTGCATTAATAAAATTAAAACGTACCAATATTTTCAAAGAAAACCCAAAAAAGGAAGGTGTGCAAATATTTTTTTTGACTACTGTATGCGTGCGTATCTACGTAGGTTGCTATATATATAACTGGCCTAGGCAACACTAAGTGTTGCCAGGTGCAATCTGACATTTCCATTGGAAAGTTTGACATTTTTTAGCATAAATGTACTCAGAACTTTTTGACTTACGACAATTTTTTTTTCTTTAACAGGGACTTGAAGAAATCAATTTGGCAAAAAAATGGAATTAACTCGTGAACATTTTCGTGCGATCATTTTTCACAACTTTCGACGTGGATTATCACGACAAGAGTGCATCGATGAACTTAAATCTTTGTATGTCGACGAAGCACCATCCGATAGCACTGTGAAAAACTGGTACAACGAATTCAATCGTGGCCGACGCTCGCTCAAAGACGAATTCCGTGAAGGTCGTCCAAAAACAGCCGTTGTGCCAGAAAACATCGATGCCGTACGTGAACTGATAATGCAAGACCGTCATGTGACATACCGTGAGATAGAGGCATGCCTAGGCATTTCTCCCACCAGCATACATTCGATATTGCATGAACACCTGGTCGTAAAAAAAGTTTGTTCTCGTTGGATCCCGCACAATTTGACAATCGCTCAAAAGAAAGCTCGTGTGGATTGGTGTAAAGAAATGCTGAAAAAATACGATCGCGGTGCTTCAAAAGACGTTTATAAGATCGTCACAGGTGACGAATCATGGATCTATGCGTATGAGCCCGAAACAAAACAGCAATCGACCGTGTGGGTCTTCCAAGACGAGCCAAATCCAACGAAAGTTGTTCGTGGAAGAAGCACTTCGAAGCAAATGGTCGCCTGTTTCTTCGGCAAAACTGGTCATGTGGCGACTGTTCCGCTTGAGCAACGTAGGACGGTCAATTCTGAGTGGTACACCACCATTTGTTTGCCTGAAGTCTTCGGAGAAATTCGAAAAATGAACAAGAGAAGACGAATCATTGTGCACCATGACAATGCGAGCTCTCACACATCGGCTCAAACCAGCGCCTTTTTGACCGGCCACAACGTCGAAGTGATGGGTCATCCGCCTTACAGCCCTGACTTGGCACCCAATGACTTCTTTTTATTCCCACACATCAAGAAAAAAATGCGTGGTCAACGATTTTCGTCGCCAGAAGATGCTGTTGAAGCATTCAAAAACCATGTTTTGGAGGTGTCTCAATCGGAGTGGAAAAAGTGCTTCGAAAATTGGTTTGAGCGCATGCAAAAGTGTATAAATCTTGATGGAGAATATTTTGAAAAACAATAAAACCATTTTCGTTGATAAATATTCGTATTTTCATTATTAGGCCAGTTATATATATAGCAACCCTCGTACAAGGTCTTTCCTTTTCATTTCTTTCTTCCTTAACTTTGGATGCCGCACAATCTGTTGCTATGCACAACAATCATCACTGGCGAAGACGCCGATCTTGGAACTGGCAACTTGTATTGGACTGGTGTAAAGGCGGCAGTATCTGCCTTGTGCCTTCCTGATTTTACGCAAACACTTGCAAAGAGCATGTCATCCCTATCTTTAGAGGATGGAACAGCTCAAAGTTCTGCTGAACTTGCGGATTGGTCGAATGCACCCGACCCCGACCGGTCGAGTAGCTGTAAAGGCTACCCTCCTGCTAAGCGCGCCCTACTGGGTCATATATGTGCATTGTATTATTTGAGTTTCTTATACAATAAAAGTGTTTTAAAAATTATATTGTTTTAATGAAAATCCTAAAATGCTTTTTAATGAGGCATTAAATGCAGGTAGTTCCAATCGAGTGCACCAAGAGCCCACAAGCATCTTTAGCTGCAGCCTGATATTCAGCACTTCCCTTACCATAAATTTTTTAAATTGTTTTTCCCATTGTCTATAAAGTAAAACAATAGCAAAAAATAAAAATAAAATCTATCGATTGGGCACTAATGGGTTAAAAAAGAAGAAAATTCTTCAGATGAGTAAAGCCTCATTAAGTTCACAGGTAATATAATACCTGCTGGTATATAATTTAAAAATTCCATAATCCCTAATATAGACCATTTCTATTTTTCTCATTTGTCTACATTTTGGTGTTATAAATTTGTTTCCCTTTACAGGGAATGCTGGCAATCGTCCAGACGACTTTCTGCTAGCAGAATCCGAAGAAACAACAGAAAAGGGCAACAACCCATTGGAGGTAGTCATGGAAACCCTGTAATACAGGTAACCTCAACTGCTTCATGTGAGAAAAGCGTAGCTATGTCTACAGGAAACCTCAGCTTCATCAGATGAGAAAAGCCTCGCTATGTCTACAGGTAATGCATCACATCATCCAATATTGCTTTCTTCTCAATTTTCTCTGCGTCTAACCAACTCAGTAAAACTAAGCTGGTACTTTTCCATTTATCATAAACTAGCCCAGTGATAGGCATGGACAAATATCGAAGGTACTTTGGGGGGGGGGGAATCACTGATTTTTAGTGTTTACTTAAATGGCAAAAACCAAAACTGTATATGCTTATGAAACCGCATTATAAACGCATGGTCCTTGAACAGAGAAATTGGGGAAGTCAATCGTGTAAATTATGTGGTGAGGAACTTAATAAAGTTAATTTTGGGCATTTCCTCAACATGGACAAATCATAACAATGCAAACTTCTCGCCCAGGAAGTTCTCTGTTAAAATTCCCTGTGTTCTCCATATGGCCCAGATATGGTTGATAAACTACGATGAAAGTTCTTCCGAGTACAGCCTCAATATGTCCACAGGTAATATAATACCTGAGGTATATAATTTAAAAATTGTTAAAAATTCCCTAATCCCTAATATAGACCATTTCTATTTTTCTCATTTGTCTACATTTCGGTGTTATAAATTTGTTTCCCTTAACAGGGAATGCTGGCAATCGTCCAGACGACTTTCTGCTAGCAGAATCCGAAGAAATAACAGAAAAGGGCAACAACCCATTGGAGGTAGTCATGGAAACCCTGTAATACAGGTAACCTCAACTGCTTCATGTGAGAAAAGCGTAGCTATGTCTACAGGAAACCTCAGCTTCATCAGATGAGAAAAGCCTCGCTATGTCTACAGGTAATGCAACACATCATCCAATATTGCTTTCTTCTCAATTTTCTCTGCGTCTAACCAACTCAGTAAAACTAAGCTGGTACTTTTCCATTTATCATAAACTAGCCCAGTGATCAGCATGGACAAATATCGAAGGTACTTTGGGGGGGGGGGATCACTGATTTTTAGTGTTTACTTAAATGGCAAAAGCCAAAACTGTATATGCTTATGAAACCACACGACTGTGCCCACAGAATTGCAATAAACGCATGGTCCTTGAACAGAGAAATTGGGGAAGTCAATCGTGTAAATTATGTGGTGAGGAACTTAATAAAGTTAATTTTGGGCATTTCCTCAACATGGACAAATCATAACAATGCAAAACTTCTCTCCCAGGAGATTCTCTGTTAAAATTCCATGTGTTCTCCATATGGCCCAGATATGGTTGATAAACTACGATGAAAAGTTCTTCAGAGTACAGCCTCCTCAATATGTCCACAGGCAATATAATACCTGAGGTATATAATTTAAAAATTGTTAAAAATTCCATAATCCCTAATATAGACCATTTCTATTTTTCTCATTTGTCTACATTTCGGTGTTATAAATTTGTTTCCCTTTACAGGGAATGCTGGCCATCGTCCAGACGACTTTCTGCTAGCAGAATACGAAGAAACAACAGAAAAGGGCAACAACCCATTGGTGGTAGTCATGGAAACCCTGTAATACAGGTAACCTCAACTGCTTCATGTGAGAAAAGCGTAGCTATGTCTACAGGTAATGCAACACATCATCCAATATTGCTTTCTTCTCAATTTTCTCTGCGTCTAACCAACTCAGTAAAACTAAGCTGGTACTTTTCCATTTATCATAAACTAGCCCAGTGATCGGCATGGACAAATATCGAAGGTACTTTGGGGGGGGGGATCACTGATTTTTAGTGTTTACTTAAATAGCAATAGCCAAAACTGTATATGCTTATGAAACCGCATTATAAACGCATGGTCCTTGAACAGAGAAATTGGATAAGTCAAACATGTGGTGAGGAACATATTAAAGTTAATTTTGGGCATTTCCACAGCATGGACACAACATAAAAATGCAAAACTTCACGCCCAGGAGCTTCTCTGTTAAAATTCTATGTGTTCTCAATATGGCTCAGATATGGTTGATAAATTACGATGAAAGTTCTTCAGATGAGTACAGTCTCATAATACTTGTGGTATAGGTAATAATACCTGAGGTATATAATTTAAAAATTGTTAAAAATTCTGTAATCCTTAATATAGACCATTTCTATTTTTCTCATTTGTCTACATTTCGGTGTTATACTCAGCGTGTTTTTTAAGAAAGTATCGTTTTGATTAAAAAAATACGTGCAAAGATATCTCAATAATTTTATTTTTACATGAAAGCCTGTACCTTAACCTACTTTTCTACATAATTTCCTTCATTACTGAGGCACTTTACGTTGTTTACTGAGTGTTTAAAATGCCTCAGATAATCGGGAGTCCCACCGACTGTGAATTACGGGCTGTTATAAGATTTCTTAGTGCTAAAGGCCTAAATCCGATCAATATTCATCGTGAGATTTGTGCAGTTTATGGACAAAACATTATGAGTGATGGAATTGTAAGAAAGTGGGTGAGAGCATTTAAAGATGGCTGCACAAATGTGCATGATGAACAACGGAGTGGTCGTCCTTCGGTTGTTAATGAAAGTTTGGTGCAGGAAGTGGACAATAAGGTGAGAGAAAACAAACGCTTTACGATTTCCTCCATGTGTGATGACTTTCCTAATGTTTCGCGTAGTGTTTTGTATGGCATTGCGACCGAGCGCTTGAATTACCGAAAATTGTGCTCACGTTGGGTACCGAAAATGTTGACCGGATGTGCACAAAACCAAACGTTTAGGCAGTGCTTTGACTTTCCTTGAGAGGTCCGAAACGACGGTGATGATTTCTTAAGCCAAATTGTTACGGGCGATGAAACATGGGTGGCCTACGTCACACCAGAATCAAAGCAACAGTCCAGATTCACCCACAAAAGTGAAGTTTAAGCAAACAATTTCTGCCCGGAAAATCATGTGCACAGTTTTTTGGGACAGAAAAGGAGTATTGCTTGTGGAATTTCTCCCTCGTAATGAGACAATCAATGCAGTCAGTAGCTTATTGCAAGACATTGAAGAATCTGCGCCGTTCAATCCAGAACAAAAGACGTGGCAAGCTGAGGAAGGGCATCATTTTGCTGCATGACAATGCCCGTCCACATGTGGCTAATCAGACCAAAGATCTCATCACATCTTTTAACCCGTTAGCGCCCAACGTCCTATTTTCAGAACAGGCAATGTGCAAGTCACTACAGGTTCACTTCACTTCATCTACAATATTCCTTCTCTCCCATCAGCACATGTCTATGCATGTCTGTTAACAGGTCTCCTTATGTTACATACCCCAGATATCAGTTTGTGATTTACTGTTGAACCGTTAACATCTCTATTTTCAGTGTTTTGATAAGTTCACAAATATTTTTTTCTGTAACCATTTCTATGAATGGTAAGTAAAAACAAACTCATTTATTGTAAAGTTTTATTGTTTTAGAAGAAGTGAAAATTATTTTTAGAAGAAGATATAAAAAAGTCTTGAATTTATTTATTTATAAAGTAGCTGTCCTATAAATAGGACGCTGGTCTAAAGTGGTAGCATTGCTTATATTTTATTTCTCCCATTTTTAGAAAAATTGATATGACGCACAATAGATTATTTACCACAGTAGAATATTTATTTTCTTCTGAGATTGAAGCTGGTATGATCGCTTTACCCCCATATGTTGACGAGCTTACTGATGAAGAAAAATTTGACGATGAAGAATTAGGATGCCAATAGATCGATGGATTAGACAAAATCGTATTTCCTAATGTCCTCTGGAATTGGATAAACAATTTTCTAAAAGAGGTAAAGCTGCCTATGATTTTTCATTTTATGAAGAAAATGAAATCACTATCCTCAAATGGAACGATATGCCTACGTTACACTTGGAACAAACTATGATTTTGTCGAGCCATTAGTACCTGTTGCAAGACGTGAAAAGGGGGGTGTGAAGAACATCATCAGCCTTTTTTGGTTTTTCAATATAATAAACATATGGGGGGTGTCTATCATCACGACTGGTTATTGGAGAAACACAAAATTCAAATTCGTGGAAAAAAGTGGTATTGGTCAATATTTGTAAGGGTAATTGAGATGGCTATTGTCAATACTTTCATAATTTATAATAACATAAACAATAAAGAAACTCCTATAAAAGAAATTAGAAAACATATTGATGTAACTTACCTAAACTTGGTAAGGATATGAGAAAAAGTATCGGGCGACCACTTGTATTGCAAACATCAAAGAAAAAGGTGTTAGACTGTGTTCGATTAGATGGAAAAGGGCATATAATCGAAAAACGTTGCAAGCAAAGAAGATGTCAATATTCCAATTGTACGGGAAAACCACTGACATTTTGTTGTAAATGTGATATCACATTGTGCACATCATGTTTTCCAAAATTTCATCGTTAATTTATTTATTTTCTAATTTTCATCTGTTATCTTATGTGTAAATAATTAATTTTTATTATTATTATGTTATTATTTTACTTTCCTAAAGTGCAAAAATTCTAATAAAAGTTAGGTGAATACTATAATGTAAACCATAGTCTTACTTTTCAATTTTATTTCTTGCCAAAATACATTTGTATAACTACAATAGAGCATTTTATTTAGTAATTCATAATTTTTTTCCTTGTTTGTGTAATCAGAAAATATTGTTCTTCAAATAAGGTAACTCATACAAACATTTGTGAAGGTTTCTTTAAAAGGGACAAAATTTACGTAAGTTCCCAGTGTCCTATTTATAGGACAGCAAATATCTATGTATTTATTGAAGGCAGAGATGTGAAATAAATTTCATAATATTAGTTTCCGTAATAAGAATAGCTCCTAACAAAATCATTAAAAAAAAAATTTGGGCGCTAATGGGTTAAATGGGAAACTCTAGATCATCCTCCGTCCAGCCCTGATCTGGCGCCCAGTGACTACCATCTGTTTCTGCGCTTGAAAAAACACCTGGGCGGCCAGCATCTTCAAGACGATGATGAAGTCAAAACAGTTGTGATGCAGTGGTTAACAAGTCAGGTGGCAGACTTCTATGAGGAGGGTATTCATAAACTGGTACAACGTTATGACAAGTGCCTCAATAATGAAGGAAATTATGTACAGGCTTTCATGTAAAAATAAAATTATTGAGATATCTTTGCACGTATTTTTTTAATTTCAAAACGGTACTTACTTAAAAAACACGCCACGTAAATTTGTTTCCCTTTACAGGGAATGCTGGCAATCGTCCAGACGACTTTCTGCCAGCAGAATCCGCAGAAACAACAGAAAAGGGCAACAACCCATTGGAGGTAGTCATGGAAACCCTGTAATACAGGTAAACTCACCCCGATTATAAACAACTAACTCTAGACCTTCACCTGTTTTTGACTAGGATACAGAGAAACCTGATGACCCATCCCATAGTGTGGGTTTAAAATATCATTGCCTGATAAAGGGGCCATAAATTAATATAATATGCTATTTAAAGAAGATTTGTAAGATTATTACATCAATTATACTAAGGTTAAAAAAGTGAGTTAATAACAATATGTTTTATTCTGGTTTGTTGGTGGATGTATAGATTTTATGCTTAGCTCCATTAAAAAAGAAGAAGATTCTTCAGATGAGGAAAGCCTCATGATGTCTACAGGTAATGATAACAAAATGTTTTTTCTGCGTAGCTGATGGAGGTGTCGATTTTGTGCAGAGGTTCATTAAAAAAGAAGAGAATTCTTCAGATGAGGAAAGGTTCTTGATGTCTACAGGTAATATAATACCTATTTAAAAATAGTTCAAAATTCCGTAATCCTTAATATAGACAATTTCTGTTTTTATCACTTGTCAACATTTCGGTGTTACAAATATTTGCATTTCTTTTATTTCCCTTTACAGGAATGACAAATGCTGACAATCATCCAGATGACAGTCTGCCAGCAGAATCCACAAAAACAATACGAGTACAAGGGCAACGTGACGGTAGAGGACGCCGAGAGCCAGAGCATTGTTATGGAACAGTTGCAATACATTCAGGCGACGGAAGAGACGGATAGTGGACCGGGTTACTACGACAAGCCGAATTGGAATTCCTTTCTACTGCACCAACTCGGACAATCGTCCATACAGTCGTGCCCATCCTCTCTCTACACGAAGCTGCGGCAAGCCTTCATAAAGGCCTTGAAGACTTACAAACCAGCGGTGGTTCCAGCAGTTCCCTCCTCGTCATCGGCGTCCATCTCAGCAGTGGACGGGACCATCTCCATGCTGTCCACAACTTTTCCTATACCAACTATTCCTGCCGGTGCAGCTGGCTACACAGACTCCGCTCCTCTCCAGGCCTCACCAATAAAGGATTTAGCGGAGCAAATAACAGCACCCGTCGACTTCAGCGAGCTGTTGCAGTCCGGGAGTTTGGGTCAAGGAGATTCCGAGCTCTCCTCTCATATTTGGGTCTACAGCCGCGGTACCTTGTCTTCTACAGAGGTAATGGGGAGGAGAGGATCATATTTGATTCAAATGAATTTATATCCGACAAAGGATATAATTGGAATCCCCACAGAGCAGTGGTGGAGAAAGAGGTTATCGAAGATACAATTTGTGATGGAAGACGCCAAGGACATGATGTTGATGGCACGATTCCAGGGGGTCGTGAAGTCAATGAAGGACCTGTTGGAGCAAGATGCAAGAGTCAAAAGATCTCGAAAAGCAACATCCTTTCATGGCTATCCGAACACCTAATCACGCCCATCTCCATTGCTTTTCGATCACGTGTGTGGTTAGAAGGACCTTTCGGTCTATATAGTGATTCTCATCCGTTATTAGTTAGTGCTCTAGAAATACACAGACAACGATTAGCAAGAATGTCATTTGCTGAATTGTGTAGACTTCATTTGAATCCTTCTGTATTGAAGTTATACAGTTCAATAGATGGCAATCTTCTTGAGGATTATTATGATAATGATACATCTGTTATTTTGTTAGAAGAGTTTCTAATGTTTCAAGCTCGAGCTAACAATATGACATTACCTGCTCTCTTAACTAGTATATACTGTTTACTAGCTAAGAAATCAGGTAAACGTATGTGTATGGAGTTCTATGGACCTCCATAAGAAGTTTCTATAAGAGAAGCCGGATGTGTTTTATCGAAACCTGAGATCAATTCTGAAGAAGAGATGAAAAAGTTTCCATACCAGTCACTAATAGGTGGACTAATGTACCTGACGGGTGCGTCTAGACTAGACATTGCGTATGCAGTAAGTTACTTGAGTCAGTTTAATTCCTCCTATAATGAGACCCACTGGAAAGCCGCCAAGAGGGTGTTGAGGTACCTAAAAGGTACAATGGGTGATCAACTAGTTTATAGAAAAAATGGTGAAGTGATAAAAGGATTTGGTGATGCAGATTGGGCCAATTGTACTGTCGACAGGAAGTCTTATTCAGGTTTTGTTTTCATGTTTGCAGGAGGTGCCATTTCCTGGGGTGCCAAGAAGCAGCAGACAACAGCCTTATCGAGCACAGAAGCAGAATATGTTGCTCTTACAGAAGCTACAAAAGAAGCGATTTTCGTAGGACATTTTTTCAAAGAATTTAACTTTTTAGAAGAGGGCCCACTTGAGATTTTCTGTGACAACCAAGGAGCAAAGAAACTATCAAAGAACTCAGTTTTTCACTCCCGAACAAAACATATTGATGTGAAACATCATTTCATTCGTGATGCTATTATTAACGGAAGGATAGTTATCACTTATTTACCTACTGAGAAAATGCCAGCTGATGTGTGCACTAAGTCTCTTGGAAAGGACAAGTTTAAACTTTGTAAACAAATAATTGGATTGAGGAAGATTTCGTTTGAAGGGGAGAATGAAGGAAATCAAACTAGTCTGCCTTCAAGATATTAAATTATTTTTATATTAGTGTTGCTAGGTAGTAACACATGACTTGTTATAACCTTTGTCTATTGTTGTGATTTTATGTTGGTTAGAAAAATATACAGGGTCTGGCAGGGAGGTATGGATGATTTGGGCGGGGCGCCGTGCGAGGTATGGATAACCTTGGCGGATGAAGCAAAGTAGCAATGGAGACGTGGTCGATAGAACATCGTGTGTTTGTGTACGACACTTTTATTGAAACGGGCCGTTCCGTCGTTCAAACTCAGAGACGGTTCCGGAATCATTTCAACGTTGGCTGCCATGGTCGTGTTCCGAAGTTTGAAACAATAATGAAGTGGGTAAATAACTTTCAACGAACAGGTTCTTTGAGACCTGGAACTGCACGTGGTGGTGAACGAACGATACGAACGCCGGAAAACATCAAAAGAGTGCGTCAAGCAGTTCAAGCAAGCCCTCGTCGTTCGGCTGTGCGACATGCTCGTGCTCTTCGATTGTCGGACCGATCAGTTCGCCGGATTTTACATTTGGACCTGCATTTTCATCCGTATAAGCTGATGGTTGTCCAACAATTGCAGCAAAATGACTACAGAAGACGATTCAGATTTGCAGAAACAATGTTGGAGAACATGACTGATGATATTGTTTTGATTATGAGTGACGAAGCCAATTTTCATTTGTCAGGAGTGGTAAACAAGCAGAACTTTAGGTATTGGGCTTCTGAAAATCCACGTCAACTCCATGAAAGACCTCTACACAGCGAAAAGCTGACTGTTTGGTGTGGCATTAGTCGAAACTTCATTATTGGCCCATCTTTTTTCGAGAAAATGGACTAACCGTCACTGTCAATACAGATCGTTACCTAACGATGCTGCGTGAGTTTTTTCTGCCACAGTTGAGAAGACGACGTATCAACATCAATACTGTATGGTTTCAACAAGATGGGGCGACATGCCATACATCGAGAACAGCTATGGAATTTCTTAGGCAGACGTTTCCTGGGCGCCTCATTTCGTTGCGTGGAGATGTGGAGTGGCCTCCTCGGTCACCAGACCTGACACCTTGTGACTATTTTTTATGGGGCTACCTCAAATCACGTACACTTGAAGCCCTGAATGAAGCAATAACTCAAGAAATTCGAGCAATACCACGTCCAATGCTACAGAAGAGTATGGACAACTTCTCACAACGTCTACAGGAGTGTGTGGACAAAAACGGACACCACTTATCAGATGTTATTTTTTGTACATAATCAATGTTTTATTTTTTTCCTCTTTAATTTTCATAATGGCATCATCCAAGGTACACACTGAAATAATAAAATTTTAGTTTCATTTGAAAACGAGTGTGTAGCTATTATTTCAAATCATCCATACCTCCCTGCCGGACCCTTTATTTGTGTTGTTAAAAGACAATCCCAGTTTATTACTGAATTCTAACACAAACAACTAACCCAAAGCATTAAAAATGTAAAACAGTGAATGTTTTTATATTCTATTTATTGCAGCAATCTTGGTGAACTGAATAGTCATTCCCCTTTTGCCAATGTCATTTAGAGTGACAATTATGTAAAAGGTTAAAAAAGAGAGTTAATAACAATATGTTTTCTCCTGATTAGCTGATGGAGGTATAGATTTTATGCTTGGCTCCATTAAAAAAGAAGATTCTTCGGATGACGAAAGCATCACAATGTCTACACATAATATAACAAATCATCGTATCTCTATTTTCTCCTCTAAATTCACACGCATGGTGTAAGTCTGATGTTGACTGGTATACTTTTGTTTACAAGAGTACAGATATATGAGAAAACAATTATTTTTATATGGTCCTACTAATATTGATAAGACAACATTTGTCTATTTTTATTTGCGTGATATTTATCCTCATATTTATATTGCAGGAAGGGGACAGTTTTGTGTGGGTGCGTTTTATTCTAAAGCTGTTATATTTCATGAGTTTGATATTTCAAATGTCAATACATCATATTTAAAGCAGATTTGGGAGAGAGATTATTCCAAAACATTCCAAAAATATGAGAGACAGTTTAGAATGTGTTAAGAGTTCCTATTTTTATTATCAGTAATTATTATCCGGATTATGATACTGTATTAAAGGTTCACGTAAAACCAATTCATGGACCGATAAGATTGTGGATAAGGTTGAGGATTTAAAGGCGCCGGAGATCTTGCCGATTATCCTGAGTAACTGATGGAGGTGTAGATGTTGTGCTAAGGTTCATTAAAAAAGAAGAAAGCTCTTCAGATGAGGAAAGGTTCTTGATGTCTACAGGTAATATATAATACCTATTTAAAAATGGTTCAAAATTCTGTAATCCTTAAACTAGACAATTTCCATTTTATCACTTGTCAACATTTCGGTGTTACAAATATTTACATTTTTTTTTTTGTTTCCCTTCACAGGAACAACAAATTCTGACAATCATCCAAATGACTTTCTGCCAGCAGAATCCACAAAAACAATAAACAAGGGCAACAACCCATTGAGGGTCATGGAAACCCTGTAATACAGGTAACCTCAGCATCTTCAGATGAGAAAAACCTTGCTATGTCTACAGGAAACCTCAGCTTCATCAGATGAGAAAAGCCTCGCTATGTCTACAGGTAATGCAACACATCAACCAATATTGCTTTCTTCTCTATTTTCTCTGCTTCTAACTGACTCAGTAACACTAAGCTAGTGAATCAACATTATCAAAGGTACTTTGTAGGGATCACTGATTTTTAGCATTTACTTAAATGGCAAAAGCCAAAACTGTATATGCTAATGAAACCAAACAGCTTTGCCCACAGAATTGCAATAAAAACGCATTTCTTCCCAGGAGACAGTAGTGCATTGATCTTCCCATGAGCAATAGGCTCTTTCTAGGGAAGCCCGTTGGATCTCTCAGATACCACGCTAGCATCCCCGTAAGGATTTTGTTTTCATTTAATTTTACTCAATTTAATGCCCATTACTGTATTTTATTAGAACATTCTGCATGTGAAATATAAATGATTTTTGCTTAGTGATAGAATGGGAAGTGGTGGTACTGGATCTATCAGATCCAGCGCCAGCATTGATGTTGAGTTTTTCAATTTCTCTTATAATGGCCTGTTTTTTTTTTTCAATTGTACAATAATGACATTCTTTGCAGGTGTATATTATTTGTCTATACATGGATTCAAAAGAAATCTGGGATACAAGTAATCCAAAGGACGTTGAAAGATAGCATCAAATCTTGTTTGATGACAGAGATGATGAAGATGAACGTGCTGTACCCAGGCCTCCTATGTATAATGGATGTTGGAAATGAAGATTATGCCACCGACACCTCAGAATGTATAGAAGAAAGGGGGAACTCGATGACCGAACAGAGTGACTCAAACAAAAGTTCAGGTGAGGAAGATGGTGATGTGTACCATTGTTACAAGGAGAAAGGAGGAAAAATTATTGGAAAAGAACACCCTTCATCAATCGCAGGAAAACTTCAAAACAAAATATTCTCCGGACAAAGCTTCCTGGTGTCATTGGGGGAGCAAAAAATGTTGAGGGAATTTCCAAAACAAGGCAGTGTTTATTTGACCAGGAAATGCTGGAATTAATTGTAATGTATACAAATCAGAATATTACCAGCATCCAAACCAACTACCAGCAAGAACGAAGCGCTCTGCCAACAGACATAGTCGAAATAAAAGCCTTTATATGACTTTTATACATAGCTGGAATACACAAGGCAGGAAGGAAAAAAAAAAAAATCTTCAAGATTTGTGGGATAGCAATGGTTTTGGCATCGAGATATTTCGATTAACCATGAGTGAGTACCGTTTTCGTTTTTTGTTACAAACTCTTCGATTTGATGACAAACAAACACGTATTAAGCGCAGGAAAGTAGACTGCCTGGCACCAATTCACGATTTATTTCAAAAGTTCGTGAAGAATTGTCAATCTTGTTACACTGTAGGTGAAAACATTGTTAGAGGACGTTGTGCCTTTATCCAATACATACCATCAAAGCCAGCAAAGTATGGGATAAAAATATTTTGCTGCAATCAATTCCAAAATGTTTTATACCTGCAGCCTGGAAATCTACCCTGGCAGACAGCCAGATGGACCTTACCAAGTTAGTAACAATAGTACTGATGTGGTTGAACGTTTGGTGGCCCCCCATCACTAATTCAGGACGCAATGTCTGCGCTGATAACTGGTTCAGTGATGTTAGTCTGCTCAGTGATTTGGGAGAGAAGCAGCTACTGTCATATGTTGGATCATTGAAGAAAAATAAATGGAAAATCCCGAAAGAAATGAAGGAAGTGAGAATGAGGACTGCAAATTCAAGTATTTTTGGTTACAGAAAAGAGGGCACCATTGTTTCCTATGTTCCACAAAACAAAAATAATAAAAAAAATGTTTTTTGATTTCAAGTTCAAGAAGCTAACATAATGTGAGATTAAAGTATTAAATTGCAATTATGAAAATTTAAATTAACTCACTGTAATTTAGATTTAGTTTATTAGCATATCAAAGTTTAACTGTAAATTGTCTATATTGTCATTTCTTTAATTTAATCTTTAGTTAGAAATTTTAAAACTTTGCAGTAGTTCAGCTAGATTTAAGTTAATAAACAGACCATTCATGTATCTTTGTTTTGAAGAACAAAGTGCAATCCCTGCGGATATATTGTTATGTATTGCTTTTATAGCAATAGATAATCTAAATTCTAATCAAGTGAGGCAAATTTAGGGAGAATATGGCCCTCTTGTCCAGTAGATGTGATATTTGGGTGTTTTAGTCTTCACTTAAGGCCACTCCTACTAATGTGATTTTTACTTAAAGCAACTGTTTCATAAGACATTCATGCCCTGATTAAATTTCTAATCAGAGAACATAGGCATCTTATTATGGGAGTAACAGGGACTAGACTGTAGATGTTACTATCAGTGTGTCATAATGTATGTAGTATTTACAGGCTACACCTGATAATTGGTCTCGTGAAAAGATAAACCTTATTTTCATGGAACCGAACAGGGGAATAAGAAGGTCTCAAGGACATACAGTGGTTTCCCATTGCCTTCTGCATAATGATGGGGCAAATATTTTAAAAGTCCATGTTGGGAAACATATCTGTTTATGCAATCAGCTCTATATGGCGATTTATTTATTTTATCCATATATTTGGCTGTTTATAAATACAATACTTATTGTGGCTATTTAAAGCTTAATTCGTATAGTATTATATTATTTTATAAATTATCCTTTTCTCCATGAGTAGTCAAAGTTTTGGACCTTTAATACGAAGTCCCTTTTTTTTTCAGGGTATATAATTATAAAGCAATTATTGCTTTGCTGATGACATGTAAAGTGTTTCTTTCTTAACTTCTTTAGCATGTTTTATTATATTTCTAATATTACATAATATAATTGATTCCCCTTTATGTAGCCTTGATGGAGTTACTGTCAAGAAAGACCTAAGTACTACTTGGATGATGTACCATCTGCTTCAGGTAAATATTTATAGAATAAATATGCTACAAAAAGGGCCTTGTAACATCTTTAAATAAAAAGTGTAAAATTGTAATAGATGACGCCATCACACCGTATTTGCAGATATCTCAATGAAAACAATAATTCTGTTCTTATCGGTACCGCCCGCCGGACGTGCCGAAGGCGCATGTCCACGGCAATGGCATGGTACCGATAAGAACAGAAATAGGACACCCCCGGCTCGCGACCCTGGCTTATCAGTTGTTGTCGTAGTAGGTGCGGTAGAGTATATATTATAGAATCCCCTTTCGAAAGGCACAGTTGACTACTGAACTCAGTCGTGTGCTTAGTTATGTCTCAATCACCAGTGTTTAACGATTCATTGACCGAGGTCGGTACTAGTGACGGATGTCAAATCGATGGTACCTGTATTTCTTCGGAGAAGGTACCGAAGAAGTGGGATCGCAGTCCAACTCCACCTCCAGCCAAGAAGGCGAAGAGAGCAACCAAGGCAGGGAAACACATCGACGACCCCATACGGAAACTGTTGGCTATACTCCGGGTACTTTTCAGCATAACTACAGATCCATTCACCCAGGTGGGGAACCTCTTGGTAACATGCCTGAGACCGAGCTTGGAGGACCCGGAGAGGGATTTGATATACGAATGTCTGGATGTAATTTACAAGGCGGAAGATTACTGCAGACCCTGCGGGACGTTGCAGGACAGGATTTCAGCGTTATCCCGCGCTATAGAAGAGTCGTCCATACGGTCTTCCCTGTGGACGACATATGAACGTTGTCGCCAGATATTGCGAGAATCCTTCGAAGGATAGAGTACAGATATGCAGGTTACTCCGTTGCAATCAGCCTCCACTTCGAACCAGGCTTCCACCACATCCATGCTTTCCACGACTGCTCATACACCAATGGACAATGTAGATGCCGCTGGCACCAGGACTTCTGCTGCATTGCTAACGACTCCTTCAACACCCATCGCCATGTCCGCACCTTTCGTATTCGAGGATACAGTGCCCAGCGTTATATCGATACCATCATTTATTACAACCTGGCACCGAGACTCCTCGTCTACTATAGAGGTGCCGGACAGACAAGGTACGTATTGTGTTCAAATCAGTACGTACCGGGTGTCGGAGATTGCTGGCCTCCCCAAAGACCAATGGTGGCGCAAGAGGACAACCCATGTGCAGATGGCCTTGCAGGAAGGCAGAGACCTGATGCTGATACAACAGATGCATCAGGTCATCGCCAAGATGAAGACGGTACTCGAAGAAGATCCGGCGAAGGTAGAAGTGGCAAAGAGGAACAAATGGAGGAGTGGCTGGACAAACACGTAATATGCCCTCTAGATCTGATTACATCCTCTCACGAATGGTTACACTCCTCCTTCAGGAGATATGACCCCGCTTCACGATTAGTCCAGAAGATGCTCAGGCTACACCGAGTGAAGCTCAGCAGCCTTCCGTTTGAGGAGATCGTGAAGCGACATACATCTGCTGAATATGTGCGTTTCTACTCAGCCATTCGAAGAGACCTCTTAAGCATATACCTGGATGAAACCGTGAGTACCGATGTAGTTGAACACTTTATATCATTCCAGAGCAATGTAAACGGATGTTCCACAGAGTCGTTCTTATTGCAAATATATTTACTGCTTTCTCAAAAAAGCGGTAAATGTAATGCAATGGAATTCTATGGACCTCCTGACTGTGGGAAAACATGGTTTGCAATGCTCCTGTGCGAATTCATGTTGAACTACGGAATACTAGCTAATTTCAATAGGTACTCACAGTTTCCCTTCCAGGATTGTGTCAATAGGAATATGCCGATTAAATAAAAATATAAAGTTAGTTCTGCTAGATTATATAGGAAGATGAAGATTGATGTGTTGATATTGTGTTTCCTGACTATGACAGAACAGGCAAATCTCACAGTCGAATGTCTTTGCCGGTGCAACGCAAGTTAGAAATTTGAATTCTGACATTTACTTGTATGATGCAGCTGGAACTTTTGCTAACGACTCTGAGATGATTGTAGATGGTGTGCGTGTGAAGTATGTTGGGAGTATTTACACTGTGCTAAGTACTGCTGCGCAGGCCGTCTTTCCTAATAGCAATGTTTATACCCAATTCATAGACGATAGTTCAGAAAATTCGAAG
The DNA here is from genome assembly GCA_019009955.1 of Riptortus pedestris. NCBI lineage: Eukaryota > Metazoa > Arthropoda > Insecta > Hemiptera > Alydidae > Riptortus > Riptortus pedestris. The sequence goes on from CM032228.1 coordinate 232,837,060, forward strand.
AGTTGATTAATAGGCTAGAGATCGAATTGCATTGGCAATCGAAAAGCCGATTAATAGGCAAGCAGTCGAATTGCATTGGCAATCGAAAAACCGATTAACAGGCTAGCAGTCGAATGGCATTGGCAATCAAAAAGCCGATTAATAGGCTAGCAGTCAAATTGCATTGGCAATCAAAAAGCCAATTAATAGGCTAGCAGTCGAATTGCATTGGCAATCAAAAAGCCGATTAATAGACTAGCAGTCGAATTGCATTGGCAATTGAAAAGCCAATTAATAGACTAGCAGTCAAATTGCATTGACAATCAAAAAACCGATTAATAGGCTAGCAGTCAAATTGCATTGGCAATCGAAAAACCGATTAATAGGCTAGCAGTCAAATTGCATTGACAATCAAAAAACCAATTAATAGGCTAGCAGTCAAATTGCATTGGCAAACGAAATGCCTATTAATTAGCTAGTGGTCTAGTGCCAATGATAATGCAACCTGAGATATAGTTTTATTTATTTATTCTATTTTTCTTGATATTATTATATATATATATATATATATATATATATATATATATAAATTATATAATAATTATTGTTCTGGAATACAGACAGGCGAACGAATGGTTTAATACTGGTGCTTAATAATAGCACAATTGGCTCACAACCAGTGCTAAAATATTGAAATTGCTACAATTGGCTTCCCAACATCGAAAAAAATATATATGTATATAGATATATATATATATCCTTACAATATCGAGTTTGGTAACGATCAAGTAAAACATTGCGACCCCCCATAGCGGTAACAGACAAGTATGTATATATAATTTTGAACAGACCTCATTTCCATCATTTCTTAAGTGTAATTGATGGACATTTGTAGACAAATGTCCGCAATCGCATCTGAGTAGAAAATCAATAGCTGATGTTGGCAATCGCATCGTGAGTACAGCATCAATAGCTGATTTCCTCTAAGGGAAATTTGCTAAAAAAAATTAACAATTAAGATCTTTGCCTATCACAATTATTCAGCCATTCCTAAAGAATAGCTTGAACTTTATATGATGATAAAGAAGAAGATACTTCTTGAATACTGGATAAGATACTTGAAGTTTATATGAGATGTGTGATGTGAATGTTCAGTAATAATGTTATACTAAAAACTACTCGAAACAAGAAACAGATAATTAGAATGACCAAAAGTTTGCAATTTGACTCGTTGTTGTTTGATAATAAAGGCCCTCAGGACCAATAAATAGGATAATCACTGTCAGTGTGAGTGGTATGTATAATAATTACATGACACAATACACAATAATCATAATGAAAGTAAGTTTTAACATTTATAATTTGTATGTTCTGGCCATTAGATGATGCTTTAAACATTTGTACCAAGAAACATAATCATTTTTCTTACTGTAATTACTAAAAGGCTTTATGTGTCAGACCTAATTTAGAAGCAAAGAACAAAATATAACCACCAGGCTTGAATATAATCGCATTCCAGTTGAACTTAAGAGCTCTAATTGAATTGTTGCCAATGGAACTAAGCATAATTTTTTGTACATAACAAAAATCAATTTTGTCACATAAAGCCTTTTTATTAATTACTTAAAAACCACAAATAGGATTAGTATCAGGTTCCCTCAGAAGTGTTAAAAAAAAAAAAAAAAAAAAAAGGTTTACAATATATAGGCTGATTCATTCAGGTACTTAAAACCTCTGGAACTAACAGTACACTAACCATAAAGTAGAGGGTCGTATGTTAATCCATTGCCTTGTACATTAGACCAAATAATGGTAATGTTCTAATTATCTTTAGTACACAGTTAAGTTCTAAAATATATATATATATATATATATATATATATATATATATATATTAAAAGTAAGTAAAAAGAAGTCAAGCTTCTGGTACCAAGTAATACAGAATATTCCTTTGAAGAGCTCCTTTCTTGTTGTCTGCTATACTTGTTAGATGAGCCAGGTGCACCATAGCTCAATTTATGGATTTATCAAACCGTGCTTAGTGACAACTCTAAAATAAAAATAAATTTTTTATGAGTTACAAAAATTTAAATGTCATGTAAATGAAAGATTAGCAGTTGCAAAAAGTGGACGTTAATAAAAAAATAAATGAAAGATTAACAATTCATAGTATTTCTATATTGAATCAATAAGATTACTTTATCAAACCAATATCAGTAGTAAACTCTTGATTATCTGAGAGGGAGGTTTATCTATTTTGCAGATAATTACTGGTTTACAAAGAGATTTATTGTCTTCTTTCTTTTATAATAGAAAAAAAAAAATCAACATAATTAGAGTTTTCCTATGCATGAAAAGGGGAATTGTTTATGTAAATAAAATATAATGGTAAAGAGAACTTCTGCAAACACTTCCGAGAATCCTGTCAATAATCAGGTACTTGTATTTGTTGGATGTTAATTAAAACATGCTGTCCCGCAGGGGCTGCGTAAACTAAGCAGATTTCCCACATACTGATATGACACACTAGTGATCTCATCACATATTCTATATTTCTATGTAAAAAACCGAGGCGTAGAAGGGGGGGGGCGTTAGAACTTTAAATCATAATTGATAACATCATTATACAACAAATTTGCATTTATCTTGCATAAAGGGCTCTTGAAAACATCACTTGGTATATAAGCTTAAAATAAGTTCATGATATAGCAGCTTATTGTTAATACGTCTTGAGTAGGAGTGGGAGTTTACTTAAGGAGGAAAACTAAAAGATCCAAATATCTCGGTTAATATTCATGATAGATAAAATTTGTATGTAACAACAATTATAGGTATTTAAATTTGCAATAAGTTTATGTACAATTTTTTGACCCACTTATAGGGACAGAGATATTTCAATACTTGGGTTAGTAGTAATATACATACCAAGTTTCATAAAATTCGGTTCAAACGTTTATTTGTGAAAAGGTAACAAACAAACAAACCAACAGACACCAAAGAAACAAAATGCAGTTATGGTGGCTATGACATGTGAAACGAAAAGTTATGAAATTTCACGAAAAAAATCAATGTACAGACAGAGGTTACAATTTTATATTTATATACACGCACGCACGCGCACATATACACACACACACATGTGTGTTTAACACGTGTTTAATTGATCTCATTTTCGCCATCTCCTAGGTAGTATCGATAGAAATTTGAAGAAAGTTTTCGCAAATTGTATCATGATTAAAACCTCAAACCTTAATAGGGCAAGGGCTGCTCAAGAAGCTCAGCGAATGAAAAATTTAAACTTGGAGGGAAGAAGGAAAGCATGGTTTTACTTCTCATTAGGTGCTGTGTCTTTCTGAAAGAGATACGAGAGATTCCTGCCGATATGAGCCAAAGTTGGGCTTCACTGGCAGCCCTTGCCCGTTCCAGCCCTAGGCATCTTACCCACCATGCATGCCTTATCTATTTTGACTTTTTTCGTTTAACCTCTCCCCCATCAGAAAGACTAATAATTATTTACTGCATTACTTAAAATATTAAAATAAATTTTGATTAATTTGGTGTTGTCATATACAATGTTATTTCCCATTAAAATTGGAAATTTGATTATTCGGAGCAGATGAAAATTTAAAATGTAGCTCATTTTTCTTCTTCACACTAGTTCTCAATTGTAAAGCAACCCCTATTTGTTATTAATTGTATGATTATCAAGTCCAACAAAACTGATATGCGATTTATTTTTACTATTTTTTTCTTTTTTCTTTTTTAAGAGTTTCTTATCATAACAATTTAAGAATGTGAAGCTTTTATTGAATCACATAATATAATATCAAAATACATTGTTTTCTAAATATGTACTCGTGGACAGACAGCTGCTGAGGGAGGGAAATCAGTTAATAATGCAACACAATGCGATTTTATTTTACTTCATGATAATGCACAGAAAGCCGAGTCAAGGAAACAATTGAGCCGTTCAGTTAAGAAATGCTTTAAAGCACTAGCTTACTCACCAGGCGTGGTTGCACAATAATTATTTGCAGCGATTGGACATCATCACTTCTCATGAAAATGGCACAAAGGCCCTGTCTTTGCCCTCAGAGCTAGTCTTCTTTTTTTTTGTTTGGTAAAAACCAAAACCATGTTTCAACATGGTATTCTTCGGAATAGTTTTTTGGAGACTACAACTCCCTCAGTGAAACTATAAAAAATCAAATTACACCATAATTACTATTACATTCACATAAAAATTACAAATATAAAACAAATTGTCTATCAAATACAAAAGTCAAAATGCTTTTAGAAAATGTAACCTTATTATTCAAATACAAGCAGGTTACAACACAATCAACAGGCTACTTAAAATAAAACATTTTTGACAATAAATTCAAAAAAAAAAAAATTAATAAAACTAAGAAACCCCACATTACTGTTAATGATCAAATTTTAAACAATTAACACTTTTAAATTTATGTAAAAATATAATATTATATATATATATATATATATATATATATATATATATATATATATATGCAAAATACAAGATGAATAGTTAATAAAAAGACGTGTGTATCAACAATTTATTGTTATAGTTAAAGTATTAGTTTGTAATTATTGCATTTCCATTGGAATGATATTTATGAAAATATTAATTTAAATCCAATTTTAAATAAAATAGAGCTCGCAACCTATAATAAATAGCAACTTCAAAAACAAAGTCATTTTCAACAATATAGCCAAAGAAACAAGTCAATTTAGTTATTATGAAGAATTCCAACCAAAATTTACATAACACATTAAACTTTCAAGAGGGCTATTGCAGTAAACTACTCTTTCCTTTCAACTTGTACAGTTTTCCTTTTCTTTTCTTCGAACATCACTGTTAGTGTAATTATTCCACTATGCACTTTTCTATAATGTACTTTAATGCAAACAGTAATGGCCTTAAAATAACAAATATAAATAATATATATAGTATCAAATAATTGTAAAACAAAAAAGTCTGTCACACAGGGGCTACGTAAACTAACAGATTTCCCACGTGAAGTTTTACAATAGGGAAATTTCACAAGAAATTCCCTTAAGGGAAATCTGCTAAAAGTAACAATGACCAACTGAATGAAAAACTTAGTGAAAATAAACTGAACCTCTATTACTACACAAATGGTTACTAATATTACTACATAATGGCTCTTTGTACCCATAAGCCATGCTATTTTTTTTTTTGCTTTTTTCAACTGCTGGTGGCTTACTCTATTCATAATAGCCATTCCTCCAAAAGAATGAGTATGAGTCATTATTAGATTCAAGAACCCTTAAAAAAAAAACTAGATTTAAGGCATTCACCATTTCTGAGAGTAATATTCACTGAGAGTTGGTTGAGGGTTAGTTTTTCCCATTGATTAATTAGGATATGAACAATTTATATTTCAAATACTAACAGTTTTCATAAAATTAACACAACTAATCTTCTATACATGCTGATATAATTGAATCTAATACTTAGCTACTTGCCAAATTTAATCAAAAACTGAGACCATGAAGCAGAGCAGATGTATTGGTTTAATACAGGATGTCCAATAAATGATTTTTATTGATTAAAGCATCACTCTGAATTAGTCATCATATTTTGAATTATTCTACCCTTAATATTACATTTTTGTTCAGAGACCATTAAAGACATTGCTATACTTTAACACAAGTTTCTTGAGAATCGACTACAGAGAACTCTTAGGAAACTTCTAAATAATACCGTGAGGAACTGCTTAAGAAAAGAGAACAAATACTAAGAAATATGGAAAATTGTGGCAAACTGACAAATTATATTCATTTTCAAGAACCTTAATACAAACATTTGGGACATTATCATGTAAGATTTCAGAGCAAGAACAAAAAACTTTATTCAGGAATTAAAGTTTGGGCAGCCCAAATAAACAGCTAAATCATCCACGTGGCCAATATTTATTTTTTTTAAATAATTGCAATAGTTTCTTAGATTAATAATGTTATAAATTCAGAAAATATGTTAAATAAACAGCGATAATATGAATCTGCTAAAATAATATAAGATATACAAATATAAAAGTGGTGGGTGTGTGTGTGTGTCTGTATATAATCACAATAATAATTAAAATTAATAATAATTACAGGCCATAAATGAGGTTATTCATGATTCCAAGTGAGTCTAAAAAAAAAATATTTGAGCATGAACTTAATAAAATTTCTCCTGAGCCAGGCAAGACATGAGTATTAAAATAAATCAATCACAATTGAAGAAAAGAAAAAAAAAAAAAAAAAAAAAAAAAAAAAAAAAAAAAAAAAAAAGCTTATTTAGAATAATTAATAACACTTTATGAAGCTATGGGTAAATAGTTGCATGCAGCTTACCATTCTTTCTAGTGGGGGTAAGACTAGGCATTTCACTTAGTGAGTACATCACTAATTAATCCTATTGCTCTCATAAGGGCCCTAGGTGTGGCATGGCTAACCTGAGGGCCAGAGCAAACTATTAAAATATTTGAAACGTGATGCAAAATAAGTACTCACGTTATGGCTGATCCTTAAACGGCATAGCATCTGTTCCTAATCCACGAGGTAACATTTGAGGCAAAACTAGTTTTCTCCGACAAAAAACCAGAAGTGAATCTGGTCACGAGTTAACAAGTGAATATATCATGAGGACATATCATTTATATGTACTCAGGATATATGTCCTTCCACGGCATCCCCTTGAGTCGTTTAAAATGAGATTACTGGCGGATTGCAATTTTACATAATTATTCCAGATAGCCCTTTTAACGGGTTGCCGGCTAACTCCATACCATTCACAATTTACTGTTCTTTTGGCTATTTGAGCCAAAAGAACAGTAAAAACTGCATTGCCTCAAATTTTACAATAACTCAAATCTATACATAGCTGTATAGCCCTTAGAGAGTCGGGGGTCGATAACCGTTAGAAGACATCTGAGAGCACAATGCAAGCTACGAGCACAAAAAAAAAAAAAGGTGTGAACACAATAGCATTTCACCCCCAAGGGATTTGGTCAATGCGCATTAAAATAAAATGATGAGCAAAAATAATCATAAAAAAAAATAATAGATTAATAATATATTACTAAGATTAAATTTAATTATAGCTTAAATATAATAATTTATACTGCATTGGCCCTTTCACTTCCACGCGTCGTGACGCCACAGAATTCGAAAGCCCGCGCAAACAATAGCTGACCAGCTGGCGTCCCATACCCGCCGTCAGCTAAATTTCAACCCAACCATCTCACCCTACTATAAGTCTGACAATCCCCCCTTCAAATAAAGCTCTGGTTTTAGCATAAGGGCCTATTCTTCCTCTCACCCAGTAGCCATCTGACTACACTAGTACCTTAAGAATAGAATTAGCTGGGTATCGGCTAAAAAAAACAATAGCTGCTACAGCCCTCTCCAAGCAAGCATCTAATTCATTGGTTAACCACTTAGAAAATATCCCAACCACATTCTAGCTTATATTTAGGAGACGACCTATTTATAAATCACAGAAATACATAATAAATCCTCCAAAGATAAAAATACAAATACGAATTCTTGTACATCTCTCTGAACTCCAGTCTGTAACTCAGTCACACCAAAGACTGAAAAAGTCCGTCACGCAGGGGCTGCGTAAACTAAGCAGATTTCCAACGTGAAGTTTTACAATAGAGAAATCTGCCTAATAACAACTGTAGTAGTAAGAAACCTCTAAACCTAAAACATTATTTAGGGCGAAATAACCCAGTAGTTTCTAGCCCCAAAAAACAGTTAACCTAACCTCTAAACCTATTCACGAGGGACGAATAGGGTACTTGTGTATTATATCCACCACATTTTAGTTCCACGCTAGAATGCGCTACTGAAGTGCGACGCTAGCTCTCCCAGGCTAATGAGGTTATCTTTTGTCATAGTTGCGTTTGCTGTTTAGAGTTACTTAGTCCTTTAAAAATGCCTCTTTGGGATTTGCCAACGACTGAAGAAGACGCTGTTAAATATTTACATGAAAGGAATATTTTGGATATCAGAAGAAAGTGTTCTAAATCACATTGTATGAAACTTTACAGTGGAAAAAAAGCCTTTTTTGGAAGTGTAATGTAAGAAAGTGTACCACACTTCAAGCAAGTCGGCGTTCGGATTGACACTTGGTTCGAAGAAAGTAAAATTCCATTTTGTAATGCATTGAAGTTCATTTACTGCTGGTGCGAAGAATTGACATCTGTCAATTTTTGCAAAAAACAACTCAAAATTTCCAATAAGACTGCTATTGATTGGAGAGGATTAAATAACATCCTAAGTCCCACCCTGGCTAGAAAAGTGTTGGAATGTAATTGTTCTATCAATTTTTTTTTGTTTTTAGCAGATTTTTTTCTTCAAATGTCCATCGATCCTACCTAGTAGATGACGAAAATGAGGTCCGTTCAAAACTGTATATATATATCTATATATATATATATATATATATATATATATATATATATATATTTGTCTGTTACCGCTCTAGCGGTCGCAATTTTTGTTTAATCCTTACCAAACTTCATATTTAAGCGTTTTATGTAAAAAAAAAGATCAAGTTCGTTAACGGCTGAAATCGGACCAGTGGGAGGGGGGGGGGTTTAGAGGGGAGGATTTTCGAAAATTCGAAATATCTCCGTTACTATACGTCGGATCGAAAAATTATACAGAATCAATCTTATTACAAATTAAATGTACTATAAATATTGTTATATACATTTATTCTCTATCTTGAATATTAACCGAGATATTTGCATTTTTCACCAAACCGCCACTTCTACTCATGTTACGTAAACAATACTTTGATACATAATAAATCACATTATTGGAAGTTTAAATACCAAAAATTGTATTCAAGAGACCTTTATTATACGAGATACATGCAAATATGCACTGGTGACTCCCCCCCCCATCTTAAAGTTTTGGACTACTAAAATTTTATTGATTGAGATAACAATTATTCTGACTCATTATTAATTACACTAGTAGATATAGTAAATAGTTCTCAATAAAATTAATGTGTTATATTCTGATATATTTCAGTAATTGTTTTTCTTTCCGGTGTGAGGCGGGACCAGTTTGTTTACATTTCTAACCTAACGCTTCCTGTCGGCAGTCTATTGAAATTGGATGAAACATTTCTTATTTCCGTTTGTATTTATTCACGGTGTTGTGTTAGCAGTATGTATATTTATCTATTACTAAACTTCACGAGGGAAATCTGCTTAGTTTACGCAGCCCCTGCGTGACGGACTTTTTTAGTTATTAAATTAAAGTGAAGATTTGTCAAAAAAACAGAATTGTGGTTCTGTAAAATTTACTATTAATACTACTCTTTTTCTTTTTTTTTTTTGGTTATCACTTTTCTTTTTTCTGTTGTTGCTTTATATTGAATAATAAAGTCCGTCAAGCAGGGGCTGTGTTATCTAAGCAGATTTCCCACTTGCGTCCCGTATTTGCATTTATGACGAAAAAGTTCAATGAGAACAATCTTTGTTATTTAGGCTTCAAACAAAATGCTTCGTAACGTAATATAATATTGTTAATATGAGATGAGTAGGAGTGGGGGTTTACTGAAGACCGAAAACTAAAAAATGCAAATATCTCAGTTAATAATCAAGATAGTGAAGAAATGTACATAACAACATTTGTAGAACATTAAATTTGCAATAAGATTGCTTCTATACAATTTTTTGATCCGACGCATAATAACGGAGATATTAAGAATTTTCGAAATTCTCACCCTCTAACCCCCCCCCCCCCCACCGGTCCGATTTCAACCTTTAACGAACTTGATCTTTCTTTTTGTATAAAACGATTATATACCAAATTTGGTAAAGATAAAACAAAAATTGCGACCGCTAGACAGACAAATATATATATACAGTTTTGAACGGACCTCATTTTCATCTCCTGGGTAGGATCGATGGACATTTGAAGAAAAATTTCGAAAATCACGTCATGAGTAGAACCTCAATAGCTGATTTCCCTTAAGGAAAATCTGCTAATATATATTTCTTTGCGCATAGTGACGACACGGATAAAATTATAAAATATTTCTTTGTAAATGATAAAAAACTTGGTATTATTGATAAAATAATAATGTAATTAATAACTTAGTTACTCAACTAGGGACTACTACTACTATAACTTATTTGGTGGCCACGCTAGAGTGCGCTACTGTTTTAAGTAGTACGATTCATTGCCCACAAGAGAGGTTATACTTACCTTACAACCTTCTACGGAATTATAATGATAAATAAAAGAAAACACAATTTTTAAAAATAAAACATTTTATTCACATTTAGGCGGGAAATGTGTGGAAATACTATTTAAAATGCACTGAAATGTGTTTCACACAACTCCCTCATGTAACTGTTCCAATCAATAGCAGTCTTATTGGAAATTTTGAGTTGTTTTTTGCAAAAATTGACAGATGTCAATTCTTCGCACCAGCCGTAAATGAACTTCAATGCATTACAAAATGGAATTTTACTTCCTTCGAACCAAGTGCCAATCCGAACTCCGACTTGCTCACCACACTTTCTTACATTACACTTCCAAAAAAGACATCATACAATGTGATTTAGAACACTTTCTTCTGATAGCCAAAATATTCCTCTCCTGTAAATATTTAACAGCGTCTTCTTCAGTCGTTGGCAAATTCCAAAGAGGCATTTTTAAAGGACTAAGAAACACTAAACCGCACAATAAACAACAAACGCAAATAAACAGCAAACGCAACTATGACAAAAGAAAACTTCATTAGCCTGGGAGAGCTAGCGTCGCACTTCAGTAGCGCACTCTAGCGTGGAACTAAAATGTGGTGGATATAATACACAAGTACCACTTATTTACTTAACTATTGAGATTTACGTAAAGGCTGTTTACGGTAGACAGAGAGAAAGTGATGACCTGAACCCCTTGAGGCGATGTCATATATGGCTGACTGGCAGCGGTGATCAGCAGAACTGGTGTCTATGTGTTGCCTAAATAAAGGACTAGGCCGAACTGAACAGGTTCTCTTTAGTTAAGACCAATGTACATATAATAATCCCCCGAAGCCTGGGAACCTCTTAGATATCTAAGTTCGTTTGGGGATTATCCTGTGGCGTCTCTATCTCTCCCGCTCCAGTAGCTCTGTCTAGTGCTGCCTTCTTGTGGTATCTAACCGCACTAATTGATATAAATTAGTATAGTTGAGTTCATGAGACATGAGACAATCCGCGCATGGGGGTGGGGATGGGTGGTAGGCTTGGTGGGGATGAGAGGACGTGCACTACCCAAGCTGAACATATTTGCCAGCATGCCGTACAATTGGTCCAGTCCTTTAAGTATCGATACTGAGTACCTGCAGTCTAACCTTTCTCTAGTATATGTTCTACTTTTCCTAATTTATATAAAAATATAGTGCAGAAAATGAGAAGCAGCATTGATTAAACATTATTAAAAATCAAACATGAATAAAAAAATAAAATAATAATTTATTTAATGCACAAAAAACGTAATTTATTATTGATTAGTGATAATAGCAAGTTAGTGGAATTGCATATACTTGCATAGTTTACATAAATAATATTTTGACATTATTATTTAAATTTTTTTTTAAACTTGCAGAAAATTATTTATACTTAAAACTTATGGATATTTGTTTAGAAACTTAAAGATAATTTATAAGCTTGCAGATAATTATTTTTAATACTTAAAGATATATTTTTAAAAATGTAAAGATCATTTTTTTTTTTATAAATTACACAATGATTTGTGATACTTAAAACTTACAAATACCTTTTTAAAAACCTACAGATAATTTTCTTACCAAAATTAATTTTCAAAAAATATCAAAATAACTTATTTACCATCTAAATTAATAGAAGTTAAATAAAATATAACAAGTTAACTTTTATATATATATATATATAATTGCTTTAAAATTGGTCAAATGACAACCCCATCTCCTCAATGCCGCTTAAGGGCTCATCATTATCATCGCCGCTTGAATGTATGTCACTATCACTGTCAATTTAAATTTAAATGGCGACTTATTGACAGGTACACTAGGGATGGTGAAAAAATATCAATATTTCCCCCAAAAATTTCTAAATAATACTTGATATCCCCCCCCCCCCGATATATCGGTATTTCGATATTAAAATTCAAGTATCGAAAACCGATTTCTTTTTTTAAAAACAAAAATAATTGTTGCAACGTATTAGCTTGAGGCTGCAAGACCTTGCAGGGATTTATATGTTTGCAGGATGAGGGGGGATTTTCGAAAATTCAAAATATCTCCATTATTATGCATCAGATCGAAAAATTGTATAGAACCAATCTTATTGCAAATTACATTTACTAGAAATATTGTTATATACATTTATTCTCTATCTTGAATATTAACCGAGATATTTGCATTTTTATGAAGTCTGTGGTCGGGTATAGTTCGGATTAGGTCGGCCATTTCCGTCAATTGCTCGGCTCAGGTGGGAAGCTTCTTCTAACCTTACCTTACCTTCGTTACTTTGTGATGTTTATGCAATTACGTTCTGTTCATCCACCCCCCCCTCCTTCTTTAGTTCTTGGACTACTAAAATTTGAGTTATTAAAATATAAATTATTCTTACAATTCAGAAGCTGTTTCAGTAGGGAATTTATTTTAATTAACTGAAAGATTTCTCATTACCGTTTGTCACAGTGGTACAGTGTTACCAGTATGCAGATTTCCCTATTGTAAAACTTCACATTGGAAATCTGCTTAGTTTATGCAGCCCCTGCGTGACGGACTTTTTTATATTGCACCAGCACAGTCTCCAAGGTCTACTTGTTCTTCGTAGCAAAACACTCTCCACACTTATATACCAATATTAAATCTCAATACAGTTTGTTCATTTGATTGAATTTCGAGTTCTTAGTAAAAAAAGTCCTTAAGAGATATTTGCATTTTTTTTAGTTTTCAGCTTTGAGTAACCCCCCCCCCCCTCCACACTTCTATTCATGTCATATCAAGAATAAGGTGTTACAAGTGAACCAAATTATTTAAGTGTAAATATTAAATATTGATTTCATTGAACTTATAATGTGTGAGATACATGCAAATACATTGTGTGATGTCATAATTTAAGATATTACGCTCATAACTTGTAAATGTTTATTTAATCTATACCAACTCAATGTTGATCTACAGTGTTGACTGAAATGGATAAATATTGAGTATGGTATAGATCAATTAAACATTTTCGAGACAAGAATGTAAAATCTTAATTGATGATGTCATCACACTATGAATTTGAATGTATGTCATTTAATAAAGGTCTCATGAGAACAATGTTGATTATTCAAGCTTTGAATATAGTGAATCATGAAATAAAAGTTTATTGTTAATATGACAATATTAAACAATAGCAACCCTTATACACATCTCGAAATATAGCCCTTACATCTCAAAAGCAGCTCGAGTGTGGGAAGCTTATCCTTCACAAAAATATTATAGAAAGCCTTAAAAATCTCAGAGCTACAGCAACCTCTGTGAACGACCAGTTTACTGACATCAGCCACAGGATAACTAGAGCCACCCACTCCAGCTTTCTTTTCGGGTTTCTCGAGTCTAAGATTAAGAAAAATCTCAAGGCCCTTGAAACTCCATTATCAAACCTGTACCGATGCCATGGGTGTGTGGGACTTAGGTGCAGATATCTCGAAAACATAGGTTGGAAGGAGTCTGCTGCAAGGTTTTTAAAACCATAATTGCCCCAAAGTTGGATGATGGCTTAGGACTCTAGAAAAGGAGAACAAAAAAAGAAATTATATTTGAAACAAGAAAATAGATTTCACAGGGGGCAGTGACAGGGTGCCCATCTGCTAGGGAGACTGATGATGAGATGGGTTGACACAGATGAAAAAGGGCATGAAGCGGCTGGTAATGACGGCTAAAGATCTTCAAGGTCTGTAAAGCCTACCGAATATACACACACATGATGCCCGTATACATTCGTTGCTCTCTCGACTTTCACTGGAAGGATCAATAAACATATGAACACATTTTTCGAAAATCGTGCCATGTGTACAACCTTAATAACTGATTCTCCTTAGAGAAAATCTGCATAAAAGGCTATAAAAGGTATAACAAATGATTCTCACATGTCTGAGATAATGTCCTTAGGAAAAAAAAAAAAAAAATGGAACTTCAAATAATGTTAAAATATTTAGCGAAATTTAAATTTGAGTAATCAGCTGTAAAACTGAATCAAAATCAAATCAGCTTTGATTTGAGTTCAAACAATTATTCATATATGAACAAGTTGGTATCTTTATAAATAATATAATAACATTTCTGTAAGTAATATTTACAATCAAACCAATGTTCAGTTCAAGAAATGGGCATAGAGTTTTGTTCAGTAGTTAAGAAGGCAAACTGTGAAAAACAATGCAATAAAATAAAAATATAACATTTTTATTTAATTAAATACTATGTACATTCAATTTTGTTTACAATTCAAAAATTTGATATAATAAATAATTTGATCAGATACATTTTATGTATTTTTGAAGAAATAAATAAAAACTAATAACAAACACTGAGTTAGATAATTTCCTCCAAGTAATTTAATATTTATCAAAATGAAGTATTACATGTCAATCACTGGGTTGTTTCAGAATGAAGAACAATTATGCTGTGATGTAATAAAATACCAACTATAAATAAAAAAAAAAATAAAGTGCAAAATTAAGAACAATGATAATTGATGCTTAAACTAATACAAATTTTAAAGAAATATTTTAACAATTATGCAATCGAACAAGGTTAACTTATTTAAAGACTGCTGTAATTTCCTTTTAAAATTTATAAATCAGTTCATAGCACAATAAAATGTATATAAGACCAAATAACAAATTTTGTATTTAAAAAAAAATGATATACTCAAAAAGATCTTTTTATATATAAACATTAGATACATTAAAATTTTTTTATTTCAAGATAATAACTTCTCTTGTATCAGCGTAGGGGAAAAGAACACAGGCTTAGAAAGTGTGATTTCATTCAATAATAAAATTGACAGAACCAGCTCTCTAGCAGACTGAGTTTTGTTAGGTTTTAAAGAGTGACTATCTTTGTGTGTGTGTGTGTGTGTATATACACACACACACACACATATATATATATATATATATATATATATATATATATATATATATATATAAGTCTGTCACGTAGGGGTCGTATAAACTAAGCAGATTCTCCACGTGCTGGCATGGCACACTGCTGATCTCATATACTCTATTTCTAAATAAAAATCCTATGAATAGAAGGGGGAGGGGGCTTACTGAAGACTAAAACAAGAAAGTACAAATAATTTGCATAATATTTGAGTTAGGAAAAAAAAGTGGGGGTTTGCTGAGGCTGAAAATTAAAAAATGCAAAAATGTTTGTTAATATTAAAGATAGAAAAAAATAAAAAAAATTATAAATCAATTTTCAACAAGCTGGATTATATACAATTTTTCTATTCGACTCAAAAGAAAGATATTACCCCTCAAGGAAAATCTGCTAAAATGTGTAAGTGAATCCCCCCCCTCTCTCTAAGATTTTGAAATGATTTTTCAAAATATTTACTTCTTTATACGCTCCAAACATTTAATTTTATTTGGTGTCAGGTAATGAAAGCGATTTATACCCGCATCAATTCGATTTGTTTATCATTTCTGAATTGAAAAATGCATTAAAAACATGCAAATCCTGAGCACTGGGAAACAATGATCCAAAATGCCAGCCCATTAACACAGGCTTGAACAAAGATTTTCAAAAAGATGATAGTGAAGTTATAGTGTTTTTGTGGGCCCCCAACACATTTTGTATATAGCTATACTACTGAAATTGAAAATATACACGATCGGCAGGATAATTATAGAGGTCAGAAAAACATATTTACCCTCTTTGCTATTATCCCCTTCTGTAGAGATAACTTTTTGTTGCACCATAAATATTTGGGGGGAAATACTCTGTTCCTTCAATTTTTAAGTAATTGACAATTCATAAAGAAAATCTTTTGACTTTCTAGTGTCTTTAGTGTTTTAGTTAAAGTTCTTTACCTGATAATAAATTTAATATCAAATAAGTTCTTCATTACTTGCCATTTTAGAAAGAGAAGTATTTTTTATGAATTGATGAGTTTGGTAATAAAAGTTTATGTTAAGAAGATAAGTGAACATAGATAATATATGAGATCTACATATTTAAAAGAAATAAGTTTTCTACTCTAAAGGAAGGCAAAGGATACACAAAGAAACTTATATTAACAATGCATAATTAAAAAATATTCTATTAAAAATTCCTGAATATTAGACATTGGGTTCAAATAAATAAATAAAACTTATGATTTGGCTACTCAATGCTTACAGATATCCTGTGACGTATTTTGAATAAGCATTCGAGCTCATTATATAAATAAAACTTCATTAGAGAATACTAAGTTTCTAAGAACTATTTACAATTCATTACTTTAGATGTACAATTCTTTGCTTCATAACCCCTCATTAGGGGATTTTACATTTTGAAATAAGGGGAATATTGTGAAAGAAAAAAATGAAAAGCTTTAAAAAAAAATTGTTTCCATATACATTGATAACAAGTCACAAAATATTATATTAAAATATGATAACACACCATTTCAATAATAATTTTAATAACTAAGAGCCTCTCTTTGATATTTAGCCCTTTCTTTGCGAAAAGCCACTATAGTGGCTTTGCGCAAGGGAAGGGTTAAACAAAATGAGAGAAAAAAAAAGATAAGAATATAAATTTTAAATGTTGTGTTTTCATAAAGTTGTAAATGAGTTCTGTTGTCATTAATATATGACTGTTTCATTTTATTTGATAACAAAGTGCTAAATGAGGTAATTGTCAATGGGACCCATTATTGAGAACTCTTTAAAATTATGCATTCGTATTTTTAAAATAAAAAAATGACACTGAAATTACTGTTGAAAGTAAGCATTTCATATCCCCCTTCTGAATCTAGCACAATGGCGGATAATTCTGATCATTGTTGAGACAAAACCAAATAATTAAATAAGGCTCATTATGAGAATGAACTAAAGGGACTATTTGTTAGAGGTTCAATGTCATCAAACTATCTCTGTCTGGATCTGTCTCTTTTAGCAGATTTCCCTTAAGGGAAATTAGCTATTGAGGTCATACTCATGACGCGAGTTTCGAAAAATTTCTTCAAATGTCCATCGATCCTACCCAGGAGATGTCGAAAATGAGGTCCGTACAAAATTATATATATATTTGTCTGTTAACGCTCTAGCGGTCACAATTTTTGTTTGATCGTATCCAAACTCGGAATTTAATAGTCTCATGTAAAAAGGAAGATCAAGTTCGTTAATGGCTGAAATCGGATCAGTGAGAGGGGGGATTTTTGAAAATTCGAAATATCTCCGTTAT
The DNA here is from genome assembly GCA_019009955.1 of Riptortus pedestris. NCBI lineage: Eukaryota > Metazoa > Arthropoda > Insecta > Hemiptera > Alydidae > Riptortus > Riptortus pedestris. The sequence continues at coordinate 232,854,515 of CM032228.1, forward strand.
TATGCGTCAAATCGAAAATTTGTATAAAATCAATCTTATTGCAAATTAAATTTACTATAAATATTGTTCTATACATTTATTTGGTATCTTGAATATTAACCGAGATATTTGCATTTCTATTGTGTGAGTGGTCAGCATAAGTCGGCCATATTCGGGACTTTCCGCCGAAAGCTAATTCGTCCCTCGTGAATTGGTTTAGAGATTCGTTACTACTGCCGTTATTAATAGGCAGATTTCTCTATTGTAAAACTTCACGTGGGAAATATCCTTAGTTTACGCAGCCCCTGCGTGACGGACTTTTAGGTATTTCTTACTGTGAGAGTATGATGTATGAACTATACAATAACCTAATTAGTATTCTGGCAGGTGGAAGTGACTTCTTTAGTAGGTGGAGGACTAAAATGGTCACACTGCCACCGTAACATGTGGAAGCATGGCCATTTTTTCCCTTTACCTACTATACAATATCCTTTTGGGTAGTCTGCCTAGTTCTTTTTTTACAACATAATCCTCATCGTCGTCTGGCCTTCTAGCCGAGATGATATTAAATTGAGCATTACTTTTGATCTCCCATCTAATGAATACATACTATCAGCACTGGAAGGCTCATTTTTTACTACTTCATCTAACAGTTAGTCTCATAACCATTTTATAAATTTGTATGATTGCCTTCCTGGAGAGACTTTTAAAGTTGGAGTGATTTTCTGCAGGGCATAGAAGCTCCTGTTCTTTGTGATCATAGTATACTATCTCTCCTAGGTTACTGATCATGTACAACTCGGAGGTGAGTGCTCTAAGTTGTACTTATGGTGTAAGTCGTTTTTGGTTTTTCCTGCCACAAAATCTTCAACATATACAATCTGTTATGTGAGTCTACTATAAGTGAATGCCTGTATTTTTTATGGGTTCTAACTTCTAGGCCAAAGTTGAAAATACAAGCCAAAACCAAAAAGTAGGATAAAAAATTTGGTGTGAAAAAAGACGGTATATAAAATATACACAAAGCATATTTCGAACAAAGGGATGCATTACAATACTTTTTGGATTAGAAGAGCTCATGAGTCTAAACATCTTCAGAAGAAACCGGAGTATTCAATTCCAAGCAGAAGCTTATGCTCTACGCTCGAATGTTTAGAACTTGCAAACATGCCTATAATAAATGAATTACACAAATTCAAATAAATCTATTAATAAACTGGGTGCTGAAACTTATTTAATACCAAATACAAAACTTTAAGTTTTCTCTTGTTTTCCAACATGGACCATGTTTATAACTAGCAGTTAGTCTTTAACTAACTATTATTTCATATATTCACTTTAAGTATCAAAACAAAAAAAATACCATTTGCTTTGACAGTAAGTGCTTCACTTAAGTTTAAGGCAGAAGTGAATTTATAAATCATTGTAATTCTTTTAATATGGAAATCTATTCTACAGGAATGTTCTTAAATAATCTAGTTTATGGCACAGATAAAGATAAAATGAAATGCTCATTTTATTTCTATGACTTAGTCTAATAGGCCATTTTATGATTTGAACACAGAAATTCCAGATGGACCTTTGTTAACAGAACTATTTACTACTAGTTCCATTTGATAAGCTCAAAAGTTTTGGTGAGGGAAATTAAGAATACATACTAACTCAAAAATAGTTTCCCCAATTTTTAACTAATAATATAAAAACTCACAGTAGTTTTTGATTTTCTAATCAGCAGTATGGATGAATTTAGGAAATTGTTCAAGGGACAAATTTCAATGCCGCCCCTTTCCAGTCACAGTACATAAGATATGACAATTATTGTTGCTCTGTTATGCAATTCATGTAATATAAGCCAAAATATTGTATAAATATACATATATAAAAAAAATGTTATAACTAATTCACACAAAACATTATAGTTTTTATAATATTTTCTATAAAGAAGCAACTAAAATCTATGTTTAAAAACTAAATGGAGCCAATGTCCATGGTATTGCACAATTTCTTAAGGTGTCAGATTAACAGGTTTTATTGTTTTGCTTATGTCCCTTCCCTGGTGTCCATCCAATATTGTGGCACAACCAAGGAACTAATTGGATAAAGAAGTCATGTACTTTAGTTTAAAATGTCACAGACATGGGGAGAGTGACACGATGATGTCAAAAAGCAAGGAGCAGGCCCTTGGCTATTTGCCAAAATATTATTAAGAATTAAATAGGGGTGAGCATAGCCCAATGGAAGTATGTTGGACTTTATCATGCAATGATAAGTTCAAATCCGAGGAATGTACATCCAATTTTATTTAGCTGTGTGGTTCAGGCTGAAAATCTATCCATTCTTTAGGTACCTACTCAGCATTGCGAGACAGTTGAGAAACTGCTCAAATAAAGACATGAACTTTGATCTCTAATTCTAAAGAAGGTCGAGTAAAACAAGTTTTCCACTAGACTTTCAGCCGACGCCTTGTGGCTCAGACCCTCACCCTTCATGTTGAGATTTTAGCAGATTTCCCTTAAGGGAAATCAGCTATTGAGGACGTACTCATGACGCAATTTTCAAAACATTTCTTCAAATGTCCATCGATCCTACCCAGGAGATGACGAAAATGAGGTCCGTTCAAAATTATATATATGTCTGTTAACGCTCTAGCAGTCGCAATTTTTGTTTGATAGTTACCAAACTCGATATTTAGTCGTTTTATGTAAAAAGAAAGATCAAGTTCGTTAATGGCTGAAATCGGACCAGTGGGAGGGGGGGTTTAGAGGGGATGATTTTCGAAAATTCGAAATATCTCCGTTATTATGCATCGGATCGAAAAATTGTATTGTACCAATCTTATTGGAAATTAAATTTACAATAAATATTGTTCTATACATTTATTCTGTATCTTGAATATTAACCGAGATATTGCATTTGTATTGTGTGTGTGGTCGCCAGGAGTCGGCTATGTTCGGGACTCTGCCAAGAGCGAGAGCTAGTGCAGCCGTTTCCGTAAATTTTCGTCCCTCGTGGATAGGTTTAGAGATTCCGAACTACAACTGTTATTATTAGGCAGATTTCTCTATTGTAAAACTTCACGTGGGAAATCTGCTTAGTTTACGCAGCCCTTGCGTGATGGCCTTTTTTAATTTAATAACTGAAATAACTTCAACACTGGAGATGAAAGTATATCCTTTGAAATATATGCTAACAAAAGGTAATATAAAATATTCAACAAAAATTACATTACATTCCATATAACCAGCTAACAGGTTAACAGACCAATTTTATTCCCTACACAAACTTCTTAGAGTTAAGTCTCTTGACTTGGCACTGGGTTAACAACTCAACTACTTTGTGGAACTGGAGGATGGATTTTATTACACCGATGAGCACGAGACTTATGGGTCAGAAGCAATTTCTTTGAGGATCCTTAACACTTATTTGTTTTTCTTGGACAGAGTATATTTCTTTACAGGATTTGTTTTTTTTTAAGACTGTTTCTGAGAAAAATCCATTTCTCAGATTAAGGATGTACAAACAAAGAAGATATAAACAAAAACTGCCTGTGGCTGACTCTGACCAGCAGTAGCCATATAAACACCAACACATAAGAAGACAAGGCAGTGGACCAATTTGTAATCCATCTCACTTCTAAACACTTTTTAATAAAGATCACAGTGCTAATGGAGCTCTCAGTTTTGAGGAAGAGGACACCAGAGGGAGAAAGAAAACATCAGTGTAGGGTGTTTTCATGAATCACATCACTATCCATCCAGCAAGGAGCAAGGACTAATTAATATCAAACTCTAGTGCTAGAAGGGAGCAGATCAGGTTCGTTTGTAAAAGGCCTTCATCCTTCAAAATGATTTATTATTTGGTCGAAGCACTTTCACAGCATACGCTTCCCTATATTCAGTGCCCTGCTGGTAAGTAAACACAAAAACATGAGAAAAATAAAATATGAATAAAAACATAATAAAAAAATCATTGTGAAAAGCAGATTAAAAATATACGAGATTCATAAATTCAATGAAGGGGCGGACTAAAAACATTTTGTGAGTTAAAAATATACTCCAACTAAAGGAAAAAAAATATTCAAATTAATATATTGATGCCGTATTTATATATGTATAAATATACAACATCGAGGCATATATTCTCGTAAAAATAATGATAGGTAGCCAATAAGAAGTTGTTTAAGGACAATTGGACTATCAAACATTACAAGAAAGTCTTAAGCAACATGGATTCTTCTCTATTTCTTTTAAATAGGTAACATTCTGATTTTTTAATTCATTGACTATATCTGAGTCAGTCATTTCTTTTATATCACTTCAACAAAAAATACCTTCGAACTCATAAAAATTTGATATTTTTATCATTTTAGAAGCAATTACAATAATGGGATCGGTGGCATCTAGGCTAAGAGATATCACTTCTTATATCATTTATTTCCTTCAATAAAGAGCAAACACACCTGTTAATTATAAAAGTCCGCCACCCAGGGGCTGCATAAACTAAGCAGATTTCCCAAGTGCTGGTATAACACTTGTCATCTCATATCACCATCTCTACTTATATGTAAAAAAACCTATGCGTAGAAGGAAGAGAGGTGGGGGGGGGATACTGAAGGCAGAAAACAAGAAAGTTCGAATAACTTGCTTAATACTTGAGTTGCCAAAATATGCAGAGCAACAATTTTAGAAAATCAAAAGTTTAACACAATCAATTTAACATTTTATGCTATGATCTGACTCATAATAACAGACATTTTTAATTTTCTATTCCCCCACCCACTTTAAAAAATCATCACTATTCCAGGTCTGATTTCAACCAATAACAAATATGATCTTTAGTGTCGACTGAAACAACTCAATATCGAGTATAGTATAGATCAAATAAACATTTTCGAGTACAGAACGAAAATTTTTAATTGATGACGTCATCACATGACGTATTTGCATGTGTCTCATAAAGTAATAGTTCAATAAAAACCATATTTACTATTTAACCTTGGAATGAAGTGGTTTATCGTATAACAACTTATATTTAATATGACATGAGTAGGAGTGGGGGTTTGCTGAAGGCTGAAAATAAAAAAAATTCCAAAATCTCGATTAATATTCAAGATAGAGAATAAATGTATATAACAATATGTATAGTACATTTAATTTTCAATAAGATTGGTTCTATACAATTTTTCGATCCGACGCATAGCAACAAAGATAATTCGAATTTACAAAAATCCCCTTCTCCCACTGGTCTGATTTCAGCCATTAACAAACTTGGTCTTTTGTTTTACATTAAAAGTTTAAATATCAAGTTTTGTAACAATCAAATGAAAATTACCACCACTAGGGAGTTAACATACAAATATAATAAATTTTTATAAAATCCCATCATGAGTACAAATTCAATGGCTGATGTTCCATAAGAAAAATCTGCTAATATAGTCGATATTATGAAGCACTTTACCTACTTCCAAACTTTTAATGATAAAATATTGATTCCGTCCCCCCCCCCCTTGTATGGTTTAAGTTACTACTGTCTTTGTATCTTGATGAATTTGCAACTATGGCTTCACCTTTACTATGCACCTTTTTTTGATTGCTTCAGGAGAGGCTCTTTGTGTTTTACTTAGCTTCACAAAAGTTGGATGTTTTTAACACAAGTTTAATTATATCTTTTAGACCACCACTTCATTGGATTTATGAATATCAAGATTTTTAATCTGTTTTTTTGTTCTGTGTTGTTTAATGGTTTTATATTGTACTTATTCATATTATTTTGATCTCACATTTTTTTGTTTGTGTTTACTGGTAGGGCACTAAAGATGGAGCGTATGGTCTGAAAGTGATGCACCTAAAGAATAAATCAATGTGAAGGAGCAATGTCTTTTACTATGATTCTGACTATTCAGTAGTCTGGTTCTGTAGACTACCCTGTAAGATTGAACATGAATTAGGGATGGAAGATTATAACATTAAAATGAATTAACAAGAATAAGGGTGAGTTGCCACCAAGAAGACTGCCTTGTGTAAAAGGTGTCTCAGAGAAGGTGGGCTGGGTCCTAAGAATTAAGTGCATACGACCCCCCCCCCAATTAATAAAATATCAAAGATATTGGGTAGCATGAAGGACTGACAACTTCTTACATGAGATAGGATGTATGGTTTGTAATGATGCCTATCCGGAACAGGAAGGCTGGTAACAAGAGAGATACTCCAATTAGCCATCACTTAACTGTATTTAAAAAAAACAGAGTAAATATGCCAACCGTTGATTGGTACTTAATTATTGAAGACAGATGCTATTAGATAAAGTGAAGGCTCTAGCCAGGAGAAAGAATTTGATGAGCTATTAAGAGACCAATGAATTGATGCAATGGATTAAGTGCGTAATCAGTATGGAGAACAGCTGCTAAATCTTCTAGTTCCCTTCCTCTGGCTGGTGATATACAAGAGTTTTGATATACACTCAAATAAATGGCTGCAGTATCCCGGAAAGGAACAGAAAAGAACCACTGCAGAGGAAACACCAATATCACTTGTCTGTTAATATTAACATCACTGGAGAAAAATCCTGCTTCCCAATTTGAGGAGTAGACAAGGTGATAAATTTCATCAAACAGGTAATGTGAAAACAAATTAGGTTTCCTATAGGGAATTTTTCATTAGATATCCTTGATAAATTTACCAAGTTCAAGCACAAATAGGAAACAATTCTGCCACTGGAATGAAACACAGATGGCAACCACATTTTATCATGAATTCCCTGTTTTCCGCTTAGTAAAAGTCTGAAGTATACAAAACGAAATATTTTGACAAGGTACAAGAAACTTGAGAAAATGGAAATAACAAATATTGTATTGTTATACAACTTATGTCCACCTGGACAATGTCAATAGCAGGTTTGCCTCAAGGAATTTCCTAAAAGAACTAATTAGGAACACTTTTACTTTTTTGATCTAGTTATAAATTATATAACTTTATACAGTCTATTTTTTTGGATGATAATGATATTTTTCAGAAACTCAATGTTAAATAGTCCTCTGGCAGGATATTATAGAGACAACTAATCAAAAATCTGAAAAGGATAAGTCGTTTCCTTAAGTGCAGATCTGATAAATTGATATATGAGACCATTATGAACAAAATCATGCTCACTTTAGTTCAGATCTGGTTTTAGTCAAAGAAACAGAAAAAATAATGAGTTTAAGATTTATTAGTTTAATAAATGACCTTTTTAGTGGAATCTGTGGACATAATTTTTGCCCGACTGAATATGAGTTCCATCACCAGCTTAACACGTTGTGAGCACGACCCCAAATTCAAATTTCATGCTAATAGCACAAAAAATAAAAAAAAAAAAAAATGTTTTTGTTTTCTTCATATTTTATTTTATTGAGAGATTTTATTTATCGGAAAAATAGAAAAAATAAAAATCTGGCTATTATTTTCCGAGAAAAAAAAAATTTAAAGTGAATTAATTTAAAATAGATACGTGAAATCTAAGAAATCCAAAACACAAACTTTTTTGTATTGAAAAAATTGTAAGCTCAAGGTGCAACTCTGTAATGAATTCCATGAGGAAACGAAGTAGAAGCTAAGTGGTGGGGGCTAGTAAAAGGGCTTCAAGATGAGTAAAAGTGCGTAGGAAGGCTGCCCGCCGGTGGCCAATGCGCCTGGGGGAAAGTACTATTTGCCCGCCGGCGGGCACCTTAGCACTCCACGTGTTAATATTGATGAGTAGAACTAGATGTGAGTTTTGGCATGTATGTAACCTAGCTCAATAGGCTGCTGATATTAGACCTAGCACTAGATTTGAAAAATGAATTAACGAGAACACTAACAACAGGAATTCTGCCTCACACTGAAATAAGGTATAGATCCTGGGATTTCCAATTACGGTAAGGAAAGGGAGTGTCAACGGAGGATATCAGGGACTGATGTCCTATTACAATAACATAACCTTTTCCACAAACTAAATACTTAGACTAACCACTGAAACCACAAGACATTAATA
>CM032228.1:232865000-232990000 GCA_019009955.1 Riptortus pedestris
TATGCAAATAGGACTTCATGGAACAGGGTGATGTCAAGAGACTTGATTTGGCCACGTCAAGGACCAGGATTATGCTCCTGAAGAGGTGTTTATGATGTGAAATATGTAGCCATTTCAAAGAACGTTTTACTATGTTGACCTTTTGTTCCAAGATGAAGCTGAAGTGAGGTTAAGACTTTACAATGTTAGTATAATTTTTTTTTTTTTTTTTTTTCTTTTTTTAACAACATGTAACATTACATAAAAAAACATATTTTTTTTCTCTAATGAATTTTAATAAAAGATAATACCTGAGTGTATGACCTTTATCAGTCACAAGGACACCATAATCTTTGGCTATTGAATGTGTCGGGTCAGCAATGAGAGGAACTTTGGGATTGCCAACCCCACCTTCTTGGCGTGACATTTTTGACCAAGCAAGATGGCACAAGTGAGAGTCTACTGAACATGCCACGATTTCTGCTTGAGCCGTTCTGAACTCGGCTACACGTTCACTCAGCCCGTTTACTTCACTTGCACAAACTCGGTTGCTGTAATAAAAAATAAAACAAACAAAAAATATAGCGAACAATTTTAAAAGTCTGTCACACAGGGACTGCGTAAACTAAGCAGATTTCCCTTGTGAAGTTTAACAATAGATAAATCTACATACTGGTAGCACTTAAGTTATGGTATAGATCAAATAAACATTTTTGATTAATATTAATTGATGACATAATGTATTTTCATGTACCTCATAAATTAAAAGTTCATTGAAAACAATATTTGTTATTTAACCTTGGAATAGTGTGATTCAAGATACAACAGCTTATCACTAATGACATGAGTAGGGTTGGAGGCTACTGAAGGCCGAAAAATAAAATATGCAAATATGAAGGTTAATATTTGATATAGAGAAAAATGTATATAAAAACATTTATAGAAGATTGGTTCCATACAATGTTTTATTCTGACATATAATAACGAAGATATTTTAAATTTACCAAAATTCTCCTCTAAATCCCCCCCCCCCTCTTGGTTTCAGCCATTAACAATCACCAATTTTAAATAAAACGATTATATGTTGAGTTAGGCAACAATTAAACAAAAAGTCTGTCAACTAAGCAGATTTTCTTCGTGAAGTTTAACAACAGATAAACCTACGTACTGGTAATAATAAGCACCGTGTGAATATTAAGAGAATAAATACAAACGGTAATAAGAAATCTTTCAGTCAATATTAATAACCTCCTGACAGGATGAATCTGAAATGTCCACCAGACAGAAAAACAATTACTGAAATATATCAGAATATAACGTATTAATTTTATTCTATTTACTATATCTAGTACTGGAATTTATAATAAATCAGAATAATTTTTCAATCAAAAATATAATTATTTTTAAATTTTAAAGACTAGAAAAGGTCGATGGTCAATTGAAAACATTATTTCAAAATTGAGTAGTGAGTACAATATTAATAGCTGGTTTCCCTTAAGAAAAATCTGCTAACTTACTGATATAGTAAATGCTGTTCAAAGAGCTCTGCATAGAGTGTTCCAGAAAAGATAATTTATTAGATAAATAGTAAACCACTCTATTTTGAATTAAATGTAATGTTAGCTTATTTATTTATGTTGGTTTCATTGTGTAATGTTATTTTGTTATGTAATTCTAACTTGCCTTTGTCTATATTAAATTGCAATTTGATATTTGCTCATATAAGACGGTATATGAGTAAAGAAGTTATTGTGGGAAATATAATTTCATAATAAAGAACAGTCTGCTTGGTCATGCAAATATTATTTCATAGAACCAATATTTAGGATAACTGGAGCTCAGGTTAGCAATATGAGCTAAGGAATTGGTCTTAACGAACTTGGTAAACCTAGAGTCATGGGTTCGATTACTACCCGGGCAATAGGAATTCATTAAGTGATGAACTTATTAAATAAAATCCTAAGTCCACCCTGGTTAAAAAATGGTGGTAACCCCTATATAACACGTTTTGATTGCATAAATTGAATGAAAATAAATAATATAACAAAATGTTAAATCCAAATTAAATTATTAAATGAATCTTGCGACAGCAAATGATTAAATTCGAAAAAATCGAAAGAGAATAAATAATACAAATATGTAGAACAAAGTTATTAACATTTTTTTAAAAAGTGTACATTGTATTAAAAGTATGCTAACAGGCTTGATGCCTCGAGCAAGAAATAAATAATTAAAATACTAACAAGTCTTGTGGATAAAAGAAAAGGATCAGATATCTTCCACGGTAGTCACAAAGATCCAACTTAGTCACATGGCCATTCACAATAGCAGTAGCTTTCCAGGGTGGTGCTGGTCTACCCACTGGAAGAAAAAAAAAATGCAATAAGTAAGCCTTATGTATGTGTTAGTTCAAAATAAAGCCAGGTTAGAAGTATAGAATTAGCAAAAGGATTAATTTTTGTTTCCCTTTGACTATTGCCACATTGGCAAACAGAAAAGTAAAAATGTAAACCCTCCTTCCAATTGCACAAAAGCATTGTTATTTTAACATGCATTCTAATTGTTATGTGTCCTTTTTAGCAGATTTCCCTTAAGGGAAATCATCTATTTAGGTAGTACCCATGACACAATTTTTGAAAAATGTTTTCATTTGTCCATTGATCTAACTCTGGAGATGACAAAAATGAGGTTTGTTGAAAAATATTAATATTATTATTTACGTCCACTTTATGCTACTATGGCTAATCGGGATGGGTTATCTACAGGTTACCACCCTTTTCTAGCCAGGGTGGGCTTAAGGAGTTTATTTAATGAATTCCGCCACTAAATAAATTTCTACTACCCAGAGCAGGAATCCAACCCGCTACTCTAGGTCTACCACGCGAGATTAAGACCAACGCCTTAACTCGCACGGCCAACCTGAGCCCCCTGAGGTTTGTTCAGAACTATATATATACATATAATTTTGAACGGAAATCTCATTTTCATCATCTCCTGGGGTTGATGGACATTTAAGGGAAATCTGCTAATATGTGGTGAGGTGAGATCATTAGTGTGTCTGCTTAGTCTACGCAGCCCCTGTATTCTAAGTGACTAGTGGATATTCTAACGAATACACAAACCTTACCTATGGCCTTAGTAACTAGTTCCAGTTGGACAGGAGGACTGGTAGGAGGGGGCGGAGCCTGCTGCCTTGCTACAGTCTGATGGAATGTTTCGTTCCCGCCACTCTCTCCTGCAAAGTTATTGTAGCTAGCAGTATCCATGCACGTCATACCACCATAATCGTCCACTGTAGCTGCACCTGTTCCACTTCCTCCAACACCAGTTGTTCCATCTCCTGAGGGGAAAAATGAAAGTAAAACATTTATAGATCTTAAGTGTCGAAAAAAAATATTCTAGATTTGAGTGAACACTACTCGCATTCTTCAAGAGTGATCTCAAGTAATAATCGTGACATCTTACCATTCCTTATGATAGGACAAAAACACAGGATTGACAGGACAAACGCTTTGACTGGTTCAATCATATTGAAGAATTGAGTAAGAAGCTAAAATCACTTTGCTTCTTATTAAAATGTGTTAAAAAATATCTTCCAATGGAAACTCTATTATTAATATACTATGGATATTTCCATAGTCGGTTAACTTATGGCGTTATGCATTGGGGCTACTCCAAAAATCATATTTTAATATTTAAATTGCAAAAGAGAGCAATACGGATTATAAACAACAGAAAGTTGAGAGATTCCTGTCCACTTTTTAAGGAGTTAAAAATAATGACTTTTCCCTCAATATATATGTACTAAACAATATTGTTTGTGAAACAAAACATGAACTTATTTTACAAAAATAGCATAACACATAATCATAAAACAAAATACAAGAATATGCTTTAAGCATGCAACCACAAACATAAATACTTAGAGAAAATCGTATCATTTTCAGCAGTAAAACTCTTTAACGCTCTGCCCGAATGTATCAAATCCATTAAAAAATACTCCTTGTTTAAAAATAAATTAAAGAACTTCGTGAATGACGGATGTTTTTATACACAAGATGAATACTTTCAAAAATGTTCAATTATTAAATAAAACTACTAAGCTTGAAGCTTGGGTGCTCTCAATCTATCATAAATTCTATGGGCTAAACATAACTTGAGGAGAATTATAGAAAAAAAATGTTCTTAATACCATTAAGATTAATGTTGACAGGAAGTTCTGTTTGAGAGATCAGCTCCTGCCCAATAAGGACAGTAGTTGAAGACGTATTGTTACAACGCAACATTTGATGTCTTTTTCCAGCAGCGTGTTTCTCTAATTCACTTTTACCTAAAATTACAGAAATCGAATTAGAAAAAATATATGGTAGAATTAAGTATTAATAATAAAATGAGAGTTTTTGAACTACTTAGGTAACTATTACAATCAAGTCAGTAATCCCCAAACATTTTCAATGCTATGCCTTCACCTTAATAATCTGTCTAAATTCTATTTTCCCTAATGACATTGGAACTCAGGAAGAATACCGACCCCCTTGGAGTAAATATAATCTTCAATTCAACTTCAAATTAATGAACTCCAGAAAAAAAAAATCAACTTGTGATACAATACCAGTTTTACTTCAAGAAAAAATTCAAAAATATAGCGACCATATCCAATATTACACTGATGCCTTAAAATTAGAGGCAGGTGTAGTAATAGTGTGTGATTCTCATGTTAGAAAATATAAATTACATGAAGCTAAACATCTTTTCAGCAGAGGCATTTGAACAGCAGAGGCATTTGAAGAGATACAAATATCAGGCAATAAAAAAATTATAATTATAAGTGATTCGCTGAGCTTCCTAATAGCTATTAAATAGCCCAGAAGGAAGAAAAGATATTGAATAGAAAGCTGTCTGTTAGAAGAGAGCAAACAGACTTATCTGATTGGATAGAATGTCCAATGTCAGTTTGTATGTTCAGGACCTTTGAACTAAAAGAATGTTGATTATATACTTAATATATATTCATGGCACATAGTTTTAATTTACAGGGTCTGTCATATAAAGTGCCCAGGATTTACAGAATATCATTTTCAAAACAACAGATTGGTACTCTAATTTTATGGAATGACGAAGAAATGTCTCAGTTGTTTTTGTGTAATTGTTTTATGATGAACACCTGAATTATCTCTTCTTATTTACCAAATAAATAAATAATTTATTTTATGTTGCTGAAATAGAAAAATAGCATTCAAGTTAATATTGAAAGGGTGTTTTTAATAATAAAAGGATTTGTTGTAGAAATAATTTAACGGATTACGAAATTAACTTACCTGCTTTAATAACCCTATTGCAAACAATACATGTTGCGAACTCAGGTGATGAATGAGGCCTCAACCAATCTTTGAATATATCAAACATCATCCAGGCCTATGAATACAAAGAATTATGCAAATCATTTTTCAACCAAACCAAAATATAGATGAAGATATAGTAATAAAAAAAGTCCGCCACACAAGGGCTGCGTAAGCTAAGCAGATTTCCCACATGAAGTTTTACAACAGATAAATAAACATACTGGTAATACTTAACACCACCATCAATATTAAGTGAATAAATAAAAATGGTAATGAGAAATCATTTAGTCAATTTTAATAACCTCCCTACAGAAAATATCTGAGTTGTAAAAAACAGGTCTGCCAACTGCTCAGACGCAAACAGAGAAATAGAAATAATCTTCATTGGAAAGAAAAAAAATTACTGAAATATATCTGAATATAACATATTAATAGTATTGAAAACTATTTACTATATCAAGTACTGTAATTTATAATGAATCAGAATAATTTTTATCTCAATCACTCAAATTGTAGTAGCCCAAGAACAAAAGAAGTGGGGAGGGATCAACAGAATGTATTTGCATATATCCCACAAAATAGAAGTTCAATGAAAATAATATTTGGTATTTAACCTTGGAAAGAAGTGGTCCACGATATAACAGCTTATTATTAATATGACGAGAAGAAGTGGAGGTTACAACTGAAAACTAAAAAAGTCCGTCACGCAGGGGCTGCGTAAACTAAGCAGATTTCCCACGTGATGTTTAGTAATAGATAAATATACATACTGCTAACACAACAACATCGTGAATAAATACATACGGAAATAAGAAATGTTTCATCTAATTTCAATAACCTGCCGACAGGAAGCGTTAGGTTAAATTGTAAACAAACGGGGGCCGAAACGTTTGTTTACATTTCTAACCTAACCTCTGCCTTACACCGGAAAGAAAAACAATTACTGAAATATATCAAAATATAACACATTATTTTATTGAGAACTATGTACTATATCTTGTACTGTAATTAATAATGAGTCTGAATAATTGTTATCTCAATCAATAAAATTTTAGTAGTACAAAACTTTAAGATGGGGGGGGGGGGAGTCAGCAGGGCATATTTGCATGTATCTCGTATAATAAAGGTCTCTTGAATACAATTTTTGGTATTTAAACTTCTAATAATGTGATTTATTATATAGCAGAGTATTGTTTACGTAACATGAGTAGAAGTGGCGGTTTGCTGAAAACTGAAAAATGCAAATATCTCGGTTAATATTCAAAATAGAGAATAAACGTATATAACAATATTTATAGTAAATTTAATTTGCAATAAGATTGGTTATATACAATTTTTCGATCCGACCTATGGTAACGGAGATATTTCGAAATTTCAAAAATCCTCCCCTCTAAACCCCCCCCTCCCACTGGCCCGATTTCAGCGGTTAACGAACTTGATCTTTCTTTTTACATAAAACGACTAAATATCGAGTTTGGTAACGATTAAACAAAAATTGCGACCGCTAGAGCGGTAACAGACAAATATATATATAGATAGATAGATATAAATATATATATATATATATATATATATATATATATATATATATATAGATATATATATATATATACAGTTTTGAACGGACCTCATTTTCGTCATCTCCTGGGTAGGATCGATGGACATTTGAAGAAAAATTTCGAAAATCGCGTCATGAGTACAACCTCAATAGCTGATTTCCCTTAAGGGAAATCTGCTAAAAGAGACTAACTGTCAGGCTACTTTTCTGAGAGTGCACACTCTTCGTTCATAAAAAAAGTCCGTCACGCAGGGGCTGCGTAAACTAAGCAGATTTCCCTCGTGAAGTTTAGTAATAGATAAATATACATACTGCTAACACAACACTGTGAATAAATACAAACGGAAATAAGAAATGTTTCATCCAATTTCAATAGCCTGCCGACAGGAAGCGTTAGGTTAGAAATGTAAACAAACGGGTCCCGCCTCACACCGGAAAGAAAAACAATTACTGAAGTTTATCAGAATATAACACATTAATTTTATTGAGAACTATTTACTATATCTAGTACTGTAATTAATAATGAGTCAGAATAATTGTTATCTCAATCAATAAAACTTTAGAAGTCCAAAACTTTAAGATGGGGGGGGGGGGAGTCACCAGTGCATATTTGCATGTATCTCGTATAATAAAGGTCTCTTGAATACAATTTTTGGTATTTAAACTTCCAATAATGTGATTTATTATGTATCAGAGTATTGTTTACGTAACATGAGTAGAAGTGGCGGTTTGGTGAAAACTGAAAAATGCAAATATCTCGGTTAATATTCAAGATAGAGAATAAATGTATATAACAATATTTATAGTAAATGTAATTTGTAATAAGATTGATTCTGTATAATATTTCGATCCGACGTATAGTAACGGAGATATTTCGAATTTTCGAAAATCCTCCCCTCTAAACCCCCCCTCCCACTGGTCCGATTTCAACCGTTAACGAACTTGATCTTTCTTTTTACATAAAACGCTTAAATATGAAGTTTGGTAAGGATTAAACAAAAATTGCGACCGCTAGAGCGGTAACAGACAAATATATATATATATATATATATATATATATATATATATATATATATATATAGATATATATATATACAGTTTTGAACGGACCTCATTTTCGTCATCTACTAGGTAGGATCGATGGACATTTGAAGAAAAATGTCGAAAATTCCGTCATGAGTACAACCTCAATAGCTGATTTCCCTTAAGGGAAATCTGCTAATATGGAGATCAATATTCAATATAGAGAGAATATGTTTATAACAACAGTCATAGAAAGCGCAAAAAAGGTTCTTAAGCACAAAAAAACTACACCTATAACCTATATCTTACAAATCCAAAGAAATATTAATATAAGATATATATAAATCTTTCATTATAATAATCAACCCCTAATAACCTTGGAAAAAAGTGGTCCATGATATAACAGCTTATTATTAATATGACGAGAAGGAGTGGAGGTTACAACCGAAAACTAAAATATGGAGATCAAGGGTTTTTTCTACTTTACCCACTCATTTTCTGAATGTGAATAACAGTGGTTCAACTGTGATTTATAAATAATATAATACGGTTAGAACATGTGTTTATTTCTAGAGAAACAATTAAACAACATAAAAAGATAATAAAACAACTAACATTTACGAGACCAATAACGAGCAATACCCTCCAGGATTTTCATAAATAAATCCTCTTTTTCATATCTCCTCCTCCACATCCACTCGCAGAGATATGAATCCAACATAGATCTTCTAGTACCACACTCCACCTTGTTTCTTCGTTTGACACTAGACCAAACAGACTCTATCCTTTGAGTATGCGCTCCTGTTTTTAGGTCAACAAAGTTTTTAGAGTGGTCTACTGTGTAATGCTTGTAATACATTCCAGGCAGCTTCTTTAGCCCATGATACAATCTGAAGCAGTCTGAATATATCATAGTTCCAGGTCGGATCGCACTTCTGATACAGTCTGTTAAAGTTGCTGCAGTTCTATCTGGAACAGCATACAAAAACACCTCTCTAGTTTCTCTACACACTCCTCCAATACCCATTGATTGGGGTATAACCTGCCTCGGTTGTATTTTCTTCTCGTGAAGCAGCTTTCATCGATTTCTACATGAGAACCGGGGCCACCAATAACTATAGGGTTGCTTAATATGTCTGAAGCACACACCTCACGCATGTAGTTCTTCCAGTCTGTTATAGTATTTGCGGACATCTTTAATTCATCCCTACAAAACTCTGTTGTTGAGTAGCCCTTCGTCCAGGAATACATAAACAGAATAGCCTTTTCCAGTCCGAGCCTGCTATGAGATAACCAAGTATCCCTGTAAATGCTAATTTCATACCTGCAACTTTTCTTATAGCAGCGCCATACTGGTAAACGATCCTGATGAAAATATAGCCTCATCCAGTGTCTTCTTGGGCACCTCCTTTTCGTGTGAATTATGGCACGTTTTTGTAAGAACCGAACTGCCTTACGAGCTGAGCCAATTTGCTTGCTGAGCTCAATGAGATTCATTTTTATGCCTAACATCTTGAAGACACAAAGCACACTAAACCAAGCCTAACCTTTAGCTAGTGGAACATATGTTTTCACTAATGCTAGGTAACTGTTACTTGAGAAAGTAACCAAGTATTTAAATAGTAGCACGAGTGGGTAAAGTAGAAAAGACCCGAGATCAATATTCAATATAAAGAGAATATGTTTATAACAACAGTTATAGAAAACTAAATTTGCAATAAGATTAATTCTATACAATTTTTTGATCCGACACAGAACAATAACAACAGAGAGATATTTAACGAACTTGATCTTCATTTTTACTTAAAACGTTTAAATATCGATTTTTGTTAACGGTCTGACAAAAATTGCGACCTCTATAGCACTAACAGACAAATATACATATATATATATATATATATATATATATATATATATATATATATATATATATATATATATTCTGGAACAGACCTCATTTTCATCATCTCCTGGATAGATCCGATGGACATTTGAAGAAATGGGGAATCTACTAAAAATTATGAAATTATAGGACTTATGAAAACTGTTGGTTCAATAGCCCATAAAGGTCCAATGCATGCCACTGAGCATTGGTAGGAAGGAGGGTAAAGTTGACAGCTAACCACAACCACTAAACTTTTAAAAAAAGTTTTAGTGACCAATCTCTAGCTTTAAACCCAGCAACTCAAGCATGGGGGTATTGTATAATATTCATAAGATCATCATGGCGCAATAAAGGGATTATTGATCATGTAACATAATTTCTCTCTTAAAGGCCTTTTTTCTGGTCGCTTATTTCATTTGTTAAGCCATGAAAACCCAGAAACATAATCCACAATCACCTCAAAACTCGATAGGAAACTAGTGAACTAATGTTATCCTTTGGTGGGGATCAAACCTGCACCTATATTTACCTTCAGCTTAGTAAGGGTAGGTGTAAATGTACTAACGCCTTAACCTGCACGGTCACCAGTGCCCCAAATAGGTGAAGATTATTTTCTATAAAATCAACACACTATTCAAAACAGATCCTCTTAAAATATTATGAAATCTCGTAAAGCAAGAGTCTTAAGATGTAGTAAACAAAATTCTTTCATATGCTTAAAAAAAAATCCGTCGCATGGAGAAGTAGATTTTCCAAGTGCTAGAATGAATGTTAGCGTATAACAATTTCAATAGCCATTAGAGAGTCACTTTGTAGCATGAATTTCAAAAGTATTACATTGGGCTCCAGGTCACCAACCCATACAAAATACACTGGATTTACAAGAGAATAACTCACAAGAGTTGATTGATATTTAGTTCAAATTACTAAGGTATTGATATTCATATAATTCAAGGGAGTAAAATATTTACATTAACCCATAAACAGATAACACACCTATTTAAACATTTACAATTTTCGATCACTGACCATAACACACTTTGTGGATATAAAAAATGACATTTCCTTCAGTACACGATGAAAGGGGTGGAAATCTTAAGCAATGAAGCTAATCTAATCTTTTATAGCAATGGGAAACCATATTCATTTCCAGTCATCAATGGGTAACCCAGCTATTTGTGTTATTTCTTAATAAATTACATTTCTTAACTAACATCCAGAACAATAACCTTCCCATTTTTCATAGAACGTTTGCACTAGATTCCTCTTTATCAAAAAAGTTCAACAAATTTACTTCTGAATTTCTGGCAATGTCCTGAGAGCCAAAGTTTTTTTCAGATTAACTTAATTTTGGCATTCATTTAAAACTTCTATATTCTAACTCTATTAGTAAGGATTTAAATTACAGGTACATTCTATAAAATGAAATTATAAGGAATGTAACAACAAACCTGGCGAAATTTCTTAGGCCTGTGACTGGAGGATAATCTAGGCTTTTTCTTTTCATCGTTAGGATAGCAGTCATTCGATGTAGTTAAAGCTGCGGAGGTCGGTTCCCCAATTTTTAAACCCACTTGCCTAAAATATACATTGAAACCAAAATAAACAAACTTGGAACTCAGTTTGGGCGAATCATTTTAACCCTCTAAATAGGAGGAGTTTCAAATGGAATTACCCAAGTTCACCAATCAGTTCCGAAGACATAGAGGTATAGGCAAGTGTTATAAATACAATAACATCGGTTATGGTAAATGTCAAAATCCAAATAAAACAGACTCATAGAATGACAACAACAACCACAACAATTCACGCCATACTGAAGTTGGGCGTAATCGCTAAGGATATCGATTAAAACTAATTTTTATAAACATCTTTGAGGTTAATTCCAAAGAGGCTGTAAATGATTGATGGCTTTAATTTTCCGAATTGGCAAAAGGTTTTTAAATCGTCACAACCTCTGGGGATTAATGGAATTTTGTTCGAATTGGTCAGTCAAGATTAGGAACCATAACTACTTTGAAGCCCCCAAAACCTCTTACTTGGGAGAGTGGATAGTAAGGTTATCAACAGAAAAAGGGAAAATGTAAAGAAGGTGGTCTAAATCAAAAAGGTATGAGGAGAGCAAGTCGGCTCATGTTCCGATAAAACAAGTTTATTAATGAATGTCTTCGAAATGCCAAGAAATAACTTGAAAAAGCATTTACGGGGCTGTTGGGGGCCTCTGTTGGATTACTTTCTAGTAAAATCACAGGCAGGAAAGATAAAAAGTGGAAGCATAACAGAATTAGACCAGTTAACAATCTACGGGTCGCATTAATCAACAGAATATGATAGGAATATTATTATTTATATAGCATCTGTGTACCTCAATATTCATGATACAAGTCTATTTAGGCCCCTAAGTAATCTTGTATTATGAATATTGAGGTACACAAGATTATATTAATATTATAATATTTATATAAATATATAAATTTGTCTATTTTTACAATAAACGTTTTTTTAAAAAAGCTAAATAGGTTAATATAACTCGCGTGAATGTAATCACATGCAAGGGGACCGGTGATGGTCGAGCGGGTTACTGAGCTAGATCATTCCCTTCTAATCCAGAGATTACATGCTAAATTACCTCCAGTCTGGAAACTTGACAGAAAAAAAAAAAAAAAAAAAAAAAAAAAAAAAAAAAAAGGTCAAAAATAAGTATAATGAGGACACAGAATATCCTATCATTCAGAATGGGTACGCCTCTGCCCGCCCCCTTATACCGGACTTAAGATATAAGACCATTTCAAACACTAATAACCTATATAAAATCACCACAATTATAATTAACATTTTTAATTTGTACTTCAAAGGAATTGTTTTTTCTCTAAACAATACGTTGCTTCAAATAAAATTAGAGAGACTAGATTAAAATTATTTAATGATGAGTTTCCCGCTGTAATCATTTATATGTATTAAGTAATACTCCTATTGGAGGCTCTTGATGTTTTGGACCTCTTTGATATAGCTGGCTTGGCCTGAAGTTGACCTCGTTGGAATTATATGGCGGGAGGTATATCACTTTCCCCTTCAAACAGATAAAACTCAAATATATATCTGTCCTACCTTTGGCTGTCACATTGGAGTCTCGGAGAATGCGGACGAGAGCCGAGCAGCAAAGGATGATGAAGAGTCAAAAAAACACAGGCACTACATTTACTTTTTTAACTCTGAACTACGGAGCACTAACGTTTCAGTAGTCTAAACACGGAACACTCTACGTGTTGAGGTTATACGCAACTTGCAGTCAGGGGGGGGCATTCGGCAGGTGCGCAGATCATAACTTTTTTGCGACTTTGGCGCATGACGTCATGAAATTCCACTTTTAACTTTGTTTAGATGGCTGTCTTTTTGTGAATTGTTTTATTTTTTAGTGTTATAACTTTTTTTCTTTTTTTTTTTCAAAATGCTGAATGATTGTGCTGTAGCAACGTGTTCCAACAATACTAGGCAATCAGGCAAGTCTTTTCACCGGTTCCCGAAAAACCCAGAAATTAAGAAACAGTGGGCAGTCCTTTGCAGACGATTAGATTTGAACTTTAATCCTGATATCTCATCTAAATTTACCAGTGTCGTCCGTAAGTAAACAAACATCTACTTCTGACTCAAAAAGTGAAACATCTAGATAATGTAGGAGTGAAAAGCGTGAAATACGTAAACGTGCCATGTGTCACATTAATGAGATTTCTCCCAAAAAGAAGAAAAGTGATTTTTCAGCTAATACAGAAGAAGTTGATTGTAATGAATGCATTCTCTTACAGAAAAAAGTTTCTGAATATGAATCCAAAGTCCGTGCTGATGCAAGTAAAACATTTGAAAAGTAAAAACATTCATTTGAAAAAACGAGTTACTAGATTGCTATCAGATAATCACCAGCTAAAAATGAATGAAAAAAAAAGAAGAAAAAATGCTGTGAAAGAAGAAATGGAAAGGATTTGTCATCCAGTATTATCCAAGAGTTTATTTCCCCTGGTCCATCATTAAGGTGATTACATGTTTCTTTCACAGCTATTTATTCTATGGGACAGTGCGGTTTAAATTCATACACTCCAAATATACCAGCAGCAACTGTTTTGGACAAGACAGACTACATGCCAATGACAGCTTTTAAAAAGGTGAGATTTAAAATGCAAGAAAAAGAATTATTTTCTTATATTATTATTTATACAATAATCGCATTTCGCAACAGGGGCGATTTAGCGACGAATCAGTTACTTAATATACAGTATAATAATTAACTATTTTGCTTAATATACAGCATAGAAATTAATTATTTTCTTGTAGAGTATCCGGTTTATTAGAACTCGACCAGTCCTACAACTTTACTTCATGACATTTTTCGCTAAAACATTTCCCTTACGAGTTATTTCAAGGGTGTCCGCTTTATCCGGATCATCTTGTAAAATTTTTTACAGGATAATTCTGATTTTTAAGAGAGTATTTAATGAAAAAGTCAGCCAGGCAGGGGCTGCATAAACTAAGCAGATTTTCCACGTGAAGTTTTACAATAGAGAAATCTGCCTAATAATAACAGTAGTAGGAAGGTATCTCTAAACCTTTTCACGAGGAACAAACAATTATAGAAACGGCCGCACTAGCTCTCGGCGGAAAGTCGCGAACATAGCCGACTCCTGCCGACCACTCACACAATACAAATGCAAATATCTCGGTTAATATGCAAGATACAGAATAAATCTATATAACAATATTTATAGTAAATGTAATTTGCAATAAGATTAATTCTATACAATTTTTCGATCCGACGCATAATAACGGAGATAGTTCGAATTTTCAAAAATCTCCCCTCTAAAACCCCCTCCCGCTGGTCCGATTTCAGCCATTAACGAACTTGATGTTCCTTTTTACATAAAACGATTAGACAAATAACAAACAAAAACAATTCCTTTGAAGCGCAAATTAAAAATGTTAATTATAATTGTGGTGATTTTATATAGGTTATTAGAGTTTGAAATGGTCTTTTATCTTTAGTCCGGTATAAGGGGGGGGGCAGAGGCGTACCCATTCTGTATGATAGGATATTCTGTGTCCTCATTATACTTATTTTTGACCTTTTATCGTTTTTTTTTTTTTTTTTTTTTTTTTTGTCAAGTTTCCAGACTGGAGGTAATTTAGCATGTGATCTCTGGATTAGAACGGAATCATCTAGCTCAGTAACCCGCTCGACCATCACCGGTCCCCTTGCATGTGATTACATTCACGCGAGTTATATTAACCTATTTAGCTTTTTAAAAAAAACGTTTATTGTAAAAATACACAAATTTATATATTTATATAAATATTATAATATTAATATAATCATGTGTACCTCAATATTCATAATACAAGATTACTTAGGGGCCTAAATAGACTTGTATTATGAATATTGAGGTACACAGATGCTATAAAAATAATAATATTCCTAGCAAATTCCGTTGATGAATGCGACCCATAGATTGTTAACTGGTCTAATTCGAGTTTGGTAACGATTAAACAAAAATTGAGACCGCTAGAGCGTTAACAGACAAATATCTATATATAATTTTGAACGGACCTCATTTTCGTCATCTCCTGGATAGGATCGATGGACATTTGAAGAAATCTTTCGAAACTCGCGTCATGAGTACGACCTCAATAGCTGATTTCCCTTAAGGGAAATCTGCTAAAATTGAATTGTGGCGTCCCACCTACATGTATCTGTGGGGAGTGATCGATGCTCACATCAAGGCCTTCCTAATTATACTATCATCATGCAAATTTCTTAAGTGAGTATCATCTTCCTTTAATGAGATGTGGAAGCACGAAAACCGCAGTAAATGGGCAGGTTGACTCACAAGGGCCACCCTCCCGATTTGAACGCAACTTTTTCAGTGTGTTGTACCTAATGAAAAACAAATTCGGTTAAAGCGAGAGAACGTACTTTCCACGCGTTCGTTAGGAGACTAAACTGCCCCCGTTTGATTGAACAGAATCGCAAAATATCATCTAGAGAGGATTATATTAAAATTCATTCTATTCGTCAACACTATTGTCATACCCAATAAAATTGTTGACTTGATGATAGAAATATACGTCCGTGATCCAAGGCAAGACATAATGAAAATATAGCCCTAAAGTATAAAACTATTAAAGAATATTTTTATGTCTAAAGCTAGAAAATTTTAAATGTCTTTATTAATTGTAAAATAAATTAATTACAAATAATCGAGTAAAGCTAAATAAAACCGTTTAAAAATATTATCAATATAACCGCATTATTGTTGACAGTTGTTATCTACTTATGTATTCAATTAATAGTAATATATTTCTTCTATAACCAATTATACTTTTGACAGAAAGCATTCGAATTTTCTTTAAATATATGGAACACGTTAAAAATTAAATGCTAATAATTAAAAACAACTTCTTATTTATTTATTAATATTAAATAAACGTCCTAGAAACAAAAAGTAAATGAAGAAAAAAAAATCCGGAAAAAATAGTCGCTCCGGGCGAGATTCGATCGAACTTGTGGATACACAGTGAAGACTCTACCACTGAGCCACCCATTCAAGTTACAATACTTAACAACTCCAATCAATAACATTTTAGAAGATTTCCCTTAAGGGAAATCAGCTACTGAGGTCGTACTCTTGACGCGATGACGAATGTGTGGTCGGCAGGAGTCGGTTATGTTCGGGACTATCCGCCGAGAGCTAGTGCGGCCGTTTCCGCAACTATTCGTCCCTAATGAATAGGTATAGAGATACCCTGCTACTACTGTTATTATTACGCAGATTTCTCTATTGTAAAACTTCACGTGGGAAATCTGCTTAGTTTACGCAGCCCCTGCGGGACGGACTTTTATTTTTAGACGAACGCGTAAAATGTTCTCTCGCTTTAACCGATTTTTTTTTTTCATTAGGCACTACTCACTGAAAAAGTTTCGTTCAAATCGGTGGGGGGAAGGCCGTGCACGCCCTTGTCAGTACTATATACAAATAAGAGTTGTTAGAAAAGCAGTATTTGATTTCCTTTTTATTTGTTTGAATTGTCATTCTAGTAGGCCTTTCTTCTCAGGATTGACTTTATCTATACAAGTGTCAACAAGAAGAATTCGATTGGGATAAGTTCGAATGGAATCTTTCCGGTGAGTACCAAAATTCAATTTCAAGCATCTTTTATAATCCTAAGGGCAATCTTAGATTTTTTTCATCTGATTTACCTCCCTTTTGGAAATATCCCAGAAGAGAGGTAAATCATTACTTTTTCTTACTTCTTCTTCATTCGTAATTCTTTTCGATTTCCAATTGGCACTTCATTATTTCCCGTATATGATTGTAACATCCAATTACAATGTCTAAATTTTATTCTATCAGTACATATATAAGCGAATAATCTCACGAATTATTTTTGCTATACCTCACTGAGTATTAAACGTTTCATTAATCACTAAAGATCATATTAGGTAATGGCTGAAATCTGCCTTGGGGAGGAGGGAATGGTATTTATCTATTAGCGGGAAGACACCCATTTAAAGACGATTATTAAATCGTATTAAAAAACTGCTTTATTATTTAAAATAACACTTCTAGAATTTATTTGAATGACAAAATGTTAAATTAGAGTTAGTCCAAAACTGGACGATATCGCGAAGCAACTGCATAAAACGGTCGTCCCTGGCCGTCGTCTGCAAGGTAGCTGTCCAAAGTGGTGTAATAATAAACAATCACCAAGTGGTGATATTAAATACCAGTGGTGTTAATAAACACCAAGTGTTGTTAATAAAGGATCCCTCATTTTCTGAAAAAAGTAATTGCCAAATAGCGATTACTCGGTTTTGAGCCAGTAAATATTTTATCTGTAAATAATGTGTAGCCTCCTGCTAACCATTTTAAAATTTAAAAATGCTAGAGTGTTATTAATTGAGGTCGTACTCATGACGCGATTTTCGGAAAATGTCTTCAAATGTTTGTGTGTGTGTGTGTGTGTGTGTGTGTGTGTATGTACACACACACACACACACAAACATGCTTTCAGTAAAGCTCTAGGAGTCACATTTTTCGTTGTCGGTTCAAATTAGTGGGAGGAGGGATTTTGAAAATACCAGTTATTATATGTTGGATGTAGACATACAGATAAACTTTTATATTGCACTACCAAGGAGATGATGAAAATGAGGTCCGTTCAAAATTATATATATATATATATATATATATATATATATATATATATATATATATATATATATATATGACTGTTAACGCTCTAGCGGTCGTAATTTTTGTTTGATCGTTACCAAGCTCGATATTTACTCGTTTTATGCAAATGAAAAATCAAGTTCGTTAATGGCTAAAATCGGACAAGTGGGAGAGGGGGGTGGTTAGAGGAAGGATTTTTGAAAAATCGAAATATCCTCATTACTATACGTCGGATTGAAACATTGTATAGAACTAATCTTATTGGAAACTAGCTCAGATACCCGGCTTCGCCCGGGAATTCATTTGAGGCTGGATGGCGATTGTATTTTTTTGGCAAGGCTTTACTTTGCACAATATTTTTACATTTACCCTTCCCAGTGTTTAGTATAAATACCGTTTCTGTGGATTTGTTAATAATAAAATTATTTTTTTATTTAAGACTTCACTGTCCTCCACATTGTCATATTTCCCGTTTCCTGTGCATTATGCATAGATTTGAATTATTACAAAATATTATAATAATATATTATAATTAGAATTAATTATTCCAGGTGAGGTACCTGGTAGCTCATATTGAAAAGAATTGTTGAGCAAATTTCTCTAAATAACAAAATAAACAACTTTTGTTAAGTGCATATTTGCCGAAACCCCAACTACACCATCACTACATACTTTTAATTTCAGGTCTTCCTTATAACCCCCACTCCCGCCCGTCCCTAGAAATGTTAGTATCGCTTTTTATAAGGAAGGCTTAGTGCTAATACACATACCGAGTTTTATATATTTCGGTTAGGTCTTTTGTCCCAAATAAAATTGTTCACTTCCGCTATAGGTTTTAGCGTATATCTCGTTTATAATTCGGTATACGAAAAAAGTGTATATAACAAAAATTACTCTAAATAACAAAATAAACAACTTTTGTTATGTTCATATCTGCCGAAAAACCAATAGGAAAAGGAATATCGCTATTTTTAATTTCTGCCTTCCCTTATAACCCCCACTCCTGCCCGTCCCTACAAATGTTGGTATGGCTTGTTATAATTAAAGCGTTAGTGCTAATACATATACCGAGTTTCAATTTATTTCGGTTTGGTCTTTTGCCCCAAATAAAGTTGTTCACTTCCGCTACAGGTTTTAGCGTATATCTCGTTTATAATTCGGTATACGAAAAAAGTGTATATAACAAAAGTTACTCTAAATAACAAAATAAACAACTTTTGTTATGTACATATTTGCCGAAAAACCAATAGGAAACGAAATATCGCTATTTTTAATTTCAGGCTTCCCTTATAACCCCCACTCCTGTTCGCCTCAAAGGATATTAATATAGCCTATAGTCTAAGTTGGGTTAGTAGTAATATACATACCAAGTTTCATAAAATTCGGTTCAGCCGTTTATGCGTGTAAATAAACAAACAAACAGACACCAAAGAAACAAAATGCAGTTATGGTATCTGTGACATGTGAAACGAAAAGTTATCGTGAAATTTCGCGAAAAAAATCAATGTACAGACAGAGGTTACAATTTTATATATATATATATATATATATATATATATATATATATATAGATTAAATGTACTTTAAATGTTGTTATATACATTTACTCTAATCTTGAGTATTAACCGAGATATTTGCATTTTTAACTTTTCAGTCTTCGGCAAACCTCCACTTCTACTAATGTCACATAAATAATATTCTGTTAAATAATGAACCACAATATTCGAAGCTTAAATACCAAATATTGTTTTCAAGAGACATTTATTATACGAGATACATGCAAATATGTTCTGGTGACCCTCCCCCGTCTTAAGATTCAGATATATCTCATTAACTGTTCTTCTTTCCTGTCTATATTCTCTCTAATCAGCGCTGTGATGTTGGCTGCCCTGCTTGTTTACAATTCAGACGCTTTCCGTTGTATATATTATTAGCTTGTAAATTCTGAAAGATTTCTTTTTACCGTTTGTATTTAATCGCTTAACATTCCAGGTTGTGTTACCAGTATATAGATTTACCTGTTGTAAACCTTCCGGTAGGAAATCTGCTTAGTTTACGATGTCCCTGCGTGACGGACTTTTTTTTTATTTGTTGACATGCAAATTTATAAATGAATGACACGCTTTATAAATATTCATATAAAAAGATATTTATGACAAATATTCATATATTTCATTTAATAACTTTGAAAGCAATTATCTTATGCATAAAAACGTCCGTCATACCTGGAGTTCTTTAATTTAATAGATTTGATACATTCGGGCAGAGCGTTAAAGAGATTACTCCTGAAAATGATACGCTTTTTTCTATATATTTATGTTAGCGGTTGAGGGCTTGAAGCATATTCTTGTATCTTGTTTTATGATTGTGTGTTACACTATTTTTGCAAAACAAGTTCATGTTTTGTTTCACAAACAATATTGTTTGGTGCTTTATGTCTCTCGCACAATCTTATCATTTATGATCACGGAAGTTTGGAATGGTTGGATACAGGAACATATCACGAGATGAATTTTTTAAATACATTGCCTTATATTAACACTATTTAATGTTGTGTTTTAATGATAAAATAAATAATATGTATTGAATAACCTAAACACTATAATAGATTAAATAAAAGCGTATATTGTGATCGATTTGATACATAAAATTATGATAGGAGTATGATTTAGAATAGCAACTGTGTTATCTCACCGAATGACAATGGCAATAGTAATTTATGTTTGTCGATAACAGATTTGCATTAGCCGTCTTGGTTCCACCTAGCACGAATTGGAGGGCTTACTCCGAATACTTAAGAACCCGAAACTTTAACTCTCAATAATCAGAAACATACTCATATTCAACAAAATGATTATTTATGATATTGTTACGTTTTTATTACCAAAACCAGTAATAAACGTTGTTAATAAGAGTTCTTTTGGATTACAAAATTAAATAATCACAAGTTTCACAGTTTTTTTATCACTGCACAATTTATTTCACAATGCACAATACACTTGGTAATTATTCTTAATTACTACTCACAGTATACACTGATAGCGTCACTGTTTTTCCGATTACACCAATAATTCACTCACGGTCGCTGAAGTACACCAAAAGACGGCACCGCACTGTCCTTTACTTCGCGCCACTGCACTGTCTTAAACACGGCACTAAACAGTTACTTACAGTCACGGTCTGTTTTTATAAAAACACTTTACCGCACTCCACTAAGTCGCACTGTACGCATATATGAGCACTTGAGAAGAAAACTGACTCGCTCGCGGCTGGCCGGTTCTTTATATAAGTCGTCGGCATACATCAAAGGGGAATTGGCTGGGCCCTTCCACGTCTTGACTGGACGGGTCTAGTAGGAGCTCGACCCTCTGTCGGCTTCTTTGATCTAAATACGCGACTCTCTCTCTGAAGGATTATTCAAGTATTTAATTTTCGCAACAATAAGCAATTCTCATTTGAAACTATTTACTCATATGCACCTATAATTTATACTTTATAATACTCATCCAGCTTATCCTCGTGAACATATACTAAAAAGAATCCCTATAAAAGATCAAATTTGGGGTAGCCATTCCTCATATATTAAAACTGCATTCATAATAACATCAGTGTTGGCAAAATAGTTTGATTAATTTTATATTCAACTTAGAAAAAGAAGAAACCTATCCTTGCAATAATCTACCTTTCCAAACATTTTAAATGCTGGAATTAAAATTGATCTAGATAATTAAATCAACAGCCGAGGACCTGATAATATCTTATATGTTCTCTGATAAGAGTATTGGTGTTTATAATTATATTATACTTACTATAATGAGCAAACTAATAAATAGTTCTTAAGCCGGCCGTGGTCTATACTGCCTGCAAACGTCAATATCCTTATGTGAATAAAAAGTCCGTCACGCAGGGGCTGCGCAAACTAAGCAGATTTTCCACATACCGCTATGACACAATACTGATCTCATGTATGCATATAATCTCTATTTCTAAATAATAATCCCATGAGTGGATGTGGGTTTACTGAAGTCTGAAAACAAGAAAGTACGAATAAATCGCTTAATATTTGAGTTAAGTAAAAGTGTAGAGAGCTACAAGCGTAGAGTATCAATAGTTCAACAAGATTAGCTATATAGTATTTTTGATATTTTGAATTTTCCAATAATTCCCTCTAAATCCCTCTATTCCATGTTTAACTGGTAACGTCCAATTATAAAAATATATTTAAATTTACATAATTTGGAGGGCATCATATTTATCACCTCAAAGGCAGGGTCGAAAGAAATTTAATGTAAATGCAATGTATGTTAGTTTTAAGGAAATTGATCGAAAATCGCGAAATGAGCATAATCTCAATAACTATTATTTATAATATTTAGTTTCGTATTGTTACTGTTTATTAACTTTCTTAGAGTCGTGAATCATATTCTACTGGGGGAATAGATATTTATTTAGGGACGAGCTCATTAAATAATTTCCTTCATCCCACGTGGCTAGAAAAGAATGGTAACCTATAGATAACCCGATTTGGTTAGCATTAGTAGCATAAAGTAGACGTTAATGAATAACTTATTAACGTTCACTTTGCACTCCAGAAGCTAATCGGGACGAGTTATCTACAGGTTACCACACTTTTCTTGCCAGGGTGGGACTCAGCAATTTATTCAGTAAGTTCGTACCTAAATAAATTTCTATTCTCCAAATAGGAACCGAATCCATGACTAAGTTTATCAAGTTTATTACAAAGGAAGCCTGAAATGAAAAATCGTGATATTTCGCTTCAAATTGGGGTTTCGACAAGGATGCTATTAACAGAGGTGTTTATTTTGTTATTTAGAGTAACTTTTCTTAAATACACTTTTGTCGAACAACAAAGTATAAACGTGATATACTCTATAACCTATGCATAAACCGATTGATAAGTGCTCATTAAGCTTTATTTCATAATGGCATATTCTGTCAGATGACGATAATTTTTTTTAGAAGTATTACACGGGTTAGTGTGAAGCTTATAAATCTCCCCCTAACCTAAGCTCCAACGGTTTCTTATTTTATGAATACAAAAATTCTTATATTATGTGAACAAAAAGTAAATACTATTATTAAATTAATATGTTGTTCAAATACATATCCGTCGACTAAAAACAAAGAACTCGAAATTGTTAAACGAACTGTTAGATAAAAATACCGGAAGTCCAACAGGAACTGTTTGATAAAAATACCGGAAGTAAAAAAAGTTGGAAAAGACAAAGAGTAGGCCTCTAACAATCTCTTTGGTTATTGTTTACCATCATTTGATTGGGCTCAAGCCTGACTTAGTTGTTTGTGACAGTTTCCCGCCTACAACTAAGAACCCGGAGAGCGAACAGCTAAACTTCTCGGGGAAAATTAAACTAATACTGCATCGTTTGCATCTTTCTTCAACTTGCGTAACCTTTGAAAACTAATAATTAACATCCTTCTGTGCGGCTTCTCCAAGTTATAGGAACGCCTACTCTATCCCTTTGGCTGATGAAAGTTTGAAATATCGCTTTGATTTTGTATAACTTAGCATTAGTTTTGATTAGAACAATGTCGTATTGGGTTAATTGAGTTTTAGCAGATTTCCCTTAAGGGGAATCAGCTATTGATGTTGTACTCATGACGCGATTTTCGAAATTTTTCTTCAAATGTCCATCGATCCTACCCAGGAGATGACGAAAATGAGGTCCGTTCAAAACTGTCTATATATCTCTATATAGATATATTATATATATATATATATATATATATATATATATATATATATATCCATCAATCTATATATTTGTCTGTTACCGCTCTAGCGGTCACAATTATTATTTAATCGTTACCAAACTCGATATTTAGTCATTTTATGTAAAAAGAGAGATCAAGTTCGTTAACGGCTGAAATCGAACCAGTGGGAGGGGGGGGTTTAGAGGGGAGGTTTTTTGAAAATTCAAAATATCTCCGTTACCATACGTCGGATCAAAAAAATATATGTATAGAACCAATCCTATTGCAAATTAAATTTACTATAAATATTGTTCTATACATTTATTCTCTATCTTCAATATTAACCGCGATATTTGCATTTTTATTAAATGTGGGCCGATAACGAACGTTTCAGGCCAAAAGCTAGGTTCGGCCCCTAACTGTTCGTGCTCCTCGTATAGAGATTTCTCTATTATATAGCTTCACGTGGGAAATCTGCTTAGTTTACGCAGCCCCTGCGTGACGGGCTTTTTCATTTAGCACGTGGGTTGGCACAGCACTCCAATTAGTTATAACTCTTTAGATGTACTTTCCTTCAGGTTGAAACCAATCAGGTTAACTATCCGTTTTAACAATCATAGAACTACTACACTCTTTTAGCAGATTCCCCTTAAGGGAAATCAGCTATTGAGGTCGTACTCATGACGCGAATTTCGAAAAATTTCTTCAAATGTCCATCGATCCTGCCCAGGACATGACGAAAATGAGGTCCGTTCAAAATTATATATATATATATATATATATATATATATATATATATATATATTTGTCTGTTACCGCTCTAGCGGTCGCAAATATTATTTAATCGTTACCAAACTCGATATTTAGTCGTTTTATGTAAAAAGAGAGATTAAGTTCGTTAATGGCTGAAATCGGACCAGTGGGGGTTTAGAGGGGGAATTTCGAACATTCGAAATATCTTCGTTATTACGCGTCGGACCGAAAAATCATAGAACCAATCTTATTGAAAATTAAATTTACTAATGTTCTATACATTTATTCTCTATCTTGAATATTAACCGAGATATTTGCGTTTGTATTGTGTGTGTGGTCGGCAGGAGTCGGCTATGTTCGGGACTATCAGCCGAGAACTAGGGCGGCCGTTTCCGTAACTGTTCGTCCCTCGATAGGTTTAGAGATTCATTACTACTACTGTTGTAATTATGCAGATTTCTTATTGGAAAACTTCACATGGGAAATCTGCTTAGTTTACGCAGCCCAGGGACTTTTTTTTTTTTTAGTAGATTTACCTTAAGGGAAATCGGCTATGAGATCGTGCGATTATGTCGTAGTTCATGACCCATTCCTCGTCCCCTTCTCATTTATTTATTTTTCCTAGAAAATAAATTTGTTATTTATTTAAATTAGAAATGTAAACTAGAAGAACATTTCCGTTATTTAATTTGTATAATGTATTATTTAAACGAAGTCATGCTGAATTGGCACAGGGAGTGATAGCGGAAAATATAGGGATCAAACTCTTTGGTTAAGATAATAAATTATTTTATTTCCGATATCTTCATGCTATTGAAACAAATATGTACCATAGTAACAATTAGACGTTAATGGTAATGTCATTATGGAAAAAGACAATATCCGTTTAAACTTGATATGATTTAAAGTATTACTTCATTTGCAGGGAGGGCTACGATCTCTTCCCCTCTTTTCTTTTATTCTCTTATATTTTTGAATATAAATGAAATTATTTTTAGGGTAATACTATTATTTAATTCCATCAGGTAGATAAATTATGAAAATAATATTTTGAATCAATAATTTAAGGAAAACAACGGTGATAGCACTCATGCTGGAGCGGAAGGTGACCGGAGGTTAAAACAGTTAATTGAGTTGACTTATTTCCTGTGAAATACTGGCATTACTCGAAGTGATTTCTACTGAGATTTACTATTACCGATATAATCTAATTTACAAAACTATGCTTAAACTACTTATATCTGCTTGGATTGGTTTTTGACAGGAAATAAGTTTCATTATAGATGACATTTAATTGTAATAAATGCTATCCATGATTATAATATGAAATATTCAAAAAGTGGAGAGGGATAGATTAGCAACACCTTTTTATTTATTCTTCAAAACTACAATTTCTATTCTACTATTACCCAAAAGATACTCTTTAGGATTGGCTATTTCAGAAAAACAATACGTCGTGGAGGGAAGTGTAATTGAACACTTCAAGTCTTGATATAAAAATACCATTATTAGTCAGTCAACAGTGATTTTCCGGGTACCTTAGCTAGTATATATAAATATATATATATATATAATATATATACTAGCTCAGATACCCGGCTTCGCCCGGGAATTCATTTGAGGCTGGATGGTGATGGTATTTATTGGGCAAGGCTTTACTTTGCACAATATTTTGACATTTACCCGTCCCAGTGTTTTGGGTTAATACCCGTCGTTTCTGTGGATTTGTTAATAATAAAATTTGTAAATTCAGGCTTCCCTTATAACCCCCACTCCTGCCCGTCCCTAGAAATGTTAGTATAGCTTATTATAAGGATGGCGTTAGTGCTAATACACATACCGAGTGTTTTATTTAGTTCGGTTAAGTCTTTTGTGCCAAATAAAATTGTTGACCCCCGCTATAATGTTTAGCGTATAACGCCTTTATACTTCGGTATACGACGATATAGTATATAACAAAAGTTTCTCTAAATAACAACATAAACAACTTATGTTATGTGAATATTTGACCAAACCCCAATAGGAAACGAAATATCACTATTTTTAATTTCAGGCCTCCCTTATAACCCACACTCCTGCCCGTCCCTAGAAATGTTACTATGGCTTATTATAAGGAAGGCGTTAGTGCTAACTCACATACCGAGTTTGGTTTACTTCGGTTGAGTTTTTGTGCCAAATAAAATTATTGACTTCCACAGTAGTTTTTAACGTTATACTCATTTATACTTAGGTATACGACAAAAGTGTATGTAAAAAAAGTTACTCCAAATAACAAAATAAACAACTTTTGTAATGTGCATAATTGCCGAAAAACGAATAGAAAACGAAATATCGCTATTTTTAATTTCTGGCTTCCCTTATAACCCCCACTCCTGTTCGTCTCAGAGAATATTAACATAGCCTAAAGTCTAAGTTGGGTTAGTAGTAATATACATTCCAAGTTTCATAAAATTCGGTTCAGATGTTTATGCGTGAAAAGGTAACAAACAAACAAACAGACACGAAAGAAACAATATGCAGATATGGTGTCTATGACCGGTGAAACGAAAAGTTATCGTGAAATTTCGAGAAAAAAATCAATGTACAGACAGAGGTTACAATTTTATATATATATATATATATATATATATATATATATATATATATAAATTGTTATTACATAGCAGATATACCTGGTTACTCAAGATTTATAATACAACCTGGGTATCTATTTATTTTGTGCTTAAGTTTATTTTTGTAAAAGCTATCCGATTGATAATGGCGAGTTTCACAGTACTACAATCCTGTGCAATAGTCACAGCTTACATTGCACGCCAAACATGCATCTTAAGTCGGAATTTATTGGATCCTTCACTTTATAAATGAAGGCCCTAACGAGTTAGCTGCTTGAGAACGCACCGAGTTCCAGGAACATCCTGGAGCAGAACTTAGACTATTATGGAAGTCAAGCGGTCGACTGGAGGGGTGGAACAGTAGTACTTCACAGTCTCAGCCACACTCCTCTACACGCTCTTACTGTTATAGATAACGCCCAGGCTCTCCTTATCTTTTGCAAGTCCCAAATCTGAGTTTTAGCGTGGCTTTGAGAGTAAGTTTCATAAGATTTCCTTCAAGGGAAATCAGGAATTAAGGTTGTCCTCATGACGCGATTTTCGAAAAGAAGGCGAAATCCAGAAGAGGAGGAATTTTGGACGTATGTGCGTTTCACGAAATACTAAATATCAAGTCCATTAACGGCTAAAATCGAATAGGGGGTGGATTTAGAAAATTCAAAATATCCCCATTAATATAGGTCGGATCGAACAACTGTAAAGAACAAATCTCCAAACTTAATACCTTATAAATGTTGATTCATTTACTTTTAGAAAAAATTTCCCTTAAGGGAAATCAGCTCATGTTGTACTCATGACGGAATTTTCGAAATTTTTCTTCAAATGTCCATCGATCCTACCTAGTAGATGACGAAAATGAGGTCCGTTCAAAACTGTATATATATATATATCTATATATATATTTGTCTATTACCGCTCTAGCGGTCGCAATTTTTGTTTGATCGTTACCAAACTCGATATTTAGTCGTTTTATGTAAAAAGAAAGATCAAGTTCGTTAATGGCTGAAATTGGACCAGTGGGAGGGGGGGGTCTAGAGGCGAGGATTTTCTAAAATTTGAAATATTTCCGTTACTATACGTCGGATCGAAAAATTGTATAGAGTCAATCTTATTGCAAATTGAATTTATTATAAATATTGTTATATACATTTATTCTCTATCTTGCAAATTAACCGAGATATTTGCAATTTTATGAAATCGGGGCGGCTAACGGATGAGAGCGAGTTTCCCGCCAAAAGCTAGGT
Organism: Riptortus pedestris; assembly: GCA_019009955.1. Taxonomy (NCBI): domain Eukaryota; kingdom Metazoa; phylum Arthropoda; class Insecta; order Hemiptera; family Alydidae; genus Riptortus; species Riptortus pedestris. Next base: position 232,893,349 of record CM032228.1, read on the forward strand.
CGGCCGTTTTCTTAACTCTTCGGCTCTCGTGAAATTTCTCTATTGTAAAACTACACGTGGGAAATCTGCTTAGTTTACGCAGCCCCTTCGTGACGGACTTTGTTTCTGTATCTTGAGTATTAGCCGAGATATTTGAATATTTTTGATTTCTTTCTACTTCTACTCATGTCATATTAACAATAAGTTTTTACATCATGAACCACTTCATTTGAAGCTTAAATACTAAATATTGTTTCCGTTGAACTTTTTCTGTGCAAATGTTTGATGTGTAACGTCGACATTTAAGAACACCACACACGACATTTAATCGTTTCATGGGAAACTAAAGATTATATTACTTTAGCTAATGGCTGAAATAGGCCTTTGAAGGGGTGAAATTTAGAGTGGAATAATTGAAAATTCAAATTATCTCCGTACTATAAGTTGTGCATCTTAAAAAGGTCTATAAATTATTTTGTACGACATTTTACGGTCCTATGCGTTGGAACAGAGATATAGTAAATCGCTTTCAAATGAAAAAATTTTAAATGATGTGCACATTTTGTTTATTTTACTTTATACGAGAACTAGAAAGTCACGTGGTGTTCACATAAGACTTCTTAATTGTAGGATTATTTTTCTATGTTTTTAATATAATGTACAAGTGATTGGGATTTTGTGATGACCGCTATAATTTAGGACATCACATTTTCTGTTCCTATCTCACACAGTACTGGCGGCAGAACAGGAGGCTGACCATACAGAACCCTCAGAAAGAGGGCAGCTTATTTTGTTTTTTATTAAATGCGTATACACAATATATGTATACATTTAGGGAACCTACCTTTTTGGGCGTATTCTGATTAATGCGTTACTAAAAAGTCTCTTGTCGGGGGGGGGGGGCTCTTTACAATAAAACTATATAAACAAGTCTTGCAATTTAAGTTGTATATTTTTTAAATATAAAGTCTTATTTACAATGGGTCCTAATTAAGAGAGAAATAAAGAATTCAATATGAAATGATGTAATTAATCTGCGTGCGATTCCAGCTCTTTGCAAATCTGTTATGGAAATTTTATTTTTCTACCAAGCTAAAATATAGAGAATTAAATGCAAAAATATGTTAAACTGCTTTAGCTCAACTTGCTTAAGATGTATTAGCTGTGGCTTTATCTGAAGGTTGTCTCTAATTTAGGGAGGGGATGGGGATGTAGGGAAAGACATTAATTATCCCCTTAAATCTCAGGTATTTTGTAATTAAAATTTCCAACCACATTCATTTCTAAAGTGTGAGCAATAATAATTTTTCAAAGATGTGCTACAGTATTGGCCCATCGAGAAAAAGCTCTAAACTCCTCTCTATACAGAAGCTCTTGAATCTAAGTAATGTCCGTCACGCAGGGGCTGCGAAAACTAAGCGCAGTTTCCACGTTCGCTGATACGATTTAATCTGATGTCAGCCCTACAGAAAAAAAAAACAGTAATGAGTATGAACCAATTAAATAACAATTTATTAAAAAAAAAAAAAAAGAAGAATATTTGAGTAATGAAGTTCCTGAATCAGGGGTAGTGTAAACTAAGCAGATTTCTCATGTGGTGGTATAATACACTTGTGATCTCATTTCACCACATATTCTGTATTTATATTTAAAAAAAACCGAATAATAAAAGAGGGGAGGTGCTACTGAAGCCAGAAAACAATAAAGTACGAAGAACTCTTTTATTACACGAGTTACGTAAAACTGCATAGTTGGACAAATGTAGAGCATCACTAGTTGAACACGATTTGTTATATAATACTTTTCGATGCGACTCATAGTAAGGCGAATATTTTGAGTTTTCAAATTTTCCCCTCTCTATCACCCCTCCTCGATTTCGGGGCTGATCTCAACCATTAATTAATATACTCTTTAGTGTCGAATGAAATAGTTGAGTATGGTATAGAACCTGTAAACATTTTACTAACTCAACTCAATAAAAGTTACTCAAACAATAAAATTACAACGAAAACAATATTTGGTATTTAAGCTTGTAATAAAGTAGTTCATGATATAACAGCATGCTTAAAATATGACCAGAGCGGGGGTTCTCTGAAAGCTGAAAACGAAAAAAAGAAATCCAAATATCTGGATTAATATTCATGGTAGAGGAAATATGAACATAACAACATTGATAAGCAATTGAATGTACAATGCGTTAGATTCTATACATTTTTCTAATATGAAATATAATAAGGGAGGTGTTTCGATTTTGCGAAACTATGTGTTTTTTAGTAATGGCGGTTTCCCCTTTTTTTTCTGTGATATATACATATTTTACGTATAATATAAGTTTTAAATAGTATTATAATTTCGATTTTTATATTGTACTAAAATCTTGTGTTATTTTGCGGCTAATTGAAATAACTTTGTGTGCTTCACATTAAAGGGTTATTTTTGGTGTTAACAAACATTGATGAAAGAGCCCATAGTCTGATAGTTAATTTTGTTTTATTTAACTTATTGCGGACGAAAACAGCCTACCAGATTGATTCGTTCCTCTAGCAGTGCCCTTGGAATGGTACATAATAAATTGGGCTCTAGAAATAGAATACTAACAACATTTAGTCTTCAATTTAGAACGACCATTGTATACAACAAACGTACGAATAATTGAAATTAGAATCATTCTGAAACATTATTGAGAAATACGACAAAGAGTTAAAAGAGAGCTAAAACATTTAGCTCCAAACGGCTCTGGAGTCCTATTAAAAACTGGTCGAATTTCAAAGGGTTTCGGCACAAACGTTTTAATAATCCGAATATTTCAGTGAAAAGAGAAAGACTGGGATGTTAGTCAGCTTATCAATAATCAGATATTGTAGTAATATTAAACTCAAAGTTGGACACTTCAATAGCTCAAATCTCTGGGATTCTCGGTAAAGCTTTAGAGACTGAATAGCTAAAGCTCCCAATCAAGTATTTGGAGCTTAAATTTCAAAAGGCTCACTACTGTCTGTCAAGGGTGCTTGGGTGTTCAGAGAATCAAGTTCTCACCGCCCAAACATACGTTTTAGCTTTCATGAAGCGAATTTCGAAAAATGTATTCAAATGTTCATCGATCTTACCTACGAGAGACGCAAATACTAGCCTTTAAGGATAATCACATATTGGGGTTGTACTCATGATGGTTTTTTTTAAAAAAAATGTCGTCTAATCATTCCAGGGGATGAAGAAAATCAGGTTTGCTCAAAACTATGTGTACATATATATATATATATATATATATATATATATATATATATATATATATATATATATATATATATAAATATATATCTGTTAACTATATACACTCAACCGCAAAAAAAACCGGACACTTCATTTTTGTCGTATTTTCTTTATGTGGGTATTCTAGTTATTACAGAGAATTTAGCGTCTAAGTCCATTGAACTAATCCCTTCAGGATTAGTAAATAATTAGATAAAACTCAGATTAGATTTATTTGTCGTGAAGTTGATCTATTGTAAACTGTAAGCAGTTTTTCACACATTTAAACATTTTTAATTATTAACCAAGCATTTTCTTTAATTAATGTTTTATTTTTATTTCAGTCCAGAATAATGGGTCTTTCAAACTTAGATGGAAGGCCAGAGCTTACGTTACATTGCCGAAACGCTTGGGGTAGCGAAGTCTACCATTCACTGTAATAAAAATGAAGAATAATTTTTTTTTAAATGTGTTAATTTATCTTTTTCTTTTTTTTAATTTTGTATTTTTTTGTAAATAATCAATAAAAATTATTCACTTTTGGCAGATTTTGTTTAAATAACCTATAGATTAAACAATTATTTTAAAAAAAAAGATTAATATACATATATATTAAGTATTTAACAAAATTATAAGACTAAATCTAAGTGTCCGGTTTTTTTTGCGGTTGAGTGTATATATTGTTGCGTGAAAGATTGGCAGAGAAGAGAGCTGCGTGTTTGATCTAATTAGGGTCATTCTAAGTAGGGCCGCTGGCAGAATCTAATTAAGGCCTTCCAGGAAGTTCTGGACCTTTCCTTGGCTAGGCCCTTCTACAGGTATATATAAGGGACTCTCACAGTACCCCACAGCCCGTTGCCGGGTAACGTACCTTAAGAGTTCTACATTTGCAACCAAAATAATCCACAAAACCCCCTTAAAATAGAACTCTCAGTTCAGCAGGAGGGGAACTGTCTGTACCGCCTCGCGTGGCTTGACGGCCCGCGCAGTTGCCAAAAAGCCGTGGTATGAGTATAATGGGCCTCAGATAAAAAAAGAAAAAAAGAAAAAAAAAAAAAAAAAAAAAAAAAAAAAAAAAAAAAACACCCACAGTTCAGTTGATGCTCTAAAGTGTTTTGCCGTGAAGAAAAGTGTTGTGCCGTGTCTGTAAGCAACAAATTTTTAGTTGGCACAAAAGACAGTACAGTGCCGCGAAGTAAAGGACCAGTGACCGTGAGTGAATTATTGGACTGTGTAACCTGAAGAACAATGACACTATCAGTGTAATTCTGTGAGTAGTAATAATTAACCAAGAGTATTGTGCATTGTGAAATAAATTGTGCAGTGTTAAACTGTGATACTTGTGTGTGTGTTTAATTTTGCAATCCAAAAGAACTCTTATTAACAACGTTTATTACTGGTTTTGTAATAAAAACGTAACAATATGTCTGATTTTAAGCATCCTCTAAAGCGAAAATAGCTATTGAGGTCGTATTTTTGGCGTGTTTTTCGAAAAATAATTTTATTATTAACATATCCACAGAAACGACGGGTATTAACCCTAACACTGGGACGTGTAAATGTCAAAATATTGTGCAAAGTAAAGCCTTGCCAAAAAAATACCATCACCATGAAGCCTATATATATATATATATATATATATATATATATATATATATATATATATATATTTACATACATTTGTCTATTAACGCTCTAGCGGTCGCAATTTTTGTTTGATCGTTAACAAACTGGATATTTAATATTTTATGTAAAAAGAAAGATCAAGCTCGTTAATGGCTGAAATCGGAGAGACCTTTATATACGAGATAAATGCAAATATGTTCTTTTGACCCCCCCTCTTAAATTTTTTGATTACTAACATTTGAGATAAGAATTATTCTGATTCATTATATATTCATAATTACAGTGATCGATATTGTTAATAGTTTTCAATAAATTTATATGTTATATTCTGATATATTTCAGTAATTGTTTTTCTTTCGGGTGAAGAGTATTACTATCTATCTGTTCAGCCCTGAGAGATTGGCTAACCTGTTAGTTTACAATTCAAACGCTTTTGGCTGGGAGGTTATTAAAATTGACCGTAATATTTCTCATTACCGTTTGCATTTATTCAATTAAAATTCACGTTCTTGCTAAGTGTTAATAATATGTAGTCTTATCTATTGCAGAACTTCACGTGGGAAATCTGTTTAGTTTACGCAGCCCCTTCGTGACGGAATTTTGATTACATTATAGTCGTTAACGAGTTTTATATTTGAAGCATGGAATGAAAATTGGACGAAAATTGATGAGTTTATGATCGCTCATTGATTAAAAAAAAATATCGTTTCTCATGAAAATATAAATATTACATCTTAGTTATAGTAGAAAAAAATGGAAAGAGTAAAATAAATAATTCAAAGTTTCTCCTTTACTACTTACAATTTGATAGACAAAATGTTATTTAATAAGCAGACTTGTTGAATATTTAATGCTGTATAAATGTTTTTGTTGTATGTTTTTTTTTCTCTATCTCAGATATTAACAGAGATTTTGTAAACTCCTTCGTCTACTCATCACACTTTAAGTAAGTAAAGTAAATTTTCTTTTCAATAAATTACATTAAAAATATTTCAGAAAGAGATAATAATTAACAAAGTGCTTGGTATATTCGAGTGGCGTACTATGCAGATTATAATAAAATATTCTTCTGTATAAACATTTAAATAATATTATAATAAAAATGTTTCATGATATGGCATAATGTTGATGCTGAACAGAAAAAATAATATTAATAGTAGAAGTGTTTCTGTTACAACAATAACTGGAGTTATGCACTAAACTCAAAACAAAGGGAGCAGCGATATCATTCAGGGCTCTTCTTATATTTCTAGAAGTTAATGTAATCTCCTCCATTTAGCTTGGCCATTACTTGATTACTGCTCAGAGTAATTCAACCAATCGCACGTTAATTATAAGCTTATATACCATGAATGTCTTATTCTTAGTTTAAATACAAATTATTGATTTCAACGGAATGTCGTATATACCTCTATCTTGCGAAGTTAATTTTATACAACTATTGTAATCCTTAATTCGAATATAAAGTAAGCTATAACTGTTCTATATGATTATTGATTTAAACTTGTGAACATATGATTAGTGTTTTTCTTTTGTTACCACATGGGTTTTTCTTGAGGTTATACTACTGTTAAGTTACACCACATTGTTTTCTGTGTTTACATTTTGAATTAAAAAGAACATTCATGTTATTAACATGTGCAGTTATTTAAGGAAACAATAATAACAAAATATCTATAACGAAATTTGTAGAACAACTGTAGGACATAAACTAAATAAAAGGTTAAAAAGGTTGTTTATGTAGAGTTGGTAGTTATGGGGCTTAAACAATTCAAAAGATCAGGTTTAACATTTTAGCAGATTTCCCGTAAGGGAAATCAGCTATTAAGGCCGTACTTATGACGCAATTTTCGAAAAAATGACTTCAAATTTCCATCGATCCTTCCTAGGAGATGACGAAAATTAGGTACGTTAAAAATTGTATATATACATATATATATATATATATATATATATATATATATATATATGCACACACAGATCTATCTATCTATCTATCTATCTATCTATCTATCTATCTATCTATCTATCTATATATATATATATATATATATATATATATATATATATATATATATATATTTGTCTGTTACCGCTCCAGCTGTCGCAATTATGTTTTGAACGTTACCAAACTCGATATTTAGTCGTCTTATGTAATAGAAAGATCAAGTTCGTTAACGGCTCAAATTGAACCAGGGGAGGGGGAGTTTAGAGTGGGAGAATTTTGAAAATTTTGAAATATTTCTGATAATCGAACACTTGCATAAAACAAATCTTATTGAAAATTAAATGTACTTTAAATATTGTTTTGTACATTTATTTTCTATATTTACATACATATATTTCAGTAATTGTTTTTCTTTCTGGTGAGAGGATTGCTCACCTGTTTGTATACATTTCAGACGGTTCCCGTTGGAAAATTATTAAAATTTACTGAAAGATTTATTACCGCTTGTATTCACTTAAGTGTGTCCTTGTACTCACTTAATATTTACTGTGGTGTTGTGTTATCTATTGTTAAACTTCACGAAGGAAATCTGCTTAGTTTACGCACCCCAAGCGAGACGGAATTTTGGTTATTGCCATATGATATTGTTAGGCATAAGGTGATACACCTAATTAATCTGTGTTAGTAGTTAATTAGACTATTACTAGTTAATTAGCCATCGTTTTGACTAAAAATAAACATGTTTTTAGTGTTTTTGCAGAGTTTCTTCCAAATCAGCAGAGGTGAAAATGAGTTGGAGCTTCATCCGTAATACTTTGTAAAGGCGAGAGTTGTAAGCTATAGGAGTTTATTTTATTGGCCAGACAGCTAGAAAAATAATCAAACTTTTTATAGGACTCATTTACTCTCTCTGTTTATTTCAAAAGTTACCGCATAAAATTTTTTTTTTCTAAAGGCGAGGCAGAATTAATCTTGAAGATATTAAAAAACTTTACAGGAAGGTAAAGTATTAAGAGATAAAAGTATCGTAATTATTTCAAAACTTCAATTTTTCATTAATTTTAGTACCTCGAAAATGAAATATGTAATGAAAATAAGTCTAAGTATTGAAAATAATTGCTTTAAGTCATTCAGCTTAGTTCGTCAGAACTGTTGTAGCCGTCGTTTATAACTGTTGATGAGTTGGAGATTCAATACGGAGCCAGAATTGTGGCCGTTACTGTATAATGAACTTTTTAGAAGGATTAACGAACGAGTAAGTCAGCTTGAATGTTTACTAGAGTCAATTTCCGTCCCTTTAAACTCAGAAAGTCTTTTTAAACGTGAAGACGCGTTTATGAAATGTGGAATAAAAATAGACGACTCTAAGACTATTCTGAATTCTTCGCTTTTAGCTGATTCCCCTTAAGGAAAATCAGCTATATGTTTGTACTCATGACCCGATTTCCTCAAATTTCTATCGATCCTATCTTTTTTTTTTTTTTTTTTATTTTTTTTTTATTTTATATTTATTCGTTTATTTGCAACAACATAATTAAATATTACAAGGAAATGATATGTTAGAAAAAAGTGACTTGACTATTGACTTGAGGTGGGAAGTTGTCCATTGACAATACCCACAATGGAGGGAACAATGGGTTGTTTATGGAGTTAAACTGAAACACTACACGAGAAGATCTCTTGGCCACTTACGCTTCAGACGCCGTCTTGGGTTTTCTGGAATATAGGTAGATGAAAGTGATTCGACTAAAGGATTAGGATATGCGGGAAGGAGAGAGTGGAATTTCTGATATCGGGATTTGGCGAGGGTATGGACAAAAGGAATGTTGAGGTCATTATGGAGAGTTAAATTGGATACGTAAAATGGGGAATCTGTAATTTTGCGGAGTATTCTGGATTGGAGGGTTTGGATTTTGTAGGAATTTGAAGGTTTGGTGGAACCCCAAAGTTCAAGTCCGTACGTCCATATTGGTCGGAGTACTGTCGTATAAATCAGTCGTTTGTTGTGTAGTGATAGTTTAGATCTGTTGTCAAGCAGTCTAAGTAGAAGTCTGTACCGTCGACTCACTTCTTGTCTTTTTAATGTGATGTGGGGTTTCCAAGTTAGTCGCTTGTCTAATGTGAGTCCTAGATATCTAATTTGTGATTTTTGAGGAATTAGTGCGTTATTGAGTGTAACTGGAGGGCAAATGGAACGTCGGAGGGTAAATGTTACATGGCTTGATTTGCTGCTGTTGACCTTGATCCTCCATTGTGTCAGCCAGGATTCTAGCAGAATTAGGTGCTCTTGTAGAGCTGCGGATGCCATATTTGGGTCTGAGTTGGAAGCCAAGATTGCAGTATCATCTGCATACGTGAGAAGGAGAGTTTCGGGATGTGATCGGATGTCGGCAGTATAGGTAAGGAATAAGAAAGGACTTAGGATGCTCCCCTGTGGTAAACCTGCCAGCTGGGGGAATAAGGATGAGACTGAGGAACTAAATGAAACTTGGAAATATCTGTCGGCAAGATACGATTTAAGGATGAGGTAGTATGTGAAAGGGAGTGTATTTTTTAGTTTGAACAATAAACCTTTGTGCCACACCTTATCAAAAGCTTGGGATATGTCAAGGAAGACTCCACTGCAGTACTTCTTGTTTTCGAATGAGGAAGCGATAATATCAACAATTCTGTGGCATTGCTAGACTGTGGAGTGGGATTTTCGGAAACCAAATTGATGGGGAGGAAGTATGGGGTCAAGGAGGGGATATAGACGTTTAAGGATGAGTTTTTCAAGGATTTTTCCCATTATGGGAAGAAGAGCGATGGGACGATAGGAAGAAGGAAGTTGTGACGATTTTCTAGGTTTAGGGATCAGAATAGAGGGAAGTAGGTTGTTCTGAGGACAGCATTATAGATATAAGTGAGTAAGAGGACAGCTTTTTTCGGTAGATTTTTGAGGATGCGAGAGGTAATAAGGTCATAACCTGGTGCCTTGTCGGAAGGGAGTTTTTTAATGATATTAATAACTTCAGAGGGATTGAATGCAGGAGGAGGAATCGATAAGGGAAGAGGAATGTCCAGTTGATTGGCGACAAAGGAAGAATGGCGGGGGTCTTGGATATCGTCGTGAGGAGTAAACACCTTGGCCAAGTGTTGACCAACCGTTGTTGCTACATCGTAATCAGACCTGGCCCAGGTGCCGTCCTCACGACGTATGGGAAGACGGGAGGATTTATAGGAGAGAAGGCGTTTGGTGGCTGTCCATAAGGAGTTATCTGTAGTGTTAAGGTTCTTGGTGTATGAGTTAAAACAATCATTGTAGTACTGTGTTAGTTCTGTTTTGAGTTTTCTGGTTAGTTGGTTCAGCTTTGTCTTGTCAGAAGGATACCTAGTGTTTTGCCATATTCGTCGTGCTCGTCTTTTTTCTTGGAGTAGAGTTCGTAAATGTGATGGAAGGTATGTCTCTTTTGGTATTGCGTTTGAGCGTGGTTTTGTTTGAGTCGAGTAGTAAAGGGATTTTTGAATTGTAACTGTATATACTGTATAATATATTGTACTGCATCGTCTGTATCGTGACTGGTGTGAAGTTTGGTTTTGTAGTTGCTGCGATGGCTGGTGTTGTAACTGGTACGAAGGTTGGTTTTGAGGTTGCTGCGATGGCTGGTGTTGTAACTGGTGCGAAGGTTGGTTTTGTAGTTGCTGCGATGGCTGGTGTTGTAACTGGTGTGAAGTTTGGTTTTGTAGTTGCTGCGATGGCTGGTGTTGTAACTGGTGCGAAGGTTGGTTTTGTAGTTGCTGCGATGGCTGGTGTTGTGACTGGTGTGAAGTTTGGTTTTGTAGTTGCTGCGATGGCTGGTGTTGTGACTGGTGTGAAGTTTGGTTTTGTAGTTGCTGCGATGGCTGGTGTTGTAACTGGTGTGAAGTTTGGTTTTGTAGTTGCTGCGGTGACTGGTGTGAAGTTTGCTTTTGTAGTTGCTGCGATGGCTGGTGTTCTGACTGCTGTGAAGTTTGGTTTTGTAGTTGCTGCGATGGCTGGTGTTCTGACTGCTGTGAAGTTTGGTTTTGTAGTTGCTGCGATGGCTGGTGTTCTGACTGCTGTGAAGTTTGGTTTTGTAGTTGCTGCGATGGCTGGTGTTCTGACTGTTGTGAAGATGGTTTTGTAGTTGCTGCGATGGCTGGTGTTGTAACTGCTGTGGGAGTTGATGCTGAGATGAGCTAAGCTGATTAATAATATGAGGTGAAGCGGTGACGGCATTGTAGTCCGAGTGTCGATCCTACCTAGATGACGAAAGTGAGGTCCGTTCAAAATTACATGTGTGTATATATATATATATATATATATATATATATATATATATATATATATATATATACTAGCTTAGAGACCCGGCATCGCCCGGGAATTCATTTGAGGCTGAATGGTGATGATATTTTTTTGGCAAGGCTTTACTTTGCACAATATTTTAACATTTACCCGTACCAGTGCTTCGGGTTTATACCCGTCATTGCTATGGATTTGTTAATAATAAAATTAATTTTTTATGTAAGACTTCACTGTCCTCCATATTTTCATATTTCCTGTCTCCTGTGCATTATGCATAGATTTGGTTTATTAGGGATATAATATTAACATAGATTTGAATTTATTTTTCCCGGGGAGGTTCCTGGTAGTTGGTATTGTAAAGAATTGTTGAACATATCAATATTTCTATTCGAATTACTTGCTTCATACATTGTTACCGAAAAAAAATGTATAAAATAAAAGCAACTCTAAATAACAAAGTAAACAACTTTTGATATGAGCACGTTTATCTAAAATCAAATAGAGAATGAAATATCGCGAGTTTTTATTTCAGGCCTCCCACATAACCCCCACTCCCGTTTAGACCTACAAATATTATTTTATCTTATAATCATGAAAGAATTAATGCTAATTAACATACCGTGTTTTGTTAATTTCTTTTCAATCGTTAGTGCCCAACAAAATAGTTGGCTCCCGCTATAGTATTTCGTGAATATCTCGTTTATACTTTGTTATAAGACAAAACTGAATATAACAAAAGTTACTTTAAATAACAAAGTAAACAACTTTTGTCATGTGCATATTTGCAAAAAACCCCAATAGAAAACGAAATATCACTATTTTTAATTTCAGGCCTCCCTTACAACCCCCAATCCTGCCCGTCTCTAGAAATGTTGGTATGGCTTATTATAATGAAGGTGTTAGTGCTAATACACATAAGGAGTTTCGTTTAATTCGGTAACAGTTTACTTTTTAAAATGCTTCATATACTTGAAATGTTCTTGTTTATCGTCATAATATATCATGGTGAGGTAAAATTAAATTAAAAGGTTGAATGGTATAACTTATTCAAAAATTGGAATGAATTGCAGGCTACAATATTGATATTTTTAATACGACCAAGATATATATTAAGTGCCTCTAAATAACAATGGACCAGTTTTTGTTATGAGCATGTTTGTTAATATAGCTTATAATTTAGTAGCAGTTGATGCAATGTCAGATGTTCAGTTGACTGCGCCTAACTAAAGTTTTAGTGTATATCTCGTTTATACTTTGTTATAAGACAAAAGTGAATATAACAAAAGTTACTCTAAATAACACAAAAATCAACTTTTGTTATATATACATTTTCCGAAAAACCAATAGGAAACGAAATATCGCTATTTTTAGTTTCAGGCCTCCATTATAACCCCCACTCCTGCCCGTCCCTAGAAATGTTAGTATGACTTATTATAAGGAAGGCGTTAGTAGTAACTCACATACCGAGTTTGGTTTAGTTCGGTTGAGTTTTTTGTTGCAAATAAAATTGTTGACTTCCGCAGTAGTTTTTAACTTATAACTCATTTATACTTAGGTATACGACAAAAGTGTACATAACAAAAGTTACTCTAAATTATAAAATAAATAACTTCAGTTATGTGCATATTTGCCGAAAAACCAATAGGAAACGAAATATTGCTATTTTTAATTTCAGGCCTCCCTTATAACCCCCACTCCTGTTCGTCTCAGAGAATATTACTATAGCCTAAAGTCTAAGTTGGGCTAGTAGTAATATACATACCAAGTTTCATAAAATTCGGTTCAGCCGTTTATGCGTGAAAAGGTAACAAACAAACAAACAAACAAACAAACATACACGAAAGAAACAAAATGCAGTTATGGTGTCTATGACATGTGAAACGAAAAGTTATCGTGAAAATTCGCGAAAAAAATCAATGTACAGACAGAGGTTACAATTTTATATATATATAGATATACTAGCTCAGATACCCGGCTTCGCTCGGGAATTCATTTGAGGCTGAATGGTAATGGTATATTTTTCGCAAGGCTTTACTTTGCACAATATTTTGAAATTTACCCGTTCCAGTGTTTAGGGTTAATACCCGTTGTTGGCATTTGTTAATAATAAAATTATTTTTTTATGTAAAACTTCACTGTCCTGCATATTGTCATATTTCCCGTCTCCTGTGCATTATGCATAGATTTGAATTATTAAGGAGAAAATATTGATATACATTTGAATTAATTTTTTCAGGTGAGGTACCTGGTAGTTCATATTGAAAAGAAGTGTTGAGCAAATTTCTCTAAATAACAAAATAAACAACTTTTGTTATGTGCATATTTGCCGAAACCCCAGAAGGAAATCATTATTATTAATTTCATGCCTCCCTTATAACCACCACTCCTACCCGTCCCTAGAAATGTTAGAATGGCTTATTATAAGGAAGGCGTCAGTGCTAATACACATACTGAGTGTTTTATTTAGTTCGGTTGAGTCTTTTGTGCCAAATAAAATTATTGTCTCCCGCTATAATTTTTAGCGTATAACGTCTTTATATTTCGGTATACGATGATAGTGTATATAAAAAAAAAAGTTTCTCTAAATAACAAAATAAACAACTTTTGTTATGTGCATATTTGCCGAAAATGCAATAGGAAACGAAATATCACTATTATAAAATTCAGACCTTCCTTATAACCCCCACTCCTGCCCGTCCCTAGAAATGTTAGTATAGCTTATTATAATGAAGGCGTTAGTACTAATTCACATAACCAGTTTGGTTTAATTCGGTTGAGTCTTTAGTGCCAAATAAAATTGTGGACTCCCTCTTTAGTTTATAGCGTATAACTCATTTATGCTTCCGTATACGGCAAAAGTGCATATTACAAAAGTTACTCTAAATAACAAAATAAACAACTTTTGTTATGTGCATATTTGCTGAAAAAGCAATAGGAAACGAAATATCGCTATTTTTAATTTCAGGCCTCCCTTATAACCCCCACTCCTGCCCGTCCCTAGAAATGTTAGTATGGCTTATTATAAGTAAATCGTTAGTATTAATTTACATAGCGAGTTTGGTTTAGTTCGGTTGAGTCTTTTATGCCAAATAAAATTGTGGACTCCCGCTATAGTGTTTAGCGTATAACTCATTTATACTTCCGTATACGGCAAAAGTGCATATAACAAAAGTTACTCTAAATTACAAAATAAACAACTTTTGTTATGGGCATATTTGCTAAATAAGCAATAGAAAACGAAATATCGCTATTTTTAATTTCAGGCCTCCCTTATAACCCCCACTCCTGTTCGTCTTAGAGAATATTAATATAGCCTAAAGTCTAAGTTGGGCTAGTAGTAATATACATACCAAGTTTCATAAAATTCGGTTCAGCCGTTTATGAGTGAAAAGGTAACAAACAAACAAACAAATAAACAAACAAACAGACACCAAAGAAACAAATTGCAGTTATGGTGTCTATGACATGTGAAACGAAAAGTTATCGTGAAATTTCGCGAAAAAAATCAATGTACAGACAGAGGTTACAATTTTATATATATATATATATATATATATATATATATATATATATATATATATATATATATATATATATATATATATGCCTGTTAACGATCTAGCAAAAGCAATTTTTGCTAGATCGTTAACAAGCTCTACATTTAAGCGTTTCATTTAAAAATAAAGATCAAGGTCATTAATGGTAGAAATTCGACCAGTGTGAGGGGGGAGTATTTCGAAAATTCTTAATGTCTCCGTTATTATACGTCGGATCGAAAACTGTATAGAACCAAACTTATTTCTAATAAAATGTCCTATAAATGATTTAGTATTTATTTATTCCTTATCTATAATATTAACGGAGATATTTAGTTTTCAGCCATTTGTAAACCACTCCGACTCATGTGATATTTACAAGTTGCTGTCATATCATGAATCACTTTATTCAAAGTTTAAATACCAAATATTATTTTGATTAATCGTATACTGCGTGAATTTCATTCAAATCCGTACTCTATAAAGTCATAAATTGAGATTTTGCGGTCGAGAATCTAAAATATTTATTTCTTCTGTATCCATACTCGATATTTAACTGTTTCATTCCACTCTAAAGATCATATTAGTTGATAGCTGGAATAGGGGAGGGTTTAGAGGAGAGACATTTTGAAAATTCAAAATATAGCCGCTATTGTGATTTGGATCGAAAAATGTTATAGAACCAATCTTGTTATGTCAGAAACAATTATTCACATATGGTCAGATTATGTTACGAAGTGAGATCTCTAGAGTGTCACACCAGCACGTGGGAAATCTGCTTAGTTTAAGCAGTCCCCGCGTGACGGACTTATTCATTTATAAGGTCTATAATCATTTCTTCCCATTCCTGTAGCATTTTTCCAAACAAGCTGATGAACCTGTTCATTGATAACAACGTAACCTGCATAGTTCATTAACTTGGTACAAGTTGGTTACACTCTTGGTGTAAGAGTGTGTGCTTTAATTTCATATTCACAATTATTGAGCCCAGTTGCATTTCGAACTTTTTTTGGATTAGAAAGATGATCTTTTTTATCCTCATCCTTAAGTTGATACATTGCATTACTGGATCCTCTTAGATGTACTGAAGATGGGAGTTGTGTTCTGTATTTTCACTCTGACATATTTTATGCTGGACTGTGAACCACGATATGAACTGAGACAGTAAGGAGTAAAAAAAATGATTTGTGCCATACTTTTAGGAGAAATTTACTTGATAAAACTAATCCAGAACTTGACATTGCCATACGGCCGGTTCGATTTCTGCGCCAACTTAGGAGTAAATCAAACCGAAATCATGAATTGATTACGGGGATATATTTAGGCCATTGTGCTATTATATTGAAGGAGATTGATTGCTTCAGTGATAATGATTACCCTTCTAAGTCTTGACGCCATCCATCAATGCTAATGAATGGCTTTATTGAACCAATAATATTGCTTAATTGTTAATATTTATGTATGAACAGAATGTCACAATAGTTATGCCAATTGGAAAAATAAAAGAAACAAAATTTTATTAATGACATCACTCTCAGAAAAGAAAGATCTCTCTCTCACTCTCTCTCTCTCTCTCTCTCTCTCTCTCTCTCTCTCTCTCTCTATATATATATATATATATATATATATATATATATATATGTGTGTGTGTGTGTGTGTGTGTGTGTGTGTGTGTGTGTGTGTGTGTGTTGTCAACGCTCTAGAGGTCGCATGTTTTATTTGTTTTTTTTTTTATTTTATCAAATTTGATATTAAAACGTTTTACGTAAAACTAATGAAGTTCGTCAACGGTTGAGATCGGACCAGTAGGAGGAACAGGGGTTTAAATGGGGGGGGGGGATTCCAAATATTCTGGGTCGATGAATGGAGCAGAACCAATCTTATTACAAATTCAATGTTCCTTAAATATTGGCCTGTGAACGATTTTCTATCTCGCACACTATTGTTATTTATTATTTATTAACGTCCTCTTTGTGCTACTAAGGCTAATTGGGACAGGCTTAAGGGTTACCTTTTTTAGCCAGGATGGGACTAAGAATTTTATTTAATGAGTTCATCACTAAATAAATTCCTATTTCCCAGGCGGGAATCGAACTCGCCACTCTAGGACAACGCCTTAACTCACATGGCAAACCTGAGCTCATCTCGTGCATTAACCGACATATTTCCATTTCTTCAAATTTTCACCTTTCAATAGACCCCAACTTTTATTCATCGCACGTTAGCAATAATCTAATATCTTATGAAACGTCTTATTAGCAGCTTAAATGCCCTATACTGTTTTCATAGGGTCTTTCCTATGTGACATACGTGAAAATACGATATATGCTGACGTTATTAATTACTCTGTGTTGGTATTCTGGCAGGTGGAAGTGACTTCAAATGTAGGTAGGATGAAAAAATGTAGGCTACGCTTCCACTATAATAATTTAATAACACGGCAAAGCGCTTTCGATGCTGTGCATCATCGTCAGTGCCCTGTTGACACACACAATAATAGTTACAATTTTCTATAAAATATGTTAGGTACATATAACAAAAAACTTATTTTTCTTAGAACTAAAAACATATAAAATTTAACGTGGAACTAAATAAAATATAAAACATTTCAATCATCAACAGTTATTTTTAAATTAGGTTGGTACAAGTAGACAGTTAAAGCTAACTAAAAGAAGCCCTATATGAACATAGACGTTTTACAAAACAAAGAAGAGAAAGGGAGACAAAGGGGACTTACCGAAGGTTTTCGATGTTGACCTGTCGGCTCTTGGAGCTAGACTGGCTTTTCATTCCAGCTAGTTGAGGTAAAGAGGCTGTTGGAACAAATTTTTCAATTTTTTTTAATATTAAAGAGGATGTCTGCCCTCTAAAATTGGTTCCAACAGCCTCTTTACCTCAACTACGTTATTAATTACGATTTTACTGTAAGATTTTAATCGAAAATGTTAATTTGATACAATACTGGATATTTAATCATTTCATTCAATACTAAAGATCACATTCGCTGATAGCTGAAATCGGACCTGAAATAGTGAGGGTAAAGAGAGAGAGAGAAATTCAAAATATTTCCGTTATTATGAGCAATATCGAAATTTAATATAGAACCAATCTTGCTAAGCTATTGATGCACAGTAATAGCTGTTCTATACATTTTTTTAACACAAACATTAAGCGATTTATTCACTCTGTATTGAGCTCTTCCAGCCTTGAGTAATCAGTCAAGTTTCTACTCATTACTCAGAAATACCGAACTTTTACTTAGAAATACCGAATAAATTGTGATATGAAGTAACTAGTATATCATCTAGTGACAGCAAATATGCTTAGTTTAAGAATTCGTTCCGTTTTTGTTTTGTTCTTTGGTCACCGCTAATCATTGAAGTAAAACTCTAAGGTTTGTCTGGTTTTTTAATTCAAATTCGGCTGGGGTAGGTTATTTCGCGTTTCTGAACAATCTGGAACAATGGCGCGAAAATTGAAAATATTGTCTGTCTGTCTGCCCATTTGTTACTCAATTGCTCAGAAACTGCTGAGAGGGATTCCATGAAATTTTATATTTTTGGGTCAACTATCCCAAGGTACAACATATGTAGGCCATATGAGAATCCGATTTAGATATGATGTTCAGATAGTATTTGTTTTCGATGAAGCCAGAAACAGATATCTAAACATGATAGAGATATTATAAAATTGTTAAAAGATTAGTACAAATGATTATGTACTTATTTTTATCTTTTATTTACTAACACAGAAGAATATATGTATTCTGTACTCCATATCATAGAGGCCAGAAGTTTGTCCACCTAGATTAGCCCAATTATTCACTGTGAGACGTGAACTTCAGCCATCTTATCTTATAATGGAAAGGAGATGTAGCCAAATGCTGGGAGGAAATTGTTATTTTTGACGGGAAACTAAATTTTTGTGACCTCATGAGCGATAAGTTTGTCAATATTCGTCCAATAACCATTCCATGATTCAGACGTAAAACACTATCACAGAAATTAGAGGAAAAAGGGGTTAGTAAGAGCTTAGTTAACCAAATATTTATATTTAACGGGAAACCATTATGAATTCTCAATTCGTCCAATGCTTCATTTTACTCCACGTGGATTAAAACTGAACGACTGTACGGTTATTGTACATGCTCAGGAAAGTTCTTGTACTAGATAAAAATAATGGAATAATTTCTTCAAAAGTTAATTCAACCTTTATATTTACACAGGAAACCATTTTTTTTGTACACGGTAACGACGGTTTATACGGCTAGAATATAACGAGATGTTTTTGTGTATCCAATCTTTTTATTTACACGGGAAGCAATTTCTATTTCAACCCGTCAACTACTGCTAAGCGGCTATTTAATAGATAGTTAGAACTGTGTACATATTATATACATTTAGAACAGGTATGGGCAACCTTTGACATGTTGCGGGCCAAACTTAGCAAGTGTGCAAATACGTTGGCGGGCCTCTTTTAAAAGTAGTGCATGTTAAAGTAGTGTCTATAAGATATATAGGTACAGCATTATAATTAATAAATCGAAAAAATTGGAATTATTACACTGAAATTGTAATAGCGACACCGAAATCAATGAGCATAAATTTGGGAAACTAATCCATGGATGTTTGAATTAATTCCACTGATACAAAAACGAAAAGAATTTTCCAAATTATCATCAGTCAGCCTTGTACGATGTTCATCATTGAAAAGAACTGGTCGGATTTAAAAGTACTGCCAAACGCTCAAATCTTTCCTCATCTTCCACATTTGGAGTATGTAGTAGTGTAATATTTTTGTTTAATATGGTTTTTCAAAATGTCTGGCGGGCCGGATCAAACCTTACCGCGGGCTTGTGGTTGCTTACATGTGATATGGATGTAGGATGTACATTAATAGATAAGTTATTTTAAATGGACTATGGAAGTGGAAATGTTTCCACTCATTTTAAAATTGGAATTAAGAACGACATTTTCGAATTTTGATTTAATATTGAGTTTGGAAGCGGGAGATGAGCCAGGTAATATGGATAGTTGTTGCCGTGCGTGACACACGAATCCTGTAGCTGTAGGCCTGGAACTGGAGCCTCCAGGGAAATCATCTTGATGACAACTGGCAGGAGGCGTAAATGGGCCAATGACATGGAAGCCAACCCTAACATATGACTCCATTCTCAGGTAAATGCACACATCTCAGTAAACATGGACTTATTATATAGGTTGGAGTCCGTCATTTAATCAACAATAGTTCTAATTTTATTTTATCAGCCATGCGGGTTAATGCGGTGACCTTTATCTCACATTGTAATCCTAGAGTGGCGAGTTCCCGCCAGGGCAAAGGGATTTCCTTCCTGGCTAGAAAAGGGTGAAAACCTGTAACTAACCCTCTCCAATTAGCCTTAGTTGCAAAACGTGGACGTTAATAAATAGTGGAATTTAATTTAATTATTTATATATATATATATATATATATATATATATATATATATATATATATATGTATGTATATATAATAGGTTCTCACTCACCTGGTCTAATTTCTGCCTATAACAAACTTGGTGTTTAGTGTGACATAAATCGATTAAATATAGAGATTGGGCAACGATGAAACAAAAATTGCGACCGCTAGAGATATAGCAAACATCTTTTGTGTATATGTGTGTGCATATTCTGTCAAATTCCGTAGTAAAATCCACACTCAACACAAATAGAAAAAATCGGAGAGCCAAATTCCCGCTCAACAAAAATGCCGAAAACTGCGGCGCAAAAAACAATCGCTCGCTATGAAGAGAAACTCTCATCACGGCAAACTTTGATCTGGATAGCCTATAATGACGTCTACTCATGAAGACTAATTTATTACTTTAGAAAGCAAGAACAGAAGAATAGAAAAGTCACTGGTCCTGAAATTCGAGCTGAGGCCAACAGCGCCTGGAAAAAGCCGGTGTCTCTTTTCCCTCGAAAAAGTCCGTCACGCAGGGGCTGCGTGAACTAAGTAGATTTCCCACGTGAAGTTATACAATAGAGAAATCTCCATACGAGAGCCGAACAGTTACGGCAAAGGGCCGAAGTAGCTTTTGGCGGGAAACTGTCGTCCGTTATCGACCCAAATTTAATAAAATTGCAAATAACTCGGTTAATATTGAAGATAGAGAATAAATGTAGAACAATATTTATAGTAAATTTCATGTACAATAAGATTGGTTCTATACAATCTTTTGATCCGACGTATGGTAACGGAGATATTTCGAATTTTCGAAAATCCCCCCTCTCAACCCCCCCTCCCACTGGTCCGATTTCAGCCATTAACGAACTTGATCTGTCTTTTTGCATAAAACATTTAAATGTCGAGTTTGGTAACGATCAAACAAAAATTACGACCGCTAGAGCGTTAACAGATATATATATATATATATATATATATATATATATATAATTTTGAACGGACCTCATTTTCGTCATCTCCTGGGTAGGATCGATGAACATTTGGAGATATTTTTCAAAAATCGCGTCATGAGTACGACCTCAATAGCTGATTCCCCTTAAGGGAAATCTGCTAATAAAGACTCAGGGAAGCCAATTTAATTAGAAAGCATAACGGTACGCTAAAACTATTTTTAAGACCCACCAATAATAAGAAAAGGTATCATTGGACACATGGATTTTACTGTGGAGGATTGGAGAAAGGTACTTTGGACAGACGAATCAAAGTTTCAGGAGTTCAGAACTAATTATGGTTGGCCGCACACCTTCAGAAACGTTCATTCCTCAGTTCGTAATTTCAACAGCAAAGCATGGAGAATTGTCAGTTTTTGGATGTGAATGTTTCTCAGATTTTTGACAAGTGGGTCTTGTACAATACACAGGAATACTTAATAAAGAAGTCTATAAAAACATTTTTAAAGACCTCGAAATTCCTTTTGGTCTTCGTCTAATTGGCTCTAATTTTATTATGCAGCAGGATAACGATACAAAACACTCATCAAAACAGGGGGTATTTTTAAGACAAAGAAAATTATGATATCTTGAAAAATATGATTTGGCCAGCTGAGTTATCAAGTCACATCCCATTGAGCTCCTCTGAGAAGAACTTGCTAGAAAGCCATGATACATTATTCCAACATCACTAAAATACTTTTAAGGGAATCTTAAAAGTAGTTGGGATAATGTGTTATCTGAAACATTAGATAAACTAATAGAAAGAATTTCCTAAGTGGTCGAAGTCCTTTTGAAAAAAATAAGAACGGATTTTTGTAGAAAAGAAAGTAAAACTTCTGTCGAATATATTTTTGAATTGTGTTTCCATAAATTATTATGCTGTTTATTATATGTTTATAATAAATTGTTTATTCACTTATTTATTGTTTTAGTAAAGGTACCTTTTGTTTTGATTTAGTTCGTTTCATTTCGTCCAAATTTTCCCAAAAAGTGAAAATAGACTTACGTATTTCGTCTGAGTTTATGATATGAGCTTTACCTGTATGGGATATTTTAATGCATTCGCTATTAAAGACTCTCTGTTGGCTTATCGTCCTTAAATTTTCTATACTGGCATTAAATTGAAGGTAATTCGCTGGTAACCGGAAAAGTTACAGAATAGTATATAAAAGGGATTGTATTTTAAGTTAAGAGTTCCGATCAAAATAACAGGAAACTAAATTATTTGTGGCTTTTACTATTATATTATCATTTAAAGTATATTTGGAAATTACAAGAGCACAGTTACCTGAGAGTAGATCAATGCCCTCCGAGAATTTGATATTGCAAGGTGTAAATCCACTATAATATTTATGTTTCTTCTTTTTGCGACAAAGAGTTCAGTGGCAGGCCTTCTCAGCTGTATTATTTGTCGTTTCTTGGGGAAATAACTACTAGTTATTGTGTACTTTATTAGACTGGATGTTGCGAAATAGTCACGCAGGTGTTTACTTGTTCAAAGCCAATCTTAAGGCTGTTATTCAAGTTCATTGACAGAAGTAGGGGATGTTTAATATTCAATAAGTAATTTATTTCAGAGGGTGTTTCTCAGTTTGACGAAATCAATGTATAATTACAGGTAACTTAGGTTATTCCACTGAGATATTCTGCGAGGTGCCAATGAACTTGAATATTCTTGCTTGGAGAACCTTGACTCCTTCATTGATTTCTTTGTCGAATTTAAAATTCGAATCAGTTTACAAGAAGTTTACCTTACCATACTCGGTATAATTTCGGCTGAAATTAGACCGTAGGGGGGGGGGGTGTTACTGTGAGAGGAATCCAAAAATTCAAATCGTACATTTCAAATTCTGTATACTGTACTTATGACGCGATTTTAGAAAAATTATTTCTGCTGCCCATCGATCCTTCCGAGTAGATGAAAAAAATGAGATCCGTTCAAATATACTTATCATTATATTAGGTAATGGGTGACATCGGCCTTCGGGAGGGGGGGGGGGAGTAATTGAAAATTCAAATATCTTGGTTATGAGTCTGTTAAAGAATTTTATATAACCAATTTTGTTAAAATTCGTTAACAAAGTCAAGCACCCAGGAAGATATTTTTTGTTGTAATTTTGTAAAAACACAAATTCCTATAATTTTTTTTTTCATTTCGTTCAAAAATGTTTTTCATTTTATATACATAAATTAATTTATAAAAGAAAAAAAACCAAAATGCTTTGACAAAGCTTTGCTAAATTTATGCGGTGGAAAGCAGACTCATATTATTGAACTTCAAGAAAACAAAGATGCTGTTGACATTGACAGGGATTAAATTAATTCTATAGGCTTTCATACTCTTCGGGACTTTTTAACCATATTTTTCTGGGATTTTTATGATGGAAACATTTCGAGGGGTTCAAGAAAACGGAGTATGGTTTACACTTGTTTTTCTGGATTATTTAATTTCAAAATTATTTTAATGTCACCGATTTAAAATCAAAAATGTTTAGATTTTTTAATGTGTTTTTTTGTTTTGAATCAAAATTTTGGTATTTTAAAAATAATGTTTGATCATTTTTCTTTTTTAGAACTTCAATAGAATGCCATTTCCTTTTTTGAATTTGTGGAGGTTGCCCTTACACGGTATATTTGCATCTTAATAATGGTTATAATTTATTTGAAGAAAGAGGAATGTTATATTCTGTTACATATTACAACGGGACAGAAATCCACGCTCACAGCGCCAATATTTTTCTTGACTGCAAACCTTCATAATTACGAGTTTTATTAATACAACACTTACTTTAAAACCATTGTTGTTGGGGGGAGGGGGTTGATCTCAGTTTCTTTTTTTTTTCTTTTTTTTTCCAGGGGAATATTTATCCAGCCGGTAAAAAAGGTAACTTTATCAGGTATTCACGAGTTTTCTTTCTATTCTACCAGTATCTAATAATATCGATTTTTGTGACTGGCAAATTATTTCATTACATAAATTTAAATACATTCTACTTTTGACCTTTTTTTTGAGGCACAAGTCCGTTTGTAGAAATATCAATGGCAGTAAGTCTGGCTGATTTTAATTTGTACATATCATACAATTCTGCAGCTGTGATATGATATTTTCTTTATTTTTTCGTTTATTGTTTTCTGACCATTCTCATTATTTGGCACAGAAATATCATTGAAAATTGCCGATTTCGTTCCATTATTAATGATGAGAATGCCCTGCTTGTTTTGTTTGGACAGTATGGTCGGTTAGCATCGCTTCATCTCAATCAAATTTTATATTATTCTTTCCATATATTTTTTAATTTAATCGAGGTTTTTTAGAATTCCTTGGTGATATATCTCAGTTACATTTTGTGTCTCTTTAAGTAATCTAAACCAGCCAGCATCTCACGTCCTGCCGTTATATTATAATTAGAATAAATAGAACAATAATAAATAGAAACTATTGTTGTTATTATTGTCATTTCTATTATTTAGGATGGTAATAATTATTTTTAAAATTTCGATTCTTACGCCCAAGATGATAAGTGAGGTTCAAGTTTTTGATTCAGGACTTTTTCATCATTTGAAGCTAATCGTCTTGATGCAATTAATCATTTGCTGAAAAGCAAACAGATGATTAAATTAGGCGGAAATGAAGCCCCTCCAGCTGTTACCTTACATTTGCATAGAATAATTAAATTCTTAGTTAACATAGTGTTTACTCATTTAGCCTGTAGAGATAAATTGTATTAAAGCCTTGTAATTAATTGAATATGTTAGCTGCATTTGTGCTTCTATAGGATACTTGTTATTAGTGTTAATCATAGTATAGGGTGATTATCAGGCAATTCAGGGCAAATGAATGTATTTATGAGTGGAAAAACAATGTACACAATATGGTTCCGCAACTGCACACTCCCCCCTCCATAGCGCCGAACAACTTCCAGCTGTCGCCATTCATGTATACTACGTAAGTCAAAAACATGCGTTTCCCAGTAATCACTATTACGCAAATCAAAAACATGCGTTTCCCAGTAATCACTACTACGCAAGTCAAAAACATGCGTTTCCCAGTAATCACTACTACGTAAGTCAGAAACATGCGTTTTTTAGGGGCTCGGGTTGGGGGTGGGTTGCGAGTTAGGGCGTTGGTCCTAATCTCCCATGGCAGACCTAAAGTGGTGGGTTCGAATCCCCCTGGGCAGTGGAAAATTATTTAATGATGGCCTCATTAAATAAACTCCTTGGGCCCACCCTGGCTAGAAAAGGATGGTAACCTGTATCCAACCCGTCCCGATTAGCCTAGTTGCATAAAGTGGACGTAAAAAATAAAATAAAAAACATGCGTTTCCCAGTAATCACCCTGTATATACAGCTCTTAAGACCACACGAAGAGGTTTACACTGAAGAGTATTAATTAATATTACAGTTATACTGAAGAAAAGTAATAAATATTTCACCTTCGTGAAGAGTTTCTCATCATCATTATGAAGATCATTAATTAATACTCTTCATTATAATGTGAAATATTAATTAATTGTTCACTATTGTGTAGAGCATTAATTAAGACTTCAAAATAATGAAAAGCATTAATACATCGCCATGTTGAAGAGCTTTAATTAATATTTCAAGATTACGATTTTATTTACAATTGTTACAGGATTATTCCCATGCAATTGAGGCTCAGCTTATATAATTGGGTTAATCTATATTAGTTGTTTTATGATTATTGACTATATGTGATTAATAACAAGTTTTTGAATTTAAAAAAAAATATTTTCTTGGCTAAACGATAAAAAAAAAAAAAGAAAAAAGACTTAAAATGCAGAAACAAATAACAGAACTTCTTTTAACGGTAGTGTTTTTGGAAGTGAAGAATATCGTGCATTTGGAGAGAAGAAAACATCAATGTTTTCACAAGTTTTTTATTTTAGGGCTCAGCGCTTTCAAAGACTATTGTCTCCTTCTTCAGAGCTACTTACATGAACTCATAGGGAAAAGACAGCGAGGGACGTTTTCTTCTCTCCGAATCTTCTTTTAAAGTAAGTAAATAAAATTAAAAAAGAACATCACATATACTGCAAACTAATAAAGAAAGCTTAACTTACAGAAAATATGTGGATCATAAAATGATGTATTATATTACAAAGCTAATAATGATGACCTTTAATTATTATTATTTATGAACGTCCACGTTTTGCAACTTAGACTAATTGGGACGGGTTATCTACAGGTTAACACCCTTTTCTAGCCCGGGTGGGAGACTTAAGATGTTACTTAATGAATTCCGTCACTAAATAATTTCCTTTGCCCAGGCGAGAATCGAACTCGCCACTCTAGGATTGACCTCTATTTAACCACACTGGCAATATATTTATAAAGTAGCATTAGATCATCTCGGGATGTAGTGTTAATACCATCATGGAACCTGCTATCATTATCTACAAGAACAATGTTGTTCATAAATTTGATCATTAATGCCCTGTAAATTGGGCAATAGATGAATATATGATATATATACTCTTTCGCATCCATATTGCAAAGATTGCATTTTAGTTTGGGGTTTATGGCATAGACAATGTTAGTTACTGTTAAATTGGTATTACTAGAAGTCCTAATTTGTGATATGAATTTGTACATTTGATAAGAGAAGTAAAATTGAAAATAATTTTGAGAAAATCCTGGGAATACTAATAAAATTGTTGACTCCAGCTATAGTTTTAGCGTATATATCGTGTATACTTCGCTGTACCACAAAAGTGAATATAACCAATGTTACTCTAAATAACAAAATAAACACTTTCTGATATTTGTATGTTTGCTGAAAAGCAAATAGGGAACGTAATACGGTGATTTCTTATATAAGGCCTCTTACAATCCCCACTCCTGTTCGTCTCTGAGAATATTAGTACAGCCTATAGTCTATGATGGGTTAGTACTAATATACGTGCTAAGTTTCATTAAATTCGGTTCTGTCGTTTAGGCAGGAAAAGATAAACAAACAAGCGGACACCAAAGACACAAATTGCAAATATCCTGTCCATGGCATGTGAGACGAAAAAGTATCGTGACATTTTGTATGTACAGACAATTATATATATATAATTTGTTCTTCTTATTTTGGAACCAATATAATTATTTATTCTTCATATTTTTTTGGCAAGGGTTACAAAGAAAAAAACATTTTTTCCCGTAAACTTTATTGATATTGCCCTACATGTTTTGTGAGTATATACCACCTCTTCAGGTGCTCTCCATTTCTAAAATGCCCGTTTCCCTCATTCGTTGGTTGCGTCTGTCCTCCCAGTCTTCCCGGCACGGGGCCGGCCCTCCCCAGTGGCAGCAGTAAGCCCCCGCTGTGTAGCTGCTGGGTAGGGGAACCGTAGGAACAGTAGGTCCTTAGTAGGCTTTGCTGTTCCGGGCAGGGGATCACTCCTGCCTTAATGGGGTAGGGTCTGCCTACTCAATGTGAACTACGGGCTGGGTGGTGTCCGGAGTGGAGGCTTGCCTTCACTGCCGGTCGCAGACGTAGTGGTCGTGTGTTCAAAGCACGAGGACGTACAGGCCAGGAAAACTGGTACATGTACGGGAGTTCTTTTCTCGTGTTGGAGCTGGGTAGTAGGGGACTGCCCCTTCCATAGGACTCGCTTCTTGACCATCGTAGCGAGTCCTCAGTGACCACGAGGTAGTTGGATTGGTGTGGAAGGATTAAGGCCTCGCGGCTAGGTGCCTTCCACATTGTAGCCACTCCTCGACGTGGGTACACAATGTCCTCCCAGTCTTAACGATTTCCCGGATGAGGACAGTCGCAAAGAACGTGATCTGAGAAGAGAGGAGGGAATAAAAACATTACCTGAAAGATGGCAAAATGTAGTAGATACAATTGGACAATATATAATTGATTAATCGTATTTAAAAGAATCTGAAGGTTTTATTGAAATCCCCTGAAAAAACGCTACGAACTTATTTTACAACCTATTATTAATTTCACCTATAGACACCGCAATAACAATACTAGTCGCTAATAAAACTACTTTGACTCTGGGAAACAGGTCTCAATAAAAATAAGTCTTTTATCTAGGACGGACTCACCATTCTTCCAGCATAAAAACACAGAATGGCCCACATGAGGTAGCTGTATTCGTTAGTGAATATGACCATAAACGAATTCAAAAATTTTCAAAAAACATTGAACTGTAGAGACAGAGGGGTATCTGCCTAAATGTACAATTGGAAATGCAGAGTTCTGACCTGTTGAGTAAGCCCAGGCCTCTGTCTCTCTGATAGTCGCCAGCAGTTATACAGCTGAGTTAAGAATTTTGTTAAATAATTTGAAATATACCATATGTACAGTTTCCATGTAAAAATATGTATATAATTATTTAGACAATATGTCATTTTAACTATATTTTAAATTAATTAAAAAAATATGTTATTAATTTGTATGATTCACTCTGATGTCAATGTTTAATTTAAATAATATTTTATCACTTTTTACGACTGACTCTGATTTTAATGTGCATGACTGATTCTAGTAATTTTATTTAAGTTGAAACATTTCAAATGTAAATTTTGATACGTCACATGGCCTTAAATGTGTTTTTCTTTTTGTTTTGATGTTAGCACCTGATGATGGCACGGTAGTGCCGAAAGGCCTTGTGCTTTAATAAAGATATTCGAGGGAAGACTTCTTGTTATGAAGACCTGCTTACCATATATATATATATATATATATATATATATATATATATATATATATATATATACGTATCAACAGTTCTGGTTTTAAATATAAACTGCTGAAGGGGCACCGTTAGAAGTTTGAAACATGTAGAGCTTTTTGAAATTAATGCATCGGCAATAAGAGTGTTTGTGTGAAGGACCTTTGGCTCATTCAAGAAAATGAAGGCAGTTTCTATTGATTTCTGGCTGTGGTTACTTCCATACGAAGGGCTACGTGAGCAAAACTACAATTTGCGAAGGTGGGATGAGGCTACGAGGTAGACGTGGTGCATAGAGAGCGTGGGGGCCGGGAGGGCGTAGCTTAATGGAGGCGTCTGGTGGGTGGTTGGGGGCATTCCCACACCCACCTGCTAGCTAGTACCCAGCCAAGCTAATGGGGTGCGTGGGGAGGCTTTGATCTGACGCCGACGATACTGTGGGCGGTAACGTGGGGGGTTGTGGGACGACGTGGGCATCCTACACCTCTGACGCTCTCAGTTCGGGCGTATGCTCCCACGGTCAAAGCGTTTCACAAAGTATAGATATATATATATATTATTTTTTATTCAACTTCACGATTCAGTTACTATATCCCACACCAGGGATTTTACTTTAGCTATTCTTTGGCTTAGGTCAATCTGAAAAAAAAAAACTCCGCAAGCTTCTTCTGAAAACCTACTATCATGCTGATTCGTGACTCCAGACGAATACACAACTGTCCGTCACGCAGGGGCTGCGTAAACTAAGCAGATTTCCCACGTGAAGTTTTACAATACAGAAATTTCACTAGAGCCAAAGAGTTAAGGAATCGGCCGAACTAGCTTTTGCCAGAAACCCACGACTAGGACCAATGTTGGCCGATCTCACGTCCGATGCGTGCACACACATGATAAAAATGCAAATATCTCGGTTAATATACAAGATAGACAATAAATGTATATGGCATTATTAATAGTAAATTTAATTACGAACTTGATCTTTATTTTTACTAAAACTTTAAATATCGAGTTTGGTAACAACCAAGCAAAAATTGCGACCGCCAGAGCGTTAACAGACAAATATATATATATATATATACATATAGATGTATATATATTATTTTGAACGGACCTCATTTTCGTCATCTCCTAGATAGGATCACAAACCACTTCGTGACAAATTTAATTTTTTTTTAATCGTTATAATACGTTATCAATTATAGCCCTTGAAGAGATGCTGACAAAGCACCACATGATGTCTATTTTTAAGCTTGTTTTTAAAAATAGGCTCAAAGTTAGTTTTTATATGTTTTTATTATACAAAAAACTATTTTTTATTCTGTTAAGGGTTTTTAATAATTTTTTAATTTTGGAAAATTGTACTATATACAATAGAATTGTTAACTTGATGAGTATTTTTTATATTGTTTGTGGGGGCTCAGAATAGCCATATGAGTTAAAGCGTTGGCTTTAATCTAACATAGTAAACCTAGAGTGGCGATTTCGAATCTCGCCTGGGCAATAGGAATTTATTTAGTTACGTACTCATTAAATAAAATCTTTAGTCCCCCCCTGGCTAGAAAAGGGTCGTAGCCTATAGATAATCCGCCCCAATTAGCCGTAGTAGCATAAATTAGACGTTAATAAATAAATAAAATAATAAATAAATATTGTTTGTGTATTGCCATGGCACTGATGATGGAGCTCTTGCTCAGAAAGCGTCTGTGATGTTAATTATATTGTTCGTGTATGGTTTTAAGGAAGGGCTACTTTTAGCAGATTTCCCCAAAGGCTAAGCAGCTATTGAGGTCGTACTCATGATGCGATTTTCAAAAATTTTCTTCCAATGTCCATCGACTCTGTCCAGGAGATGACGAAAATGAGGTCCGTTCAAAATTATATATACACACCTATATGTGAGTATATGTATATATATATATATATATATATATATATATATATATTTGTCTTTTAACGCTGTAGCGGTCGCAATTTTTGTTTGATCGTTACGAAACTCGATATTTAACCGTTTTATTTAAAAAGAACGACCAAGTTCGTTAATGACTAAAATCGAACAAGTGGGAGGGGGGGGGTTCGAAGAGGGGATTTTTGAAAATTCGAAATATTTCCATTTTATGCATCGGGTCGAAAAATTGTATAAAACCAATCTTATTGCAAATTAAATTTACTCTAAATATTGTTATATACATTTATTCTCTATCTTGAATATTAACCAAGATACTTACATTTTTATTAAGTGCGTGGGAAACGTCATCGGGTATTTGGATTAGTTCGGCCGATTCCGTAACTGTTCGGCTCTGGTAGAAGCTTCTTCTAACCTTTCTAGTCGTTACAGCTTGTACTTTGTGAGATTTATGCAAATACCTTCTGTTCATCCCCCCCCCCCTTCTTTAGTTCTTGGACTTCTAAAATTTGAGTTATTAAAATATAAATTATTCTGTTTCGTTATAAATTGCAGTACTAGATATAGTAAATAGTTTACAATAAAGTTGTTGTAATATATTCAGATGTATATCAGTATTTGTTTTTCTTTCCGGTGAAGAATATGTCTATCTATCTGTTCAGCTCTGAGTGGTTGGCAGACCTATGTTTCCCTTGGGAGTTTATTAAAATAAACTGAAAAATTTCTCATTACCGTTTGTATTTACTCCCGGTGGTTTAGTGTTACCAGTATGCAGATTTCTCTATTGTATAACTTCACATGGGAAATCTGCTTAGTTTACGCGGGACGGACTTTTTATCATACTAGCTTTTGCTCTACGCTACCAGCTGGGTGCTTTGCTGCTAGTAGTTTCAAGGACAGGCACAGAGATGGCAGCACCATGTGGGGTCCTCTTGACAGGTAGAGAATTGTATTGAGAAAGGGGTTTGTTCCCATGTGTTTCATTCAAGATGAAACAGAGGGAATACAATCAAAAATTCAAAAATTTCCCGTTAATATAAGTCAGATCTAAAAATATTATAGATCAAATTTTGTTAAGAAATTGGTGGCCTGTACATTTTTTCGTAACTCAAATAGTAAGTGTGCTATTTATACTTTCTGGTATTCAGCCTTCAGAAAACCCCCACTTCTACGGATATTTTAGGGAAGAAACAGAATATATGGTGTGAAGAGTTCAGTTTTGCTCGGCACATTTAAAATTTATTAAGACTACGGATATAAAGTGAATGCCGAATAGTTATAATCATGAAATGTTTTTTATGAGTCGTATTTTAAATTCATTTTTCGGCAATTATCGATTATATGGAGACCACCTATTTAAAGACGATCATATAAAAAAAACAAAAAACAATTTATTACTTCAAATAAAACTTCTGGAATTTATTTGATTGAAAAATCGTAATTACAGATTAGATTTATCACCAAACTGGACGATGTTGCGGAGTTGCTGCATAAACGATTACCTAGTGGTGATAATAAACACCATATGTTGTTAATAAACGGTCAATCATTTTCTGATAACAAAAGGAACAGAATGACTAAGATAACCTTGTCAAGTATAAACAGCCTAAAGCGACAACAAAACAGCGATAAGCGGTTTTTGAACCAGTCAATATGTTATCTGTAAATAATGAGTGGCCTACCGTTAACCATTTGTTCGTTTATAAATTCTGGAAGTGTTATTTTAAATAATAAAGTGATTTTCTTTTAATTATGATTTAATAATCGTCGTTAAATCGGTGACCTCCCGATAATGGATAAGTAACCTCTTTTGTTTCTTCTACAAGTTGCAAAAGTTGTTTTAAATAATAATATCCCAAAAATTTCCAACGTAAAGCTTTACGTAGACCTTAAGGGAACTTTAGAAAAGTTCGAAACTAAGCAGATTTCCCACGTGAAGTTATACAAGAGAGAAATCTCCATACGGAAACCGAACAGTTACGGAAACGGCCGAACTAGCTTTCGGCGGAAACGAATAGAACTGACCTTAGCCGATCTCATCACGTCCGTTATTCGCAGAAACTTAATACAAATACAAATATCTCGGTTGATATTCAAGATAGAGAATGAACCATATTTATAATACATTTACAATATATATATATACATTTGTAATAAGATTAGTTCTATGGAAATTTTCGACCCGACGTATAGTAACGGAGATATTTCGAATTTTCTAAATTCCCCCTCTACCCCCCCTCCTCCACATGGTCCGATTTCAGCCATTAACGAACTTGATCTTTCTTTTTACATAAAACGATTAAATACCGAGTGTTACACAGACAAATATATATGTATGTATATATATATATATATAAACTGCTCAAAAATGAATAGGGATATTGGCTGTTTTGTGGTGTGTATGGGGCCTAGCATATTTTTTATTATAAATATCATTAATATTTATTAGAAATTATTGTCTTTCTTCCCCCATAAAAAAGAAATTTAATTAAGATCAATTTAATTAAAATTAATAGGATAAGAAAAAGTAACCAATATCCCTATTCATTTTTGAGCAGTATATATATATATATATATATAGTTTTGAACAGACCACATTTTCGTCCCGTAAGGGAAATCAGCTAAAAATAACAATGTAGTCAGACGTAGTTTGCGGTGACCACGGATGTTTGATGGATTTTTCAAAATATGTGTATGAACCACAAATTATTAAAGTTTTAATAAACTTATATTTAGTCAATGCTTGGCATAAATGTATAGAATTAATACCACATCTGTTTTTTAAGGCTTTGAAAATTCGAACGTTTTTCAATTAACGGTCATGGGTGAACCCCAAAACGCCCCTTTGTTTGATAATGGTGGCAGAATTTTTTTCAGTATTTTGATTTTGTATGAAGTTTTCGGGATAAATAAAACCCTTTATTCATTTCATCTCCTAGAATTTTCTTTAATAATTAGAGAGAATTTAGTTATCAAGTCTTAAATTCTCTTATAGCATATTGCCTTAACTGTGAAAATTAAAAGTATCTTTTAATATTTAAGGATAAAACTTGGAATAGTGGCTTGCCTGTAATTACTTCATTGAACTAGATTTCACTAATAACGGGTACTGTTCGAGACACGACCTTTGATTTGTTTATAAATGTCTGATTATTTTTAATGGTCGCCATTGGCAACTAGCCACTTACTACAGCGAAGATCGATAATTATTTCTTATTTGATGATCCTTCAATTGCACCATGACCTAAAAAAATGAGACGGAAATTGATCTTTCTCTTTTTTATGTAGCACAATTAACAGAATCCTGCCATGAATGCATTTTAAATTTGTAATAATAAATGCGCTAAACAGCTCATAACATTTTTGTTTTGAATAGAAAGGTGCGATCTCGTAGAGCTGTGAGCCCCGTATAATTACCAGAGAATGAAAATTGGATTCTACTTTGACTTGGATTAACCAACTATAAAGGCATCAAGTAAATTTATTTAACTGTACTTATACAGAACAGAACAATGCCACTTTTAGTAGATTTGCCTTAAGGGAAATCAGCTATTGAGGTCGTATTCATGACGCGAGTTTCGAAAAATTTTTCAAATGTCCATCGACCCTACCCAGGAGATGAAGGTCCGTTCAAAATTATATATATATATATATATATATATATATATATATATATATATATATATATATATTTTCCTAGACTAAAGTACCACCGGCGATATTGCCCGGCAATTCATTTGAGGCTGAAGAACGATGGTGAAACTTTTTGGTCTTTACCTTTGCACTCATTATTTTGGCATTTTCCACCATCCGAGATGTTTATGCCCGTCCGTTGGCCTGTGGATTTGTTAGTAATAAAATTATTCTTTTATGTACAGGTTTCACTGTCCTCAATATATTTTTATAACTTTCCGTGTCCTCCTGTGACATGTAAGTTTGTTTTTTTTGTAAACGTAATGGACCATATAAGTTCATTATCATAGAAATGTAACTCCTGAACCTTCCAAAAAATGTATGAATAAAAGTTACCAATGACACCCTTACGCAATAGTGAGTACAAAGCTCAAACAGTGACAGCCTGTTTTAGATACGTCATAACCAAAACTTATAACCCCCAACTTCCCCGTTCGAACCTAAAAATTTTATTATATATAGCTTATAAGCATGGAACAATTAATGGGCGTAATTTACACATAGAGTTTTGGAGTTTTTTAAAGATATCGGTTCAATCGTTAGGGGGGGGGGTCAGGTGCCCGCGTGTGAAAAAATAAAATTATTGGCTCCCGCTTTAGGTTTTTAGTGTATATCACGTTTTTATTTTAACTATTGTTATAGGACAAAAAGTGAAGTATAGCAAACGGTTTACTCTACATAACGACAGCTATAAACAACTAGCTTTTGTTTTGTGCAAAAATTCACGAAAAAAACAAATAGGAAACGTAAAATATCGCTATTTTTTAATGGTTCAGTGGGGGGGGTGGACCTCCATTTCATAGACCTCCCAATTTTCCTGGCCCCCGTCCCTTAGAAATGTTCCTATGGCTCATTAATAATGAGAAGGCGTTAGTGCTAATACACGATACCGAGTTTGGTTTAGTTCGGTTTTGAGTCTTTTGTGCCAAATAATATTGTGTGGACTCCCTCTATAGTTTTTTAGCGTATAACTTCATTTATACATTCCGTATAAGGCCAAAAGTGCAAATAACCGCGAAAAGTTATCTCTAAATTACAAAATAAAACAACTTTTGGTCCGTGTGCATATTTGCTGAAAAAGCAAAAGGAAGTACGACGAATATGCGTCCTTATTTTTAATTTCAGGCCCTACGCCTATAACCCCCACGACCCTGCCCGTCCCTAGAAAGAAATGTCGGTATGGCTTGTTATAATGAAAAGCTCTGATGTTGTGCTAAAAAAAACATTATTACCGCTCAGGATATAATCTATTTTCGGTTGAGCTATCTTTGTCCCAAATAAAACAATTGTATCACACTGCCCGCTATAGTTTTTAAGGCTTATAACGCATTTGATACCGTTTGGTGTTAAACTGAACGACAATGTGGTATATAACAATTACAGTGTTCTCTATATACACAAATTATGAACAACTTCTGTTAATATGTACATGTTTACCTGAAAAACCAATAGGGAAACGAAATAATTGCTATATTTATTTTCAGGCCTTACACTTTTTTAACCCCCACTCCTGTTCATTTCAGAGAAAATCTTAGTTTAGCTGAAAAGTTCCTAAAGTATATTGGGTTTTGAGTAGTAATATACATGCCAAGTTTTATAGAGCAAATTCGGTTCAGCATCAGTCCATGCACATACACGAAAAGAAACCAAATATGCAAGTTCTCTATGGTTGTCTTGACATGTGAATGAAAACGTAATGAAGAACTATCGTGAAATTTCGAGAAAAGAAAAGAAAGAAAATCACAAAATCTTGTACCTAGTACAGAGGTTACGTTATCATTGACTTGGACCCCCTTGAACCAATACTTATAAAAAAAGGCCACCACAAATAAATCTACTATTAAGGGGGGGGGGGGGGGGGGCTGTACTATATACAGTAATCAAGAACACAAAGTTCCGGGACTTATTTTCATTGAGGTTGTGCTCGAAGGAACGCGATGTGATATTTGTCGAATTGGTTTTCCTCGAATGTCTCCCAACATCAACGAACCAATCATGCGCAAGCACTCGAAACATGTACTAAATCGATTCCTTCATGGTCGGATGGCCCCAAAATGAGGTCCGTTCTAAAATCACGTTGTTGTGTGTGTGTGGTGGTGGTGTGGGTTTGTGTATACAACCACACACCACACACCACACTACACACACTAACACACTGACTTTATTACCACACTAGCGGTTCCAATTTTTGGTTTTTTATCGTTGCGCACAAACTTGAAACAAAAGGCGTTTCGTTTTTGGGGTGACTAAATTAAAAATTCACCAAACAGCTGGTTTTTTGTTTGGGTTAACGCATGGAAATCGGGACACGGGTTTTTTTAATCTTTACGGAGAGAGAGCGGACTAGTGGTTTTTAGAAGGGGTTTTTTTGTACATTCGTCCACACCCATCGTAGTTGTAAAATATAATTCTGCCTGAAAAAATAATGTTTAGTTTAAATAACATATATTATTCTCTAATATGGAATATTAAACCGAGAGTATATTTGGATTTTATATTTTTTAGTTTTCATCCTTCAGTATTACACCCCTCCTTCAGTAGTATACACCTATTCCTAACAATAAGCTGTTATAACATGAACCTCGTTATTCTAATCTTAAATATCAAACATTGTTTTCATGAGACCTTTATTATGCGAGATACATGCAAATTCGTTGAGTGATGACATCATTTATTATGGTTTTACGTTATTGTCTCAAAAAAACATTTATTTATCTATACCATACTGGATATTTAGCTATTCCAGTCAAAACTAAAGATCATATTTGTTCTTGGTAGAAATTGTACCAGGAAAGGGGGAGGGGAGCGAAAATTCAAAATATCTCCGTTATTATGAGATAGATCGTAAAATGTTATTGAACCAATCTTGTTAAACTATTAATGCTCTACACTTTTTGTTCTATATGTTTTCTAATAAATCAAATAGAAAGTCGCACGGCGCAAGATCCGGCGAATAAGGCGGATGGGTTCTTACACTGGGATGCCCTGAATTTGGCTAGAAACCTTTATCCGACAAAGGAATTTGGATTTTTCATTCGAGCTTTTTGGTCTCGGTGTGTAAGTTGGGCTCTTCCAGTGCTTGGTTTGGCGCTTTGTTTTCAGGTTCATACAATAAAAAACCATGATTCGTCACATGTTTTATTATCCTTTCCAGTAAGTTTGGGTCATTTTCATGCTGGCATTCAAAGTGTCAGTACCCAAACATTTTTGCGAGCTTCCAGTTGTTCAAATGTCAGAATTTTAGGCACCGTTATTGGCACACACTTTTTGCATGTTAAAATGGTTATGTTTTTATTTGCCGTACGTACGGATTCTTTATCAATGTCGTACTGTTTCAGCAATCGCACGAATAATACTTTAACGTCTTCTTATTATGTTTTCTAATAACTCAAATATTAAGCGAGCTATTAACACTTTCTTGTTTTCAGCCTTCAGTAAATCCCCCACTAAGGCACGTGGGAAATCTGCTCAGTTTTCGCAGCCCCTGCGTGACGGTTTTATTATTATTTTTAGCAGATTTCCTTGAGGGAATTCAGCTATTGAGGTCCTCGTTTTTCACATTTCTTCAAATGTCCCATCGATCCTACACTAGGAGATGATCGAAAAATGAGGTGGGTCCGGTTTTTTTTTTTTTTCTCTCATTCAAAAAAATTATATTATTATATATATATATATATATATATATATATATATATATATATATATATATATAAATATACGGGTCTGTGGCTATTAAATAACGAGACCCTGACGCTTGCTACAGAAGAAGTGCGCATGCGTCTTCAATAACGCACACCATACTAACAGCTGTTAGCATGAAGCTTCCTCTCTTTCGAATATAGGTGCCCTCTCGCTTCTGTAAACAAATCCAGTACAAGCCGTAGCCTTCGTTCGCTTTAGAGTTGTTTTTTTTTGTTTCGCCGGATAAAATGTTTGAAAAATGTTAGGTTAAACACTAGAGCAACGATATTGTTGTGGAAATTTCATGTGAAACATGGAAAAAAACCGACTACTGAAACTTAAAAATTTATTGAAAGAAGTGTTTTTATGGCATTGAATGTTTATCGCATGCGCTCGTGTTTTTGATGGTTTTTTTTAAGCGTTTTTCAAGTTGGCCAGGAGAAGACAGGGCCCCGCGAGAACCGAGAAAGTACCGAGTAAGAAGCGTTCACGTTCAAGATGAATTCCGGGGGTCGTTCCATTCCACGTCGAAAACGGCCGCGACAATATCGAAGAAAAAAAATAAAAAATCGGTTAATCTGATTCGATCTGACCGTCGGTTGTTAGGTTAAGTTTTCGTTTGCGATTGCTGAAATCTGTACGAATCTTGATAAAGAATCCGTACGCGCAAATATTACATAACTATTTTTAACCATGCTAATATGTCGTGTTGTGCCAAGAATCCGGTGCCTCTAATATTCTGGACATTTTGAACAACTGGAAGCTCGCAAAAAATGTTTGTTACTGACTCTTTGAAATGCCATTGAAAATGGACCCCACCCAAACTTACTGGAAAGGATAATAACATGTGACGGAATCATGTTTTTTTTTTTATGTTTGATCCTGAAACAAAGCGCCATCCAATCCATGCAAACATTGGAATTGGAATGAGCCCCATCATCACCGAGAAGCCAAAAAAGCTTTCGAATATGAGTAAAATTAAAATTCTTCTTTGTCTGTTTAAGAGGTTTTTTAGCCCTGAAATTCAACATCCCAGTGTTAAGACCATTCCGCACCTATTCACCGGATCTTGCGCCGTGAGCGACTTCTATCTGTTTCCTTGAGATGAAATCTGCTTTTTAAAAAAGGAACAAGATTGGGTTCTGTTGAAGGCTGGTGAAAGAGTGGGGAAATCGGCCACGCGTCTGGAAGGAAGCTGACAGAAAAAAGACTTCCAGCACTGTTTCGAACAAAATTGGAAGAAATAGGTTTTCGCATGGAGCGTTGTAGGGATAAAGGAGGGTGTTGTATATTGAAGGTGATAATAAGTAAAAATTGTATGAAATAAAAATAGAAATGTTTTTACAGCGCGTCAGTCTCGTTTTTAAATAGCCCACTCACAAACACTCACACACACACACACAAACACACACATATATATATATATATATATATATTTTATATTATATATATATATAATATTTGCCTGTTAACTCTCTAGCTGTCTCAACTCAATTTTTGTTTGATCGTTACGAAACTCGATATTTAATAACCGTTTTATGTAAAAAGACAGATCAAGTTCGTTATGGGCTTACTAAATTGAACCAGGGGAAGTGAGGGGAGGGTTTAGAGGGGGGGGAGGGGGATTGGGGTGGTTTTTTGAAAATTCGAAATATCTCCGTTAATTATTCGTTGCTTAGTCTGTATCGGCCAGTCTAAAAATTGTAATATAAAACCAATCTTATTGCAAATTAAATTTACTCTAAATATCTCCGTTTCAGTTGGGAATTTATTTTAATTAACTGAAAGATTTCTCATTACCGTTTGTATTTAATCACGGCGGTGTTGTGTTACCAGTATGGCAGATTTTCTCTATTGTAAAACTTCACATTGGAAATCTGCTTAGTTTACGCAGCCCCTGCGTGACGGACTTTTTAAATTGTTTTATATGGTTTTTCTTTACTCATTTTTGATTAGCTTACCAACGCGTTGCATCATAGCATCGTCTGTTCATGGCTACATTCTAGGATACTAAAACTACGGAATGTTGTTTTCGATAGATTTTTACTGGATGAGGTACGTACAAATACGTTGTGTGATGGCGTCCTCAATTAAGGTTCTATTTCTTTACTCGAAAATGTTTATTTGATCAATACCATACAAGACACATCACCGTTTCATTCAGCACTAAAGCTTATATTCGTTAATGGCTGATATCGGTTTACAAAATGGGGGAGGGGTTAGACCGAGGGGAACTCGCGCATTCAAAATGTCTCCGTTATTATGAGTCAAATCGAAAGGTTTTGGGTCTTTTCTACTTTAGGTACGCCAGTTACTTTTTCTATTAATATGATCACATGTTGCGATAACAGTTATTATTCTTCCATATGATTTATATATTTCTTCTTTGGAGTTATTAAGTAATTAAGGTTGTTGGAAATTTTTACATGAATTTAATATACAGCTCAGTGGTGTTCTTAAATCGAAAGAAACGGCATTTAAAGCACTTCAGAAGTATGGAATATTACACGGGACAAGGAAATGTAGAAGAGGACACTTAATGAATGCATATTTTTGTAAAAAAAAAAGTGCTCCAAAATATCGATGTAATAGACAAAGCTGTTTTGGTAAATAAAGGTTATTCACAAGTTGAATTTTTTTTTCTTAAATAAACAACACATGCTATACAATGATAATAAAATGGTATTAATATTAATAACTGATCTTCATGAAAAGTAACTGGCGTACCTAAAGTAGAAAAGACCCAAAGTTTTATAGAACCAATCTTGTTAAACTACTGATGCTCTAAAAATTATTGTAGTATATATTTTTCACGTAACTAAAATATTTAGCGGGTTATTAGTACTTTCTCGTTTTTAGTCTTTATTCAACCCCCACTTCCATATGTGGATATATGGTGAGATGACACCAGTAATGTCTGATATCAGTACATAGGAAATCTGCTAAGATTACGCAGCCTCTGTGATGGACTTTTTATATCTTATGCACGCAATCTTCTTTTCTTTACTTAGTTTTATTTCAAATCATTCTTTTAAACTCAAGTTATTCCGTCGATCTATTTTATAACTAATGTGGTGTTGTTGCAAGCAACTAATGAAGGCCTGTAATATTGGAAAAGTCTGTCACGCAGGGCCTGCGTAAAATAAGCAGATTTCCCACGTGAAGTTATACAATAGAGAAAAATCCATACGAGAGCCCACAGTTACGGCCAAGCTAGCTTTAGGCGGGAGACTCACTCGTCCATTACACTTAATAAAAATGCAAATATCACGGTTAATATTCAAGACATAGAATAAATGTATAGAACAATATTTATAGTAAATTTAATTTGCAATAAGATTGGTTCTATACAATGTTTTGATCCGATGTATGGTAGCGGAGATATCTCCAATTTCCGAAAATCCTCCCCTATAAACCCCCCACCCCCCCCCCCCTCCCACTGGTTCCGATTTCAGTCATTAACGAACTTGATCTGTCTTTTTTGCAATAAACGTTCAAATATTGAGTCTCGTATACGATCAAACAAAAATTGCGACTGCTAGAGCTTTAACAGACAATATATTTATATATTTATATATATATATATAGTATATATATATATATATATATATATATATTTATATATAATTTTGAACGGACCTCAT
Organism: Riptortus pedestris; assembly: GCA_019009955.1. NCBI lineage: Eukaryota > Metazoa > Arthropoda > Insecta > Hemiptera > Alydidae > Riptortus > Riptortus pedestris. The sequence goes on from CM032228.1 coordinate 232,935,048, forward strand.
TTTCGTCATCTCCTGGGTAGGATCGATGGACATTTGGAGAAATTTTTCGAAAATCGCGTCATGAGTACGACCTCAATAACTGATTTCCCTCAAGGGAAATCTGCTAAAAGTACCCCACATTTGTTGGATTTCTAAGACCAGCAACTGCTCTTACTCATATACCTGAGTATACGCTTTTTAGCAGATTTCTCTTAAGGGTAATCAGCTATTGAGGTAGTACTCATTACGCGATTTGTTTAATCGTCACGAAACTTGATATTTAATCGTTTTATGTAAAAAGAAAGGTCGTGTTCGTTAATGGCTGAAATCCAACCAGTGGGAGAGGGAGGGGTTAGAGAGAAGGGATTTCGAAAATTCTTAATATCTCCGTTATTATGCATTGTATCCAAAAATTGTATAGAATCAATCTTATTGAAAATGTAATGTTCTATATATGTTATTATGTACATGATTTCTCCATATTGAATATTAGGCCAGATGTATCCATATATAAGTTTTCACCCATTAGGAAACCCTCAATACTAAACTTGTCATATTAACTTTAAGCTGTTATATCATTAACCACTTCATTCCAAGGTTAAATACCCAATATGGTTTTCATTGAACTTTTACTTTGTGAGATAAACGCAAATACGTGGCACATGTGGGAAATCTGCTTAGTTAACGCAGCCCCTGCTTGACGGACTTTTTCTATTAAGAATGGTTTATACTACACAAGGAATACGTTCAGTACGATGACTGTAATACGAACTATAAAATGGGTACGTCGACCTACTTTCTTAATTTGTATGAATACAATAGTTTTAGTACACAGTATACTTTTAATATGCTTTCTAAAAAGAAAAGTCTGTTTGTTTCGTCTCTCTTTAGGTTGTTTGCCAACTGGGAAAGTTAGCGGGAAATTCTGCCCTTCCTTTTTTAATTAGTGAAGCCTCAAAAGGAGAAAGTGGGAGAAATTTAGCAGTTAATAAAGGAAATTAAGATTTTTCATCGCATACAGTTGCCTCGATTAGAAGATCTTTTAATTAGACCGCAGAAAAAGTCTCAAGGGTCTTTTAATTGGTCTTTTCTCACATTTCGTTTTTTTTTTTTTTTTTTTTATTTTTTTATTTTTTTTTTTTTTTGAAGTAATTAGCCTGCGACTATTTATTAAATATAAAGTCAATTTTTTCGGCGTATACGAATCGATGGCGAAGATAATTCACTCGGCTGACCTTGGTAGATTTTAATTATCGCTCTCAGTAATGTTAATCTCGTTAATTATTCTGATTCCCTCGATAATTGTCGACAAGAATAATTCCTACTTAGAGGTCATGATGATTTGACACAATCGATGGTGTGTCTGACGTAAAAAGTCTGATTACATTTGACTCAATACGGTCTTTCTTTCGTGGCTAATTATAATGCCAGTTGAAAATATGTACTTGTAAGGGAGAAAATATATGTCTATGTCATATAATATATAAGGAAAAACGTGCATATACTATTATTATATTGGATACGTGACTACATTGCCAATATTAAAAAGTCCGTCACGCAGGGGCTGCGTAAACTAAGCAGAAGTTTTACAGTAGAGAAATCTGCCTAATAACAACTGTAATAGTAGGGGATCTCTAAACCTATTCACGAGAGACGAACAGTTACCGAGACCGAGCTCTCGGCGGAAAGTCCCGAACATAGCCGACTCCTGCCTACCACACACAGAATCTATCTATCTATCTATCTATCGATCTATCTATCTATCAATCTATATATATATATATATATATATATATATATATATATATATATAATTTTGAACGGACCTCATTTTCGTCATCTCCTGGGTGGGATCGATGGACATTTGAAGAAATTTTTCTAAACTCGCGTCATGAGTACGACCTCAATAGCTGATTTCCCTTAAGGGGAATCTGCTAAAAATGTACAATATAAAGGCAGTTAAAAATAATAAGCCAGTAGTAAGAAGTGTAAATAGGTACATCGCAATTCGTGTTACTAGCACACATCTTTAAGTAAATATAAATAAATAAAAACGTATTTATAGATTTAGTTAAAAAATAATTGTATAGAAAATTAGTAAATTTAATACCCTTAGGATATGACAAGAACGGTATTTACAATATATTAGTTGATATTATTTAAGACATAGAGTAAAACAGGGAATTGTTAACAGCATTATACTACTATAGATGGCATAATGATCTAGTTCTTGATTGCCTAAATCATATTAATCTAAATCCTAATCTTTCATGGTCATCTTGAATTCTATTATTGTGCTGGGGCTCAGGTTAGCCATGCGAGTTAAAGCGTTGACCTTTATCTCACATGGTAAACCTAGAGTGGCGAGTTCGATTCTCGCCTGGGCAAAGGAAATTATTTAGTGACGAAATTCATTAAATAGCATCCTAAAATCCCACCCTGGCTAGAAAAGGGTGGTAACCTGTAGATAACCCGTCCCGATTAGCCTAAGTTGCAAAAAGTGGTCGTTAATAAATAAATAATAATATTATTGTGCTACTGTTTGTAACAGGATTTACAGATAATTTAACTGTTATTAATAGATAATTTCTTTATTCATTAATCTCTCACACTGTTTTTCTATTTCTTTTAAATGTACGCTAGCGTCTATATGACAAGTGTTGTTGCTGTTTCTATGAACAGGGATATCTTTTACGAAGGGGGGGGGTCTTACAAGGACTTTCGTCATAACTCATAAAACTATTACAAAGAAAAGGGCAAACTTCTACAATGAATCTACTTCTTCATTTCGAACTTTCGGCTGTCGAAAAGAAGTCTTTAGCGATTGCAATACCACCTTCATTTTGTTCAAGGAATGAAAATAAAAGAAGAGAAATTATGATTTTGAATGCCAATCAGTCAATCGGCTCTTAAAACGATAAACTTTAGCTACAAACCAAGAGTATATGAAAGTAGGCAGAGATGCAACTGTCTGAAATGAATTAAATTCCATGTACTTAAGGTACACTTTTATGGGTTAATTTTTTCAGAAAGAGTTGACGACTATTTAAATGCCAGAACTACAAAAATCATTCAATTTTGCTTATAATTACAGAATGACAGGACGTTCTCATGCTGTATGAAGAACAATATTTTATGCTCCTTGCCACGATATTATATTTTCCTTTATATTTTTACTCCTGGACTCCCTCTCTCTCTCTCTCTCTCTCTCTCTCTCTCTCTCTCTCTCTCTCTCTCTCTCTCTCTCTCTCTCTCTCTCTCTCTCTCTCTCTCTCTCTCTCTCTCTCTCTCTCTCTCTCTCTCTCTCTCTCTCTCTCTCTCTCTCTCTCTCTCTCACTCTCTCTCTCTCTCTCTCTCTCTCTCTCTCTCTCTCTCTCTCTCGCTCTCTCTCTCTCTCTCTCAATCTCTCTCTCCCCTCTCTCTCTTCTCTCTCCTCTCTCTCTCTCTCTCTCTCCTCTCTCTCCTCTCTCTCTCTCTCTCTCTCTCTCTCTCCTCTCTCTCTCTCCTCTCTCTCTTCTCTCTCTCTCTTTCTCTCTCTCTCCTCTCTCTCTCACTCTCTCTCTCTCTCTCTCTCTCTCTCTCTCTCTCCCTCTCTCTCTCTCTCTCTCTCTCTCCCTCTCTCTCTCCCTCTCTCTCACTCTCTCTCTCTCTCTCTCTCTCTCTCTCTCTCTCTCTCTCTCTCTCCCTCTCTCTCTCTCCCCCTCTCTCTCTCTCTCTCTCTCTCTCTCTCTCTCTCTCTCTCTATTGAAGAATCGGCTGCCGTCATACATTTAAGAGGAGTTCAATTTCCTAATTCACTTTCACAACAGAGCAACAAGACACTCAAAGAATTTACTATGTATTCCTAAACACCGACCACAGTATACACTAAATCCTATATAATATCTGCCTCCAGGATGTTTAAGATGTTTACAACACAAAGCGACTTAAGCAAGACCGTAGCAACTATTATAAGTGCCATAGATAGCATACAACTTAAATGGATTTCAAAGTTACGAATGTTGAATTATATGACAAGTGACACTATTTTGATTATTTTGTTTTTATGGAGTAAATTATTTTAACGATGTAGCATTGACACTGTGTGGATGTAAATAGTAATTGTAATTTAGTTTTTTCTTTGAATTTTACCAGAGGACTTCTAGTTCTAAATCTATCTAGTAATCGTTGAATAATGGTAACATTACTAAACTGAAATGAGTGAAGAAAGTGAAACATTTTGCAATAGAGTGAAGAAAGTAATCACTTTCTTCACTTGTGAAGAAAGTGAATTGCCTTCTTAATTAGTAATAAGTATAAATTAAAAAATAATTTAAAGTTGGAAATTAAATGCTTTTAAATGTTTCTTAACATTGTAAGAATTTATTTTAACAAAATAAATTGAAATGTGAATGAATTATTGGTGGAAAAAAATCAATATATTTTAAAATTTAAATAATTACCTTCCTTGTTTATAACCTGCACTTGTTTATAACTGCACTACTTCACAATCATCACTAGTTTTTTTATAACTATGCTTATAACCTTTCACAACCATGCTTATAACCTACCAACAACATACCATAATCTTCACAACATCCTAATTTTGTTCATATTCTGGTTAGATCTGATCATGTATTACACGATTACAGAAAAAATTTAATATTACACTCGTGACAAAAGTAGAATTTACAACTCTCGTGAAATTACCACACTCGCTTCGCTCGTGTGGGTAAACGTTTCACTCGAGTTGTAAAATGATCTACTTTCGTCACTTGTATAATAAATAACTATTCTCTCTCTCTCTCTCTCTCTCTCTCTCTCTCTCTCTCTCTCTCTCTCTCTCTCTCTCTCTCACTCACTCTCTCTCTCTCTCTCTCTATCTCTCGCCTCTCCCTCTCTCTCGCCTCTCTCTCCTCTCTCTCTCTCTCTCTCCTCTCTCCCCCCTCTCTCTCTCTCTCTCTCTCTCTCTATCTCCTCTCTCTCTCTCTATCTCCTCTCTCTCTCTCTATCTCCTCTCTCTCTCTATCTCTCTCCTCTCTCCCCTCTCTCTCTCTCTCTCTCTCTCTCTCTCTCTCTCTCTCTCTCTCTCTCTCTCTCTCTCTCTCTCTCCTCTCTCTCTCTCTCTCTCTCTCCTCTCTCTCTCTCTCTCTCTCTCTCTCTCTCTCTCTCTCTCTCTCTCTCCTCTCTCTCTTCTCTCTCTCTCTCTTTCTCTCCTCTCTCTCTTCTCTCTCTCTCTCTCTCTCTCTCTCTCTCCTCTCTCTCTCTCCTCTCTCTCTCTCTCTCTCTCCTCTCTCTCTCTCTCTCTCCTCTCTCTCTCTCTCTCTCTCTCTCTCTCTCTCTTCTCTCTCTCTCTCTCTCTCTCTCTCTCTCTCTCTCTCTCCTCTCTCTCTCTCTCTCTCTCTCTCTCTCTCACAAACCTCTCTCTCTCTCTCTCCTCTCTCTCTCTCTCTCCTCTCTCCTCTCTCTCCTCTCTCTCTCTCTCTCTCTCTCTCTCTCTCTCTCTCTCTCCTCTCTCCTCTCTCTCCTCTCTCTCTCTCTATATCCTCTCTCTCTCTCTCTCTCTATCTATCTCCTCTCTCCCTCCTCTTTCTCTCCCTCTCTCCTCTCTCTCTCTATCTCCTCTCTCTCTTCTCTCTCTCTCTCTCTCTCTCTCTCTCTCTCTCTCTCTCTCTCTCTCCTGTCTCTCCTCTCTCTCTCTCTTTCTCTCTCTCCTCTCTCTCTCTCCTCTCTCTCTCTCTCTCTCCTCTCTCTCTCTCTCTCTCTCTCACTCTCTCTCTCTCTTCTCTCTCTCTCCTCTCTCTTTCTCTCTCTCTCTCTCACTCTACTCACTCTCTCTCTCTATCTCTCTCTCTCTCTCTCTCTCTCCTCTCTCTCTCTCTTCTCTCTCTCTCTTCTCTCTCTCTCTCTCTCTCTCTCTTCTCTCTCTCTCTCTCCTCTTCTCTCTCTCTCTCTCTCTCTCTCTCTCTCTCTCTCTCTCTCCCTTTGTCTCTCTATCTCCGTCTGTCTCTCTATGTCTCTCTCTCTCTCTCTCTCTCTCTCTCTCTCTCTCTCTCTCTCTCTCTCTCTCTCTCTCTCTCTCTCTCTCTCTCTCTCTCTCTCTCTCTCTCTCTCTCTCTCTCTCTCTCTCTCTCTCTCTCTCTCTTTATCTCTCTCCCTCTCTCCTCCTCACTCTCTACTAAATAAAGATAAATACATAAATATATCCCATTTGTGTTTGTGTCTCTTAAAAATATAAGTCAAAAACTAATGGGTTCAACTGAGTCATGCATGTAGTCGTTATAAAAAATTTAAACTACTGATAAAAACGTTTCATCCAAAAAACAAAAACAAAAAAACTAAAAAACTAAAAAAAAAAAATGGAAAAGAATGAATCTAAATCACACCGAAATCGCTGTAGCGAATGAAAAGGCTGATAACTGGTAGTGTTGTCAGCTATCTTTTAATGTTCTAGTTGGTGTGCTAGTAGCCATGTCGGGCTAGTAATTACAATCTGGTGAGATAGATCCATTTCAATTAATATTCCAGGGTTGCAATGTCATAGCCGACGAGGGAAGCAGCAAAGCATGACATAGTCTAGTCCCCCACGAGCACAATCTAACCTTCAAGTAGCAAAGTCCGTCACACAGGTGCTAATCTTGTTATTGTATTAAATACAATATTCCTTTAAATATAATAAATACGGAAAATCGCTTGTTTTGTGGAACTCATGACGAAAATTAATTATCATATACAAGAAGAATTTCCATTTTTTTTAATTTTAATAATATGAATTTTTTAAATTAATATCATCTTTCCAAGCTACGTTAATTAAAAAAGTCCGCCATGCAGGGGCTGCGTAAACTAAGCAGATTTCCCATGTGTTCCACCTATATCCATTTATCTCAGCGCGTAAAGGTGCAATGAGAACAATATCTGAGATTTAGGTTTCAAATAAAGTGTTTCATAGTATAACAGCTTAATGTTAATGGCATGAGTAAGAGTGGGAGTTTACTGATGGCCGAATACTAAAAAATGCAAATATCTAAGTTAATATTAAAGATAGTGAAAAAATGTACATAACAGCACATATAGAACATTAATTGTGCAATAAGATTGGTTCTATACAATTTTTCGACCCGACGAATAGTAACGGAGTTATTAAGAATTTTCGGAATTCCTCCTTCTAAACCCCCAGTCCGATTTCAGCCGTTAACGAACTTGATCTTTATTTATCCCCCCCCCCAAAAAAAAACGAAACATTTAAATATCAAGTTTGGTGACATCAAACAAAAATTAGGAGCGCTAGAGCGTTAACATACAAAGGTCTCTCTCTCTCTCTCTCTCTCTCTCTCTCTCTCGCTCTCTCTCTCTCTCTCTCTCTCTCTCTATATATATATATATATATATATATATATATATATATATATATATATAACAATTTCGTCATCTCCTAGAACCTCACTCAATTGATTTAAATGACGTGCTAAAACGTTTTTAAGTAATTATCTATATATATATATAAAATTGTAACCTCTGTCTGTACATTGTTTGTTTGTTACCTTTTCACGCATAAACGGCTGAACGGAATTTTCTGAAACTTGGTATGTATATTACTACTAACCCAACTTAGACTTTAGGCTATATTAATTTTCTCTGAGACGAACAGGAGTGGGGGTTATAGGGGAAGCCTGAAATTAAAAATAGCGATATTTCGTTTTCTATTGGTTTTTCGGCAAATATGCACATAACAAAAGTTGTTTATTTTGTTATTTAGAGTAACTTTTGTTATATACGCTTTAGTCGTATACCGAAGTTTAAATGCGTCATACGCTAAAAATTATAGCGGGAGTCAACAATATTATTTGCCAAAAAAGACTCAACCGAACTAAATAAAACTCGGTATGTGTATTAGAATTGAGGCCTTCATTATAATAAGCCATACCAACATTTCTATGGACGGGCAGGAGTGGGGGTTATAAGGGAAGCCTGAAATTAAAAAAAGCGATATTCCGTTTCCTATTGGTTTTTCCGCAAATATAAACATAGCAAAAGTTGTTTATTTTGTTATTTGGAATAACTTTTGTTATATACACTTTTGTCGTATACCTAAGTATAAATGAGTTATACGTTAAAACTTTAGCGGGCACTAACGGCTGAACCGAACTTAACAAAACTGGGTATGTCAATTAGCATTAATTCTTCCATGATTATAAGTTATATTAAAATTTTTTGGTTCGAACGGGAGGGGGGTTATAAGGGAGGCCTGAAATAAAAATTCACCATATTTACATGTATAAGAGACGGGAAATATAAAAATATCCAAGACTGTGAAGATTTATCGAACAAATAATTGTATTAAAAGCAAATCACCGGCAACGACGGGTATCAATCCTAAACACTGGGACGGGTAAATGTCAAAATATTGTGCAATGTAAAGCCTGCTAAAAAATACCATCACCATTCAGCCTCAAATGAATTCCCGGGCGAAGCCGGGTATCTGAGCTAGTATATATATATATATATATATATATATATATATATATATATATATAAAGACGTATATATTATAAAATATGTTTCCTATATTATAACATAAGGACTTTTTTAAATGGATAAGAAATCTAAGTCTTCTAAGTGAAATAGTAGTAAGATAAAAAACTAAGGAAGGAATGGAGAGCACTCGTAATCCGTCGGGGATGAAATAAGTGATTATTAAATGGAGAAATAATTATTTTTCTGATCTAACATTTATAGAAAATTAAATTTGCAATAACATTAGCTTTATGAAATTTTTCGATCCGACGAATAATAATAGAGATATTTAGAATTTTCGACTCATTCCTCCTTTAATCACCAAATCCTCCCATACCACCAGCATGATTTCCGGCGTTAAGTAAATTAGAATAGAATATATAGATATTTATAAAAATATATTTGAAAGGAACTCATTTTCATCATCTCTGGGGTAGAATCGATTGGCTTTTGAAGAAAATTTCCCCATAAGTTAAATCTGCTAAAACCAGCTTTATTTGTCTATTTATTTAAAAAAACTCACAGAACTACGTAGTACAAAAGCATTTGTTCCATTTTGACAATTCGTGCTCTGGTACACCAAAAATACATCCTATGCATCACACATAACTAATTCATTTACGGGGCTTATGTTAACCATGTGAGTTAAAGTGTTGGCCTTAATCTCACACACTAAATTTAAAATGGCGAGTTCAATTCCCGCATGGGCAATAGGAATTTATTTAGTGACGAACTCATTAACTGAAATACTTAGTCCCACCCTGACAAGATCCCTTAAGGTTAATCTGCTTACAAGTTTCATATTTAACGCTTTTGTATCTGTTTTATAACTCGCTTTGGTTTAATTCGATTAAAGAGAAGGATGAGGGTTAAGGGGGTAAGAATTGTGAATTTTTCCGCTCCTTTTAGAGATACAGAATATTTGTATAGGACCTATTTGTTTCATAATAAAAATATCTATATGTATGTTGTGTTTATATAAGTATATTTGTTGATCCGATTCTTTGAAACGGAGATATCAACTGTTTACTTCCTATTGAAATAATTTTGAATAAAATGCAATGTGTATATTTACATGTGTATATGCCCGGAGTCCTTTCGGGCACGCATTTGACTTAAAGCGTAGACCTTAATCTCCCATGGTTAAACCTAGAGAGGCAATTCGAATTCCGACTGGGCTAAGGAATTTATTTAGTGACGGAATTCATTTAATAAATTCCTTAGCCCCACCCTGGCTAGAAAAAGGTGGTAACCTATAAAACCCCCCGTCCCAATCAGCCACAGTAGCAAAAAAGTCAACGTTAATAAATAATAATAATGGTTTATGTATATGAGTTCCACAAAAGAGACGAAATAAATCAGGTACAATTCATATGAAAAGAAATATTGTATTTTATTCTTATCCCGATAAATGGGACAAGGAAGTAAAAAGTATTTAGATAAAATTACAATATACTTGTACATTTTTTGACGATGAAGGTTACAATAACACCGTAGGATTTGTAGAATGAAGTATTGTAGAAAAACACTAATGAGTTTCCTTTATGCGACGGTGGACAGAGAAAGGTCCGCCATTTGTGTTTCCGTTCCAGCTTCCAGGAAATTCTGTATTATTCCTCCATAGAAATACTGTCCCTGGTGTATAGTCTGTCTTCCTCCAGCCGTTGTGATAAGAAAATGTCTCAGACATTGTTTAGGCGCGAAGTGTGTTTAAATTCCCCACCCGCCGCTTTTCTTTTAGCAATTTCCCTTAAGGGAAATCAGCTATTGAGGTCGTACTCATGACGCGATTTTCAAAAATTTTCTTCAAATGTCCATCGATCCTACCCAGGAGATGACGAAAATGAGGTCCGTTCAAAATTATATATATATATATATATATATATATATATATATTTGTCTGTTAACGCTCTAGCGGTCGCAATTTTTGTTTGATCGTTACCAAACTCGACATTTAATCGTTTTATGTAAAAAGAAAGATCTAGTTCGTTAACGACCATTGGGAGGGGGGCTTTAGAGGGGAGGGATTTTGAAAATTCTTATGCGTCGGATGGAAATATTGCATAGAATCAATCTTATTGCAAATTAAATTTACCATAAATATTGTTCTGTACATTTATTCTTTATCTTGAATATTAACCAAGATATTTGCATTGTTATTAATTGTGGGCCGATAACGGACTACTAGTTTCCCGCCAAAAGCTAGTTCGGCCGTTTCCTAGACTGCTTGGCTCTCGTATGGAGATTTCTCTATTGTAAAACGTCACGTGGGAAATTGCTTAGTTTACGCAGCCCCTGCGTGACGGATTTTTTTAAACTCTACCTGGCTCAAAATGAAGTTGTTTCATTAAAAACGACTATTTTTATATTGTGATTATCGACGCCACCAGGCACTAATTTTTTCCCTCTTTAATTAATTTATCTTTAATCAAATTTAAATGAATATACCTACTTTGATGTTTTAGTCATTACTTGCAATATATTCAAAAGCCTTTTTAAATAATAAGTGACATGAATATGAATTCGAAAGGGAAATATGAAGCAAATAGAATTTGGAGTGAGGTTTGGGAATATTCGTTTTTTTCAGCTGTGTACTCATTATTCTAACTTCGAATTCATTTTGTACCATTGCTTTGTGTTTCTCGTCACAAGTTTCGAATATAAAAGCTCAGTACTCTAAAAAGCGCATTGTTACTTGGTTCTCTTGTTACAAAGCATTTTTTCCCCCGGGAATAAAGCATCTAAAAAAATGAATTCAATTCCATTTCTACTTGTGCTATTTGATTTTTTTTTTTTTTGTGCTCGGAATAGGGCAGCAATATATGTAGCAAAAGAAAATGGAATGTTCCACTGCAATTTATTAAGATACAATACCATTATCTTTTTAAGTGGGTTTCAACTTCACTCACGAGTTTCGAAAATTGCTTTAAATATGTTTAATCAAGCAAGAATTACGCAATTGCCGATGATTTCTAGGTGCATAGAATATATTTTATTTTAAATAAAGTCAGTGAAGCAAGTGATTCGTAAACAAACATTAATTCCTTTTGCCATTGCGGAACGCCGATGTAGCCATCTCAAGTTAGATATTCTATTTCACCACTAATATCTGTCCTATGTGGCGCAACTATGGATAATACTTCAAGGTCGTAAACTATTAAAAATATTGTTTTTTTCCCATTTTTTATAATGACTCAAAATAAGGGACGTATTCCGTTTTAGCAAACTACCCTTAAGTGAAATCAGCTATTGAGGTGACATGATATTCGATAACTTTCGCGAAATCTGCATCGATCCTACCGAGTAGATGACGAAAATGAGGTCCGTTCATAATTTTATATATATATATATATATATATATATATATATATATATATATATATATATATTTGTCTGTTACCGCTCTAGCGGCCACAATTCTTGTTTAATTGTTACCAAACTCAAAATTTAATCGTTTTTAAAAAGATTGATCAATTTTGTCCAAAGGCTGAAATCCGATCGGTGGGATCGGACCGTCCTTAATATCTCCATTATTATGCGTCGGATCGAGAAATTGTATAGAACCAATCTTCTTGCCAATGTAATGTTCTACAATTGTTTTTATAAACGTTTTTACGCTAATTCGATGCTTAGAAGTTTAGTTGTTGAAGTGTGTGCGTATAACGGACGAGACGAGATCGGCTATTGTCAGTTTTGTTCGGGAGATTCAGCTGAAAGTGAGTTCTGCCGTTTCCGTAACTCAATTGTTTTAATATTGAGTATGGAAAAGATAAAGTGAATTTTGAGCTCTGTAGAAAAAATATAATCTTTATTGAAGATGTCTCATCGAACACATTTTTAGTATACCGTAAATATGTAACAGATCTGTACGTACACTTATACGTAAGATATATATGTACTATATATATATATATATATATATATATATATATATATATAAATTTTTGAATGGACCTTATTTTTGTCATCACCTAAAGAGGATCGATGGACATTTGAAGAAACGTTTCGAAAATAGTGTCATGAGTACAACCTTAATTGCTGATTTCCCTTCAGGGTAGTCAACAAAATAAATGCAAATACCTAGGTGAATATTAGATTTATAGAAATAGTGTTTATAGCAATCCTTTTAGAAAATTTGCAGCTGGGCTATTGGGGGGGGGTTAGATAACATAAAAACTGTTTTATTTGTTCTTGAGGGATTGAAATAATTATGTTTATTGGGTGAAATCTGGAGATTGTGTTAATTTGTGTATTAAATAATCTCTTGATCTTAATCACTTAACACATTGGTATGTATCGAACGAAATAAAAGCCATTTCCAGCAATTGAATTGTTATACCCCTGAAGTACTAGGCGATGATTAAACAAATATTACCTAATTTATATTCATAATAACTGTGACCCGTCAACAGAGAGAATAGTGAACATTCTCATTTCTAATGTGACACTGAGATTATTTATTTATTTGAGCTTCGCAGCTTTGGCGATGTTGCTCTAAAATAAAACTTAAAAAAACAAAACAAAACTCAAATAAAAACAAAACAATACAAAAAAATAACAAAATTAAACAAAACATAAATACGTAGAACATAGAACACAAAAGGAACACAAAACATAAAAGGAACATAGAACTCAAAAGGAACACAAAACATAAAAGGAACATAAAACATAAAAGGAACATAAAACATGGAGAATCAAAAAACATAAATGATTGGAAATCAAAAAATAAATATGGAACACAACAAAGAACAAAATAAATGAACGAGGGAACAAATAAAGACAAAATTCAAAACTAGGTACTAAACTGAAAATCGAAACTAATGATATTGGGCAATAGGGAAATCATTAATAAAATATTTAAATATTCAATAAATAAATAAGTAAATCGATAGTTAAAATTAAATTGGTATATAAAATGAATAAAAGAAGTTTAAAATTATTAAGGTTTTGATAAAATATAAGTTGGTCCAGGTGACTATTTACGTAAAACTCTGTTACTCCCTAATACACACTCAAGTGAGTGAAAACTTGAAAACAAAAAAATTGAGGTTTAGATAAAATGTTTATTTTTGCATCCAAAAATGTTGTAAAAATAAAAATGTGAAACAAATTTAAAATGTATCAGATTTTTGAATAGATGTGTATAGTCTTTAAATGTTTGAGAATTGTATTTATGTATGGACTCCCCTTTGTCAGTAGTTCGTGTAAATTATGTGGTAATTGTAAGTAATTGCGTTGCCTGCAGTCAGTCAGTATATGTTTAACTGAGAGCTTCATTACAACTTCTACAAATCGGTTTGTCTTGTTTGTTCATCAAGTATGAGTGTGTTAGTAGAGTGTGTCCAATTCGTAACCGTTTAAGTATTACTTCATCTCTTCTTGCTTTAAAGTCGTAAGGCCACGGCTTCACTGAATGTTTAATTTCTCTAAGCTTACTAGTCGAGTTCAGCCAGTGGCCTTGCCATATGTGAAGTATTTCTTTCTTTGTTACTTTGCTTAAGTCCTGTGTAGTTAGTAAGCTCGTGTCTGTAGTGTTTTTCCTTGTGGCTAGTTTTGCATGCTTGTCTACTATAGTATTCTGTTTAATGTCTTCGTGTCCGGGAATCCATAACATAGTTATGTTTATATGTTTAAGTCTGTTAATGTGAGAGAAAATTTGTGTGATTACAAATTGTAAATGTTTCTTAGTGAGAGTAATGAGCTTATTGAATCTGTGCAGAGAAGGACATTTTTCTGAACGTTTGTGTCTATATTGGAAAGAGCAAGTAATATTGCATGCAGCTCTGCAGTGTATATGCTTGTGTCATCGGGTAGTTTAATGCTGTGAATATGATTGTCAATGACTGCCGCTGCACCTGTACCACTGGTAGTTTTGGAACCGTCTGTATATGCGTGTAGTGTGTTATGTGCGTGGTTTGCTACAATGTATTTAAAAGTGTTTTGATAAAAGATGTTTGAAAATAAATCGCTCTTTTTATATTTGGTTAAAATTAAGTTCACTTTTAAGTTCTTTATGGTCCAAGGAGGAAATGATGGTTGTATGTTAAAATACATTTCTCTATTTAAAACTTTGGAGCCATATGTGCTGTCTAAAGTACGAATGAAAAGTGGTTTATTTTTGCAATGTTTTTGGATATACATATTAAAAAAAGGGTTATTTAAAAAACTCATTACACAGGGTGTGTTCAAAGCTTTTGCTTGTAAAACAAATTTTGCACATAACATGATGCGTTTGTACTCCAGTGGAGGTTCTCCAGCCTCTGCACAAAGGCTTTCTGCAGGACTAGATTTAAATGCACCAATTGCGATTCTTAGTCCTGTGTGGTGTATTGGGTCCAGAAGTTTTAGAGTTGTCGGACTGGCAGATGAATATGCTATACATCCATAATCCAGAATAGACCTGGTAACCGCACGGTCAAATGTAAGCATCATTGATATGTCAGCACCCCATTGCGTGTTACCAAGAATCCTTAATAAGTTCAATTATTCCTTGCACTTATTAAAAAATTTTATTTCTAAATGAGGCACCCATTTGAGTCGTGGGTGTAGTGTAAGTCCAAGGAATGTATTAGTATTTTCAATAAATATGTTTTTTAAAGTTGTGTGAGGAGTTGGAATATTTCTTTTTTTTTTTTTTTTTTGGTGAAAACAATTTGTTTAGATTTTTCAAATGAAAATCTAAAACCTGTTATTTCGATCCACTTTTCCAACTCATTTATTGTGGTCTGTAATTTTTGTTGTGCTTTAAAAATATCAGTTTGTGTGGTGTATATAAAGAGGTCGTCAGCATACAGGCAATAAGACACTTCTTCTGGGATAAAATTTACAATGGAGTTAATTGCAATATTGAAGAGAGTTGTATTCAGTACTCCTCCTTGTGGCACTCCATTCTCTTGGAAAAATACATCTGAGAGGGTAGTACCTATCCTCACCCTGAATGATCTTTTGGAAAGATACTTCTTTATAAAATTTAATATTTTCCCCTGTATTCCCCATTCTACTAATTGGGATAAAATAAGTCTACAACACTGAGATTAAACAATAATAAATTATCATTCACATATTTTCATTATTTATGGTACTGAAATTATAACAAAGATTGAGGGAGTGATGGATAAAGCGATGTGTTATCTGTGAATGAACACACTAGCGTTTTGACCCATGTAGAAAATCAAGGCTGCCTATTTTTGACTAAAATAAATAGCCATAACTGTTAGCCAAACATTAATTAATTTATTATAATGATTTGGGGAAGGGATGAATATGCCTATAGCTCAATAATTCGGACCAACACAATCAGGAAATGTTAAACCCTTAGAAGCAAAATTGTAGCAATCAACTTGACCTAGCCATTAAATCTTAATTAGATTTCCCTTTTAATTACAGAACCCCTTCCTAACCCCTTTTGATATTAAATTTATTGCTTCTGGGCAAAATAACTAAATTCAAAGTAAATTAAATAGAAAATAACAATATTTAGAATTTCAATGCCTATAATAATTGTTTTTTTCGTTAAGTTAATTATCAATTATTTTAGGAATTTTCATAAATTAATTAATTAAATTTCTATTTACTATTAATGTTGTTCCGCGTTCGAAATCAGTATCTCGAATAATACCCGTTTATTTGCATTTATTATTATTCAGTCTTCAGTAACTTTCCCCTCCCCTACTCATCCGCTTTTCAATTTGAGTACTGAGACACAAAACATCTCATCTTGTATTTCAATACATTTTTACATAGTTATCATATGATGTTTATATTCAGAAAACTGGAGTAAAATCCATATCGAGGGAAAATTCAACCGATGAGGAGTTTGCAGTCGTGACATATGTTGAGGGAATTTTGAAACTCCTTGCGCAGTTTTAGCAGTGTATCAGCTTGGCCCGGCACAATAACAACTCTAACCTAACCTCTACTAGCTGTCTCCTGGTCTCTGAGACAGTGTTGCCAGAAACTATTTAAACTAAAATAATTTCTCCAATTTTAAAGTGGGTAAACTGCGAGCAACCTCACAATTACCTTTTAGCAGATTTCCCTTAAGAGAAATCAGATATTCAGGTCGTACTCATGTCCATCGATCCTACCTAGGAGATGACGAAAATGAGGTCCGTTCAAAACTGTATATATACATTTCTTTATATATATAATTCTACTGTAATTTTCACTGAAGTCCTCCTAGACGGCTGGACCGATTTGAATGAATTTTTAAATACGCGTTTGGGTGACGCCCCGGGTGGTTCAGCGCCGCAGATCAGCCCGGCAGATGGAGCAAGAGTGGGGGTCGTGAGGGAGGTTTAAAACAGAAAATAGCCGTATTTCGTTTCCTATCGGTTTTTCGGCAATGCACAGGTTAAGAGTTGTTTTTGTTTTTATTTGGAGTAACTTATGTCATATTCACATTGGGTACTGCAATGTCAATAATATCGGCAGTCTTATGGATATTGTCTATAGTGGGAATATCCGGTTTTTGATAATCTACAATATGGTAAGTTACCATCGCTCAATACCAATACATCTTTACATTATCTTTTTCCAATAATTTTTGGGAATTATAGCAAAATAACCCCGCCGAAGTACTTCTAGAGCTTGATAGTATCCTTTTGCCGTGCTATTGAGCCGTGGTAAGTATTCGGCCCCATTATTGTTTTTATTTTTATTGTTTATTAACGACCAATTTTTACGAGTGTGGCTTATTGGAGCGGTTTATCTACAGGTTACCATCATTTTCTAGCCAGGGTGGGCTTAATTGAGTTCGTCACTAAATAAATTCCTATTTGACCAGGCGGGAATCGAACTCGTATACCTTGGTTTACCATGTGAGATTAAGGCCAATGCTTTAACTCTCATGGTTCACCAATGTTTTTTTTTATTGCAACAATGTTTAACCAGAAAGCCCAAATACATAATATAGTTTTAAGAGTGGCATTATCATTTACCCTTAACTGGCCAAGGTGTCTTTAAAGACACCGTTCATATTTTACAGAGTCAGACATCAACTGCTTCTATTCTTACCCCCTTTGGGCCTGAGTTCACACCCCTGTAACCTCCCAAGCATGAGCATATGCGGCAAAAGTCGATTTATTGTTATTGGAGCTAACTACTAACAATATACTGAAGCAAATCACCATTGTTTACCACCCTATTTCACACTAGTTGCCAGCGAAGTTTCTAATTTATTAAAATATATGCTATTCGATTTAAATATGAACCAAAATCGGTCAATTAGTTTTAAAGGATCGTATTCAAGCTCCTATGTGTTGCATTTTCCATTCTGGAGAGAAATAGAATTTTAGCGTGGATTTTAATGATGGTGTACTTAAGTTCACCCTGGCCTAATACCAACAAATTTGCCCAAGGGGCATGATTTTATATTATTTCTTACTTTAATTAACAGATACGTATAAAAGTCGAGCTGAAAAGATTTTGTCTTTGATACCAAAATTTAGTATCACTTCTGATGAAGAAGAAAGCGACAATGAAGGAGAAAATGCCCCAAAATGGATGAAGGAAATTTTCAAATTGAAATGATTGAAGTATTGGAACATTTCAATATTGAGGGTGAAAGAGGGATGTTATGAAGAATACGTTGATAACAAAACGTGTATCAGCATGATTAGATGGTATGACATCGAAGTATTGACCTTAGTGACCTGTTCGTTGCACTTTATAGAACAGGTTACCGCTCCCACAAGTACTACATGAACGTTTTCAGCTAATATTTAAGGTAGTTATTTTCAAAGTACTGGAATCACTGCTTTATTTCATATTAATACATACAATACCCGATTTATTTCAAATTAATAGTTGATGCACGAATATCTTTTAAGGTAAAAACGCATTTGTTTTGTATGAGAAAACAAGTGTTATTGTAGGGGACATAAAACTTTCACTCCAATGACAATATTTTCTCGACCTCTCAAAGTGAGCAAAGCAAACAGAAAATATCGGGCAGATTGTTTCATGTATATCTACTGTTTGAACGCCTCTTTAAGAATATATTAGTCAACCATGCATGGCCTTATATCTATTGACTTATTCATGTTTTAACTCTGGAATATATACAACTTGTTCAAATATGAAGACAATGCCAATATAATATCAGTGGCTACATATATTTTGGACTAACATTTCTTGTAAGTGTCATTTTTTACTTAAACGTATGTGAGACTTTAATTCATATCCCACTTACTTAAGTTTAATAAAGTTTTGGATATGAAATGCATAAATCCTTAGTAGATTGTCTACTGAGAGTCCATAATCACAAGCAATCATCAGGAGCATCTTATGTCAGAGAAAATAATTAAATACCTTGAAAAAATATTGACGTTCATATATAATATTCCTCACGAATGATGTTTCAATGAATTGGTATTCTTATTTTTATATTGACAAGCTTTATTTAAAGAAAACTAAACAATTAAAAGAAAAAATAGAAACGAACATAGAATATAACAACTAAATTGGGATGTGATGTATAAGGCACAATGCTTATGTTAAAGATTGAGTCGTGAGTTCGACTTCCAGATGGGCAAAAAGATTTTATTTACTGCTGAGCACACTAAATCATCTCGATCAGCCATTGAGGGAATAATAATTTAACGCATATAGTAAAAAAAAAAAAAGGAACAAATTTGTTAACGTCCTTTTTATGTTACCATGGGTAATTGGGACGGGATATTCACCGTTTATGACATTTTTTATGGATACGGCGTGGGCCACCCGAAAAAAACGGAAATTAGTTTTAAGTAAAAATAAGACTTCTACTATAACTATTATTATCTTGAAGGAACTGGTAATTGAAGGGTTTGCTGCAAAAAGGAGGTAGCTGCAATTTTTCCAGTTTTTGGGAAACCAAAAAAAACGTTTAAAAAATTCAAATTTTAAGATATGTAAAAATATTGTTGTTGCTTACTTTCAATTATAGTGTTTACATATTAGAACAGTATTTTCATTCAACAAATATCATCCAAATGTTGGTGGTACGTGGATGATCCTTGGAGCTAACTCTTTTTTGCCCAAAAGAATGCAATATGAGGAATGTCATGTCTTGGAAAAAGGTGTAAAAATAAATAGAATGTACTATTATTGTGTATTTTTTATTCAAAGAAAACTGAAAATAAAGTACAGCAAAATTATTGGTTTTACAGACAGAAAATAACATCATTATAACGAATAACATAAAATACGAAAATAACATCATTATAAAGAAAATAACATCATAACGATTGAAGCTGCATCCTTTTTGTGCCAAATAAAAGAGGTTTTTTTTGGGACAAGAAAGTGTTTATAACTCCCAACAGCTATGGAATGGAGCTACCTCCTTTTTGCAGCAAGCCCTTCAATTGTTGTTATTCAGCTAATTTATATTTTTTTTATACATGTTACTTTCTAGGATATAAAATAAATAAATAATTGATTAAGGGTTCTAAACTTAAGAACTTAGTTGTATTCTGATACCCGCTTGACAGATGCGTAAGGGCTTCTGATATTTTTCACATGGAGCGACTGAAAATTAGATAGATCGCCAACTAATATGAATGAGGCGTTGCATAACAAGAAGAGGTAGAACATTCTGTGTGGAGGAGTGGGCAAACATGCATTCTAAGTGGTTTGCCATAGAAAGCGCAATCTTGTCCTGGTTTAGTTTCAGTTAAGGTCCTTGACAAATATATAGTGCCTCAAAGAGAATACCTATCATTGGTAAACATTTCGGATTACAACAGTAAAAATAAAGTTAATGATTTTTTCAGTTTCTTATCAAAAGTTTGCGAAAGTATTAAAGCTAGAATTATATTGTTTTTATGGCAGTGCTAAAACAACTGTAATCGGCACAATATTTATTATATAGAATAATACTTATTATTATTATTCTGTTTGTTATAAATCTTAAAGAGGAATTATATTAATTTGATATATCAGAAAACCGGTTGTACTTAGACATTAAAAAAATTATTTAATATACACTTACATTAAATTATGATTTTTTGAATAAAGTATTATAATTATTTAGATTAATATTTATATTATATTACATACCAATGTATATGCTGTTAATTTGTACTTTATTATTATTATTTTTATTTATACATTTTTTAATACCTTATATTATATTAACAACCTTACTGACATTAATATGCCAGAATCTTAGCAACATGTTTGTAAACATAAGCCAATAAAACATCTATCTATCTAGTTCAGTTAAGGGAACAACCTGACATGGACACTCCATGAAACCATTGTACTCGTATTAAATTAAAGCTATTTCATGCAATTGATTAAAAATTTCATTTGAAATACATTTAAACGCAGAAAGTTAAAAAAAAATAGTTCATAGGTCTTTTTATGATGAACAAAAATGCTTCTATACACAACCGTCGCGGAGAAAGTTCTAATACCATACTCTGCCCTCTCTAAACACCCCCTCCCCTTGTGGATTTTCATCAAAAAGGGAAGTGCACAACTAGATGATACAACTATCTTAGGATAGTTGTATATGAATTGTCAACACTGTAAGAGTAGCCGTTTTTGAGTTATGCAGGGAATTAAAAAAAGTCCGTCTCGCAGGGGCTGCGTAAACTAAGCAGATTTCCCACGTGAAGTTTCACAGTCGAGAAATCTGCCCAATAACAACTGTAGTGTAAGGGACCTCTAAACCTATTCACGAGGGACGAATAGTTTACGGAAACGGCCGCCAGAGCTCTCGGCGGAATGTCCGAAACATAGCCAACTCCTGCCGACCAGGCACAGAATACAAATGCAAATATCTCGGTTAATATTCAAGATACAGAATAAATGTATAGAACAATATTTATAGTAAATTTAATTTGCAATAAGATTGATTCTATACAATTTGATGAATAATAACAGAGATATTTTGAATTTTCAAAAATCCCCCTCCCACTTGTCCGATTTCAGCCATTAACGAACTTGATCTTCCTTTTTACATAAACCGATTAAATTCTGAGTTTAGTAACGATCAAACCAAAATTGCGACCGCTAGAGCGTTAACATACAAATATATATATATATATATATAATTTTGAACGGACCTCATTTTCGTCATCTCCTGGGTAGGATTGATGGACATTTGATGAAATTTTCGAAACTCGCGTCATGAGTACGACCTCAATAGCTGATTTCCCTTGAGGGAAATCTGCTAAAATTTACCAACCTGGAGGACAAATAAATGGAACTGAGAAATTTAATGTTTTTCTTATTACTTTCTTTTACGAAGTATATCTTATAACTTTTGGTTTTCTCACTTTGAAGTCATTTCGACTAGTTGCAGCGTGACATCTGAAAGCATCTCGAATAATACTAAAGCGACTAGCCATAGAATATTGACGTTACACATTTAAAACTGATGTGCACTTTTTGAAATTCGAATTCGACTAAGGGGGGGCATTGGTGGGCGTAAATAAGATATTCTAAATTTCAACTTAACTATTAGGGACACGAATGATTTTCTTAGTACTTATTTTGTTTAACATACAAAGATCTGTACATTACATAATATGTCGTTTTTTCATCCATCCGATTTATTGCAACGCAGCTATTGCACGTAACTTCCAAATGAAATCATTTTAATTGAAGTAGTAATAGTAGATCATATCAGTCACAGTAGCAGAGCTTCTAAACACCCAATAGATAAATGAAGTGCATCAGAACAAGAAAATTGTTTATTTAAATTAGTAGGATTTCAAGGGAGTCATGTGGTGCCCACGTCGTATTACTTAAGACATAACAGTGACTTCAATGTAAATATATTCCAATAATAAAATACCGTATAACCGTTAACATTAATATCTTATATATATGTATATATATGATGTAATATAATATAATAATACTGCGTCTGACTGTGTTTGATCACATTAGCGGAATAAATTTGCATAAATGATACGCTTTGTTGCATTAAAGCCGTGCGACAGAAACATATACCACAATAGTGCTCCATAACTCAATATCCAATCACGCTTTAGTCTATCTCAATCTAGCAGTAAAGTAGACGGTTTAATGAGCAATCTAGCAATACGTTTAATGTTCTATACGCGTTCTCATTAACTTTAACCGAGATTTTTGTATTTCTTAATTTTCAGTCTGGAGTAAATGCCCACTTTTAGTCATCGTACTTTAACAATTAGCGAAAATATCTCTAAACGTCTTAATCCTAGCATAAATTCCAAATATTGTTTTACAACAGATCTTTACTAGATGAGATACATGCAAATGCGTCGTGTGATGGTCATAACTAACAAATGGAGAATTGTACATGTCAAACCTTCCACTTCAGTTTACGCAGCCACTGCATGATGGACTTTTATAGTCCAAATCAGTCTACAGATACCCCATTTCATGTGGTTTCTTGCACAACATGTTTTCTTCATTTCTGAATCACCCCTTGACAGATGTTCTTTCAATCTCTTCCGGAACTTTCTACCACTTTGGCCTATTTATGGTATAGCACAGGAAAGTCAAGAGATATGATAGACCCAGGATCTGTCTAATGGTAAAATTTTCTTTTTATGGCTATGACTAAGGCTATTGCTGCGTTTTTAACAGATTTCCCTTAAGGGAAATCAACTATTGAGGTCGTACTCATGACGTGATTTTCGAAAAATTTCTTCAAATGTCCATCGATCATCAGGAGATGACGTAAATGAGGTCCGTTCAAAATTATATATATTTGTCTGTTAACACTCTAGCGGTCTCAATTTTTTTTTATCGTTGCCGAACTCGGTATTTAATCGTTTTATGTCAAAACAGTTCGTTAATGGCTGAAATCGGACCATGGGATGTTTGAAAATTCAAAATATCTCCGTTACTATGCGTCGTATCGCAAAATTGTATAGAACCAATGTTAGTGCTAATTAAAGTTACTATAAATATTGTTATATACATTTATTCTCTATCTTGGATATTAACCGAGATATTTGCATTTGTATGAAGTATGTGTGCGGCTATTGTCTAAGATTCCGGCTTAGTTCGGCCGTTTCTATAGTTCAGCTCTCGTGTAACCTGTTCTGTTCATCCGCCCCTTCTTTATTATTGTTATATACATTTATTCATATTTAGAAGCTTCTTCTAACCTTTCTTGTCGTTTCAGCTGGTACTTTGTCAGATTTATGCAAATACGTTCTGTTCATTCTTCCCCACCCCTTTCTTTAGTTCTTCAACTTCTAAAATTTGCGTTATTAAAATATTGATTATTCTGATTCATTATAATAGGTATAGCAAATAGTTTGCAATATACTTAATGTGTTATATTCAGTTGTATATCAGTAATTTGTTTTCTCTCCGTTGGTTTACAATTCATAAGCCGTTTCCGTTGGGAGTTTATTAAAATTAACTGAACGATTTCTCATTACCGTTTGTATTTACTCACGGTGGTGTTAAGTGTTAGCAGTGTGTAGATTTCTCTATTGTAAAACTTCACGTGGGAAATCTGCTTAGTTTACGCAGCCCCTGCGTTCCAGTTTTGTTTTCCTATGGAGACACGAATCAGGTAGGCGTGGTAGTAGGTTTCCAGAAGAAGATTGCGGAGTTTTTTATTTCAGATTGACCTAAGCCAAAGAATAGCTAAACTAGTGTCAGCAGTGTGCAGATTTCTCTATTGTAAAACTTCACATGGGAAATCTGCTTAGTTTACGCAGCCCCTGCGTGATGGACTTTTAAAACATTATGGTCTGTATATATTTTTCTATAGTGTTTGTCTTGATCCTAATAGAGGACTGAGGATGAGGTAGGACCTAGAATGCTGGCCCTGAAATAAACATTTATATCCTAGTGGAGGTGTTGACCTTTTTTCAACCATGGGAATTATACATCAACCCCCACCAGCCAGGAGATTCAAGTGAATAAATAATCTGAGTGAATATTGAATAGAAATTATCTTTACCATATGAGAAGGTGAGGGGAGGAAATGGTATGGTTTATTTTATGAAGGCCCCTTTGTAATGCTTTATAATGCCATATTATAAGGATCTCAGGCTTAATGTCCTATTATTTTAAATAATTGGTATGAAGAATTTGTTGATAATGTACAAAATATCTGTGAAAGCTGGGATTTCTCTTGCGTGAGCTTTACAGTGATCAGCCTAGTTAAGTCCTTTTGCTGAATAAAGTTTTAATGATTTCATTGTTGGAACTTGGACGGCTTAGCTGGTCATGTTTTCCTTATTAGTTCAGAATAATTAAACTGAATTTCCTATTACCTTTGAGCAAAGTCCTCTTTTAACGAACAAAAAGTTTTCTTTACTTACCAGTGACGTCATAGGCTTCTTCTCAAGAAGTGTCTTTGACTCTCAGCTGATGCTTTCTTCCAAGTTTTGCTTTATTACCTCCGTGAAAATATCTCGAGACCTCAACGATTGCTTGTGTAGTTCTGAATGGGCGCAATGAGGACCTTTGCTCCTTTAACCGAATTCCACATTGTTCAATCTTCTTTGAGCATTATTGATGGGTAACTTTGGAACACCACTTCGGTAGCTATCGTGAGACACAGTCGAATGAAATCCGCGTATTGAGGGATCGATTAATAATTTGAATCTTGGTGTAGAATGAGATTACAGCCGTGTACGGCTCGGATGAGCAGTATGTAGCTTAAATATGCTCTTTCCCATGATACAGAAGCTCGTGGTGCTCAGCCGCGAGAGGCAACTAGGGAACTCCAAGTTAAGATTAGCTACACAAGGTGGCACATTCTTACGGTCGCTTTCTTGTTTCCTTGCTTACTAGTGTGTAGGCTAACTTAATTCATTAGTTACTAGAGTGTAGGCTAGCATATCTCCTTGCTTACTAGTGTGTAGGCTAACTTAATTCATTACTTACTAGAGTGTAGGCTAGCATATCTCCTTGCTTACTAGTGTGTAGGCTAACTTAATTCATTTCTTACTAGAGTGAAGGATAGCATATCTCCTTGCTTACTAGTGTGTAGGCTAACTTAATTCATTTCTTACTAGAGTGAAGGCTAGCATATCTCCTTGCTTACTAGTGTGTAGGCTAACTTAATCCATTACTTACTAGAGTGTAGGCTAGCATATCTCCTTGCTTACTAGTGTGTAGGCTAACTTAATTCATTTCTTACTAGAGTGTAGGCTAACTTAATTCATTACTTACTAGAGTGTATACTTACTTATTTACTTATATACTAGTATGTAGACTAACGTAATCCATTACTTACTAGAGTGTGGGCTTACTTATATCCTTACTTACTAGTGTGTAGGCTAACTTCATTCACTACTTACTAGTGTGTAGGCTAACTTAATTCATTACTTACTAGAGTGTAGGCTAATTTATTTACTTATATACTAGTGTGTATGCTAACTTATTTCCTTATTCACTAGTGTGTAGGCTAACTTAATTCATTACTTACTAGAGTGTAGGATAACTTATTTACTTATATACTAGTGTAAAGGCTAACTTATTTCCTTATTCACTAGTGTGTAGGCTAACTTAATTCACTACATTTTAGAGTGTATGCTAACTTATTTACTTATATACTAGTGTGTAGGCTAACTTATTTCCTTATTCACTAGTGTGTAGGCTAACTTAATTCATTACTTACTAGAGTGTAGGCTAGCATATCTCCTTGCTTACTAGCGTGTAGGCTAACTTAATTCATTACTTACTAGAGTGTAGGCTAGCATATCTCATTGCTTACTAGTTTGTAAGCTAACTTAATTCATTACTTACTAGAGTGTAGGCTAGCATATCTCCTTGCTTACTAGTGTGTAGGCTAACTTAATTCATTACTTACTAGAGTGTAGGCTAATTTATTTACTTATATAATAGTGTGTAGGCTAATTTATTTCCTTATTCATTAGTGTGTAGACTAACTTAATTCATTACTTACTAGAGTGTAGGCTAACTTATTTACTTATATACTAGTGTGTAGACTAACTTAATTCATTACTTACTAGAGTGTAGGCTAACTTATTTACTTATATACTAGTGTGTATGCTAACTTATTTCCTTATTCACTAGTGTGTAGGCTAACTTAATTCATTACTTACTAGAGTGTAGGATAACTTTTTACTTATATACTAGTGTAAAGGCTAACTTATTTCCTTATTCACTAGTGTGTAGGCTAACTTAATTCATTACTTACTAGAGTGTATGCTAACTTATTTACTTATATACTAGCGTAAAGGCTAACTTATTTCCTTATTCACTAGTGTGTAGGCTAACTTAATTCACTACATTTTAGAGTGTATGCTAACTTATTTACTTATATACTAGTGTGTATGGTAACTTATTTCCTTATTCACTAGTGTGTAGGCTAACTTAATTCATTACTTACTAGAGTGTAGGATAACTTATTTACTTATATACTAGTGTAAAGGCTAACTTATTTCCTTATTCACTAGTGTGTAGGCTAACTTATTTACTTATATACTAGTGTGTATGCTAACTTATTTCCTTATTCACTAGTGTGTAGGCTAACTTAATTCATTACTTACTAGAGTGTAGGATAACTTATTTACTTATATACTAGTGTAAAGGCTAACTTATTTCCTTATTCACTAGTGTGTAGGCTAACTTATTTACTTATATACTAGTCTGTATGCTAACTTATTTCCTTATTCACTAGTGTGTAGGCTAACTTAATTCATTACTTACTAGAGTGTATGCTAACTTATTTACTTATATACTAGTCTAAAGGCTAACGTATTTCCTTATTCACTAGTGTGTAGGCTAACTTAATTCATTACATTTTAGAGTGTATGCTAACTTACTTACTTATATACTAGTGTGTAGGCTAACTTATTTCCTTATTCACTAGTATGTAGGCTAACTTAATTCATTACATTTTAGAGTGTATGCTAACTTATTTACTTATATACTAGTGTGTAGGCTAACTTATTTTCTTACTCACTAGTGTGTAGGCTAACTTAATTCATTACATTTTAGAGTGTATGCTAACTTATTTACTTATATACTAGTGTGTAGGCTAACTTATTTCCTTACTCACTAGTTTAGTGTGTTAGTTATAGAACCAAGGTTGATAAACTATTGATGTCTATCTCACTCTCACATTCATTGAGTTGTAAGAAATTGTCAAAGCCAACTGAGAGAAATCAGTCATTCAGTTAACGCCAAAAATTTACAATCAAAAGATAAGGCGAGTTGGATTCGTACTCACAAGACTGAGAGTCAGACTTACACTACTGACTCAGTCGCACCAACTGTAAGGACATCCCGAACTGCATTTTCTATATAACTGTACTGTCTGTAACACTTAATAGGGACTTGCACATAACCTATGGCCAACAGAAGCACGGAGGATTAGGTCACATTTCTGTGAATTTTTATTAATTATAAAGAAACTTTCAGCTGGGCGCCTGAAATCAAATTTATTACTTACATTTTTAAAATATTTGCATTATCAAAAATGTATACATTTAAGGTTTTATTTATTAACTAGCTCAGATACCCGGCTTCGCCCGGGAATTCATTTGAGGCTGAACGGTGATGGTATTTTTTTGGCAAGGCTTTTCTTTGCACAATACTTTGACATTTTCCCGTCCATGTGTTTAGGGTTTATACCCGTTGTTGCTGTGGATTTTTAAATAATAAAATAAATTTTTTATGTAAGACTTCACTGTCCTCCATATTGTCATATTTCCCGTCTCCTGTGCATTATGCATTAATTAATTTAAACACATACCGAGTATTATTTAGTTCGGGTGAGTCTTTTGTGCCAAATAAAATAGTTCACTTCCGCTATAGGTTATATTTCGTTTATAATTCGGTACACGAAAAAAGTTTATATAAGAAACGTTACTCTAAATAACAAAGTAAACAACTTTTGTATGTTCATATTTGTCGAAAAACCAACAGGAAACGGGATATCGCTATTTTTAAATTCAGACCTCCTTTACAACCCCCACTCCTGCCCGTCCCTAGAAATGTTGGTATGGCTTATTATAATGAAGGCGTTAGTGCAAATACACAGACCGAGTTTTATTTAGTTCGGTTCAGTCTTTTGTGCCAAATAATATTGTTGACTCCCGCTATAATTTTTAGCGTATAACGCATTTACACTTTGGTATACGACGAAAGTGTATATAACAAAAGTTACTCTAAATAACAAAATAAACAACTTTTGTTATGTGCATATTTGCCAAAAAACAATAGGAAACAAAATATCGCTATTTTTAATTTCAGGCCTCCCCGTATAACCCCCACTCCTGTTCGTCTCAGAAAAAATTAATATAGCCTATGTCCGTCTCCTGGCTCTAAGCTACCTCCTCACCAATTTTCAGCCATATCGGTAAAGCCGTTCTTGAGTTATAAATAGTGAAACTAACACGACTTTCTTTTATGTATATATATATATATATATATATATATATATAGAGAGAGAGAGAGAGAGAGAGAGAGAGAGAGAGACGAAAATAAATTAGTCTACAAACTAGTACGTAAGTAAATTAGTTAAGCTACAGAAGTAACGAAATAAACCAGCGTATACACTGGTTTTCAACGTTTAATTAATATAACTTCATGCCCAAACTAATTCTGGCAGTAGAATAAGTTACGGCTAGCTATTTCGTCAGTAATATCACAGAGTGGTCATTTTGCACTGAACAACATTTCCGGTTGTTGCTACAATACTATATATGTTTACATTACTGTCTATTTATCTTGAGTCAATTGCCTATTGGCCCACCTGCCAACGCATTTAACTATTAAATTAGTTATTGTTCATTTTTTTCTACCTTATTTGTATTAAGAATATTATTTGTTTTTTTAATATTAATTTTAAAGGCTGCTGTTTTTTTTTTATTTTTGACGATCCTATGTCAAGGTTGATTGGCAAAATAAATACTTTCCAATAAATAGACAGTTAACATTATTATTAAACGAATCCTATTTATGAAATTAATGCCTTTATATTGAAATAACAAAATGAATCACGAATTTATAAAGTTTTGGTAAAACGAACTGATTAAATTATTAGAGAGTGGGTGAAATATAAGTAGATAATTTATGCTCTTTATTTTCGAAGGTAAGAGGAAAGAAAAGAAAGTTTGAAAGATCATTAAAACTAATAAGTATTAATAAGCAAAACTCCTCAAGTTCAACTTGTAATTGAGCTTCATTGTCGTCATTCTCAACACTTCCAAGAATCTCTCCTATTTTCAGTAATTGGCTTCAAAATATCCTTTCATTTTCTCTTTGTCAAGCTTGCTTCTACTTCATAATTCATTATACTTTTGGTTTATGAGTATAATTATGTTTTCTTATATCGTTGCTTTACAAAAATATTAAACCTTGACTTCATAATGAGAGTGACTGAGTTCCAGATGCACTTTGTATGGGCTATGGATATTAATATTGGATATTGATTGAAACAACCAGGAGACTAGCGGTGTAATATTGTATTTATTTATGGACATCATATCAAAAGTGATTTGCCCTTTCAAAAGTAAAAAAAAGTCCGTCGCGCAGGGGCTGCGTAAACTAAGCAGATTTCCCTCGTGAAGTTTAGTAATAGATAAATATACATACTGCTAACACAACAACACCGTAAATAAATACAAACGGAAATAAATGTTTCATCCAATTTCAATAGCCTGCCGACAGGAAGCGTTAGGTTAGAAATGTAAACAAACGGGTCGGCCCGCCTCACACTGGAAAGAAAAACAATTACTGAAATATATCAGAATATAACACCTTAATTTTATTGAGAACTATTTACTATATCTACTAGTGTAATTTATAATGAGTCAGAATAATTGTTATCTAAATCAATAAAATTTTAGTAGTCCAAAACTTTAAGATGGGGGGGGGGTCACCAGGGCATATTTGCATATATCTCGTGTAATAAAGGTCTCTTGAATACAATTTCTGGTATTTAAACTTCCAATAATGTGATTAAATATGTAGAAGAGTATTCTTTACGTAACATGAGTAGAAGTGGCGGTTTGCTGAAAAATGCAAATATCTCGGTTAATATTCAAGATAGAGAATAAACGTATATAACAATATTTATAGTACATTTAATTTGCAATAAGATTGGTTATATACACTTTTTCGATCCGATGTATAATAACGGAAATATCTGGAATTTTCGAAAATCCCCCCTCTAAACCCCCCCCCCTCTCTGGTCCGATTTCAGCCATTAACGAACTTGATCTGTCTTTTTACATAAAACGGTTAAATATCGAGTTTCGTAACGATCAAACAAAAATTGCGACCGCTAGAGCGTTAACAGACATATATATATATATAATTTTGAACGGACCTCATTTTCGTCATCTCCTGGGTAGGATCGATGGATATTTGAAGAAATTTTTCAAAACTCACGTCATGAGTACGACCTCAATCTGATTTCCCTTAAGCGAAATTTGCTAAAAAATAAAATGGTGATGAGCATAGTTGGTGGATGATCAATAGGAAATGAATGGCTGCAAATGGTACTTTTGCTAATGATTGTAGTAATTTCTTCCTTCAGGGTTAACATATACATGTGTCCAACGCATATAATGCAATTTATCCGTCTTATTTGAAAACCTGTAGCACGCCACAGGCTTGACTTGCATGTTAAATTATTTCGTATATTTGAATTTATTGTAGGTATGAAAATATGTTAATGTATGGGCTGCCTTTCGTAAAAAGTTCTTGTAAGTAGGGTAAGTTGTCGTAGGGGAAGTCCTGGTGTTATCGTTTTCGGCATTCTGTAAGTATATGTCTGATCGTGAAGGGAACAAGTTGAGCAAGTAGGTCTGTCAGTCTTTGTCATTAAGTATGAGTGTGTTAATTTTGTTTGGCCGATTCAAAGTCTTGTGAGAACTAATTCTTGTAATGCAATATTGTAAAATATGTCCAAACGTCCGTCTCGCAGTTGCTGCGGAAACTAAGCAGATTTTCCACGCACTAGAATAGACTGATGATCTCATCTTGTCATCATCTGTTCTCTATTTGTAGCGCTGTAAGCATATATTACCTGTAATTAAAATGGTAGTTGAACTTTTATGTTGGTGACTGTACTTAAAGTGAAAATCGGTTGAGTAGAAGAGCGGGTTTACAAAGGGCTGAAACCAGAAAAAATAGTTCTTTATTATACAAGTGACGAAAGTAGATCATTTTACAACTCGAGTGAAACGTTTACCCACACGGGCGAAGCGAGTGTGGTAATTTCACGAGAGTTGTAAATTCTACTTTTGTCACGAGTGTAATATTAAATTTTTTCTGTAATCGTGTAATGCGGGTACATGATCAGATATAACCAGAATATGAACAAAATTAGGATGTTGTGAAGATTATGGTATGTTGTTGGTAGGTTATAAGCACAGTTATAAAACAACTAGTGATGATTGTGAAGTAGTGCAGTTATAAACAAGTGCAGGTTATAAACAAGGAAGGTAATTATTAATATATTTAAATTTTAAAATATATTGATTATTTTCACCAATAATTCATACACATTTCAATTTATTTTGTTAAAATAAATTCCTACAATGTTAAGAAACATTTAAAAGCATTTAATTTCCAACTTCAAATTATTTTTTAATTTATACTTATTACTAATTAAGTAGGCAAATCACTTTTTTCAGTGATTGTAAAATGTTTCACTTTCTTCACTTATTTCAGTTTAGTAATGTTACCATTATTCAACGATTACAGAAAAAATACATTTTATTAATATAAGAGTCAGAGAAAACACGTATAAGGCAAAAGTTGTAGAAAATTAAAATCCCAGCAACATTGGTTATGTAATATTTTTCGATCCAACCTATAGGAACAGAGATATTTCGAATTTTCAATCATGCCCCCCCTCTAAACACCACCTTCTCACTCAAGGCCGATTTCAGCTATTTCTTTATACAATTTTTAGTTTTCCATGAAATGGTAAATCGAGTTTTGTGTAGATAGCGAAAGGGTTTATATTATAATCGAAATTGGATGTAGATAATTAAATAGATACAAAGTACCTAACATTAATGTAGATCAGATGAGCTATCTATTGATATAGGTTACCTATTGTACATTGTATTACACAGACATTAGTCATGATTAAATGATAACATCACCTTAATTTAGTTTATATTTTGAAGCAAATTAGATTAAAAAAAGTCCATCACGATAGCGAAAGGGTTTATATTATAATCGAAATTGGATGTAGATAATTAAATAGATACAAAGTACCTAACATTAATGTAGATCAGATGAGCTATCTATTGATATAGGTTACCTATTGTACATTGTATTACACAGACATTAGTCATGATTAAATGATAACATCACCTTAATTTAGTTTATATTTTGAAGCAAATTAGATTAAAAAAAGTCCATCACGATAGCGAAAGGGTTTATATTATAATCGAAATTGGATGTAGATAATTAAATAGATACAAAGTACCTAACATTAATGTAGATCAGATGAGCTATCTATTGATATAGGTTACCTATTGTACATTGTATTACACAGACATTAGTCATGATAAAATGATAACATCACCTTAATTTATATTATAATCGAAATTGGATGTAGATAATTAAATAGATACAAAGTACCTAACATTAATGTAGATCAGATGAGCTATCTATTGATATAGGTTACCTATTGTACATTGTATTACACAGACATTAGTCATGATTAAATGATAACATCACCTTAATTTAGTTTATATTTTGAAGCAAATTAGATTAAAAAAAGTCCATCACGATAGCGAAAGGGTTTATATTATAATCGAAATTGGATGTAGATAATTAAATAGATACAAAGTACCTAACATTAATGTAGATCAGATGAGCTATCTATTGATATAGGTTACCTATTGTACATTGTATTACACAGACATTAGTCATGATTAAATGATAACATCACCTTAATTTAGTTTATATTTTGAAGCAAATTAGATTAAAAAAAGTCCATCACGCAGGGGCTGCGTAAACTATGCAGATTTCCCATGTGAAGTTTTACAATAGAGAAATCTGCATACTGGTAACATAACACCACCGTGATTAAATACAAACGGTAATGAGAAATGACGGGTTAAACCCTAAACACTGGGACGGGTAAATGTCAAAATATTGTAAAAGTAAAGCCTTGCCAAAAGAATACCATCATCATTCTGCCTCATACAAATTCCCGGGCGAAGCCGGGTATCTGAGCTAGTATATATATATACATTTTAGCATATATTTTTATTATATATATATATATATATATATATATATATATATATAAATTTTAGTAGTCCAAGAACTAAAAAAGGGGGGGGGCGGATGAACGGAACGTATTTACATAAATCTCACGAAGTAACGAAGGTAAAGTTAGAAGAAGCTTCCACCAGAGCTCAGCAGTTACGGAAACGACCGACCTAATCCGAACTATACCCGACTACAGACTTCATAAAAATGCAAATATCTCGGTTAATATTTAAGATAGAGAATAAATTTATATATCAATATTTATAGTAAATTTCATTTACAATGAAATTGGTTCTATACAATTTTTCGAGCCGACTCATAATACGGAGATATTTCGAATTTTCGAAAATCCACCCCTTTTTACGTCCCCTCCCTCTAGTCCGATTTCAGCCATTAACGAACTTGATCTGTCATGCACATAAAACGGTTAAATATCGAGTTTTGTAACGATCAAACAAAAATTGCGACCGCTAGAGCGTTAACAGACAAATATATTCTCTCTCTCTCTCTCTCTCTCTATATATATATATATATATATATATATATATATATATATATATATATATATATATTTATATATAATTTTGAAAGGACCTCATTTTCGTCATCTCCTGGGTAGGATCGATGGACATTTGAAGAAATTTTTCGAAAATCGCGTCATAAGTAGGAACTCAATAGCTGATTCCCCTTAAGGGAAATCTGCTAAAAAAATGTTTTTCTTGGACCCTCATGACATTCTGGCATTGCGGGTCTGACATTCGTGCCCTCTTCGGTTATGCTTTATTATCATCGGGCCCATAAAAACAACAAGGAGATATTGAAAGGCCGTCACGCAGGACCTGCTTAAACTAAGCAGATTTCCCAAATGCAAGGTATAACACTTGTGATCATATATCACCACGATTCTCTATTTATATGTAAAAACAACAAGAAAGTACGAATAACTCGCTTTTAATACTTAGTTACCAAAAAATGCATAGTTCAAAAATTGTAGAAAATCAAAAGTTTAACAAGAATGGTTCTATGACATTTTATAACCCGACTCATAATAAAGAAGATATTTTGAATTCCCTAATACCCTCCCCCTATCTCTAAACCCTCACTATTGCAGGTCTCAACCTAACTATAGCAAATACGAGCCGTAGCAACACTAATATTGACCGAAGCGACTGAATATTGAGTATGGTATAGAATGAAACAAACATTTCCAGTAAAAGAAGGGAAAATCTTAATTGTTGACGTCATCACACAACATATTTGCAAGTGTCTCAGAAAGTAATAGTTCCATGAAAACCATATTTGGTACTTAACCTTGGAATGAAGTGGTTCACCATATAACAGCTTATATCAATTATGACATAAAAAGAAGTAGGGTTTTACTGATGGCCGAAAAATAGAATATGTAAGTATCTCGGTTAATGCTCAATATAGAGAAATACACCTCCCCCTTTCACTAGTCCATTTTTTGCCGTTAGCGAACGGACATATATATATATATATATATATATATCTATATATATACATATATATATCTATATATGTATATATAAAATAATAGTATGTAAACATGTTGCCCAGGCTCTAGCCAATTATTGTTAGTAAGGTTGTTAATTTTTATCATTTATTAATTATCGTCCACTTTTTGCAACTTAGGCTAATCGGGACGGGTTATCTACAGGATAAGGTTGTTAATATTGTTACGTTTTTTTATTACCAAAACCAGTAATAAACGTTTTTAATAAGAGTTCTTTTGGATTGCAAAATTAAATACTCGCAAGTTTCACAGTTTTTATCACTGCACAATTTATTTGGATAATGCACAATAAACTTGGTAATTATTCTTAATTACTACTCACAGTATAGACTGATAGCGTCACTGTTCTTCAGATTACTCAGTCCAACAATTCACTCACGGTCACTGAAATTCACAACAAGACGGCACTGCACTGTCCTTGACTTCGCGGCACTTCACTGTCCTTTACTTCGCGGCACTTCACTGTCTTAAACACGGTACTAAACTGTTGCTTACAGTCACGGCACAACACTGTTCTTCTTATAAAAACACTTTACCGTACTGCACTAAGTCGCACTGAAGCACTGATGTGAACATCAAGACAGGTGAGAATAAAACTGACTGACTCGCAGCTGGCTGCTCTTTATAGGTTGTCGGCATACATCAAAGGGGAATTGTCTAGTTCATTCGACGTCTGGCTGGAAGGTACTGGTCAGACCTAGAACATTCTTTCGGTCTCATTGATCTACGTCACACTTTCCAAATACGCGACTCTCTTTCTCTCTGAAGGATTATTCATCTATTTAGTTTTCGCAACAATATAATATATCGTATTATAAATGTGTAAATAAAAATAATAATATTTTCTAAAGTACAAATTAACAGCATAAACATTACTATGTAATATAATATAAACATTAATCTAATTAATTTAAATACTTAATTTAATAATTTAATTAACAATTATAACTATAATTATTATAATAATGATGTGGCTACCGGGACATACAGATATAAAACAAAGTACTGACACCGACAGACAAGCTAAATTAGCAGCCAGGAAAAGAACTGTGGACATCGACAGGCTGACTGCACAAAACATGAAACGGGTAATTAAAACTCAAGTACTCAATGACTGGACAACCGACTGGCTACAAACTGACAACAAACTCCGAGAAATCCTAGACAACCCAAACAAAGGAAAATTTCTGGAAAATCTAACCAGACGAGATGAAGTGGTGTTGACTAGGCTTAGAATCGGAGATTCACTATTTACACACTCATAGCTCATAAACCGTAAAGACTGACCTACATGCACTCACTGTAACACAGTACTGAACATCTCCTGACTGGCTGCAGACTACATGAACATTGGGACTTACCCAACGAATTGTAGGAACTATTGACAGAAGGTAGCCCACATATAAATACACTATTAAACCACTTGAAGACAACAGACATTTACAACAAACTTTAAACCTCACCTACTCCACTCATTTCTCTACGTTTTATATCTCTGTATAATACATTTTTAAACTAGTGTCTTAGACTTCCATCACCCTCATGCCAGGATTTATCTCAAAGTTTATTGTTTCATATAGCATTATTTTAACATTTCCTTAATTTTATTTCCATGTACGTTATACTATGTCTTAATAATTCTGAAAACATTTTATCTACATTTTAATTTAGAGAATTCAAATAAATGGTACTGAGCGACATCGCCTAGTTGCGGAGCTCTTCAAATAAATAAATATATAATTTAATGTAAATGTAGATTAAATAATTTTTTTAATGTCTAAATAAACACCAGTTTTCTGATATATGAAATTAACATAATTCTTCTTTAAGGTTAAAACAAACAGAATGATAATAGTATGTATTATTGCATATAATAAATAATGTGTTAATTATTGTTGTTTAAATACTCCCATAAAAATAATAAAATTCTTTCTTTAACTTTACTTTCGCAAACTTTTGATAAAAAAAAAAGATAACATCATTAACTTTATTTTTACTGTTGCAATCAAAATATTTACCAATGATATGTATTCTCTTTGAGGCACTATATATTGTTAACGAATTTTACCCTGTGTGATGTAAAAGCGGGGCAATACAATATTTATTATTATTATTATTATTTATTAACGTCCACTTTTTGCAGCTTAGGCTAATTGGGACGGGTTATCTACAGGTCACCACCCTTTTCTAGCCAGGGTGGGACTTAAGACATTATTTAATGAAATTCGTCACTAAATAATTTCCATTGCCCAGGCGGCAATTGAACTCGCCACTCTAGGTTTACCTTGTGTGATTAAGGTCAACGCTTTAACTCTCATGGCTAACCTGAGCCCCGGCAATACAATAGTAAATGATTTAAATGTATATATATATATATATATATATATATATATATAAGAATATTATGTAAACAGGAGTTAAAATTTAAGCTGTGAATGTGATTTTTATTGATTACTTCAAGTAAAAGTCGGTTTTGTTTAACTGAAGATTTAAAATTTAAAGAATTCGAATAAATTGCTTAATATTCGAATTAGGGAAAATAAACGTTTAGAACAAGATTGTTTAAATAAAATATTTGCCGGACTCATAATAACATAGATAGATAGATAGATATTTTTTTGGCTTATGTTTACAACATGTTGCCAAGAGTGTGGCCAATTAGTGTTATTATAGTTATTAATATATTATAACTTCTTAAAATATGTGTAAATAAAATAATAATAATTCCTAGAATTACAACTGAACACCATATACATTGGCACGAAATACAATATTAATATTAATCTAAATAATTATAATACTGAATTCAATAGGTCATATTTTAATGTAAATGTAGATTAATTCATTCTTTTTTAATGTCTAAATAAAGATCAGTTTTCTGACATATCAGATTAACATAACTATTCTCTAAGATAAGACTCATAATAACATAATTTATTTATTTTTAGATTTTTTTTTTTTATTTTACCCCTTATAAAACCCCTTTTCCTCTAAAGTCTGGTACCAGCCATCAACAAATTTGATCAATAGTTTTACGTAACATGTTTAAATATATTTTGTTTCGCGATGGCGTCGTGAGTTCCATCACTTCTCCTAAAATTTGATTTTCTGTTCCTGTGTTCTATCCAGTGTCAGACGGTGGATGATTGAGTTCAAAGTTGAACTCAATTCCAAATAACACGTGGAGTTCTATCACCCTGTCTCTACACTTAAGATCAATTTAAGCTGCAGGATGAAGAAAGTCGGCAGCAGTTGCACTCTGCTAGAACAAAGTTAGTATCCTCTTAAGTTAATGCGATCTGTTGGAGTCCTTGTGGAATAGCGGACATTTATTTTTGAACAATCAAATTGAAGAAAAGGGTAAAATAATTAATATGTGTTAAAATTGAAATGTTTTAACAACGATAATTACCAGCCTTGCAATTTCCACTATTCATCTGAATTGTTACCTGAGAATTAAATACATCTCCTTACTCCTGCTACTGCCTAATTATTTGGCAACTTAGTTAAGGAGTCGGTATTAATGAACTTATTATACCTAGAGTTGGGTTCTCGATTCCCACCTGGGCTATGGGATTTTTTTTAGTGACCAACTCATCAAATAAAATCCTGAATGAATAATGTAACATATGTATAAACTACCCATATGTACTCATTAATTAGTTAACTTTAATAATTGCCAGTGAGGTGATGTAGACTTAAAAAAAAGAACTTAACTTGAGGAAATGGAGACAACCATTTTTATAGTGAGTGAGAGTTATTAACTTTTTTCTCATTATGAGACCTAATATTTATCAACAGCAGTGAGTATATCATCATTCTTCAAACTGCAAATCATTAAGACAGGCAAATCATTTTCAGGGATATTCCAAGGAAATTTTCTCTTTTTCTTCACAAATTTCGGTGTTACTCGCTGTTTCCGGTATGTCCATGCCGTAAAAGGCAAGGAAAAGGATACTGTTTGCTCGCACTGTGCAAGGTCTAGGCACGGCTTCAAGGACTGAGATAATCAGGGGAACGGTTTCCTAATTTTGAACCATCTCCTAGGTTGAATCAATGGATATTTAAAAACATTTTTCGAAAATGGCGTCGTGAGTACGACTCCATTAGCTGATTTCCCTTAATGAAAATTTGCTAAAAATTATGTAGAACCATTATTGATAATCATAAAATGATGCATTTATACGGATATATCGTATATCACCTAGAACTGCACCGAAACATTGTGAAATTAAAAAATACCCCACAAAAATGCCTTTTTATTGTATTCTGTTAGGTCAGACGGAGATGCTGATCTCATCAGTTTCCCAAAGTCAGAAAGAGAAGTCTTTCAAGTCTCTTTCACAAGTCTTTAAGACAGAGGAAATTTAATATTTCTGGGCAGTAAGGACCACTTTAAGGGCTTAATTTTTGCCTAAAAGTAAAAGATAAAGGATAAGCTGAGAGCCGTACTTGAAAATAAAGTAGGGACTATCGATCTCAGAACGATGTTCCGTGTCAGCAGCTAACTTAAGCACCCAATACTTTGTCTTAAGGCGCTTTGCCTCACTTGGATGACTCACTTGAAGAGACATTTATGTTTACCAACCTCACAAACGTTTTTTTCAGAGCAAAACATTTGTTCTTTGAAGTTCCTGAACTTACAGGATTCAGTTCTCCATACTTCATGTGCGTTGCAGTAATTCAAACACTGTATTATTCATACTGTTCCACCGTGTACACTAAACGATATTGATGAGAAATTTTCTTAAATGAGGTCCATTCAAAACTATATATATATATAAATATATGGCAATCCTAGAGTGGCGAGTTGGATTCTCGCATGGGCAAAGGAAATTATTTAGTGACGAAATTCATTAAATAACATCCTAAAATCCCACCCTGGCTAGAAAAGGGTAGTAACCTGTAGATAACCCGTCCCAATTAGCCCGAGTTGCAAAAAGTGGACGTTAATAAATAATAATAATAATAATAAAAAGCTTATGAGTCCATTCAACATATTACGGCTGGATGTGAAATACTTGCTGGGTCCGAATACTTACAAAGGCACAATAACGTGGCAAAAGTATACCATCAAGCTGTAGCAGAGAAATTCGGCATGGTAGACAAGAAGGTCGCTTATTATAGCTATATTCCTCAAAAATTATTGGAAAAAGATAATATAAAGATGTATTGGGACGAAGTGATGATAACTGGCCATACTGTGCGCCATAACAAACCGGATATTCTCATTATTGACAAGATCAATAAGACTGCTGATATTATTGACATTGCAGAGCCCAATGATGAGAATATTCGAAAATCCCATGCCGAAAAGTTAAGAAAATACCAAGAATTGGCTATCGAGCTCAGAGAGGTATACAAACTGAAATCTGCCATAGTTACGCCTATTATAGTAAGTTCAAATGGACTAGTGCCAAAAACAACGATAGCAGGCACCAAGAACTTGAATCTGCCAACAGCAATTATAAAAGAAGCACAGCAAGGGGTACTTCTTGATACTGCTAGAATCGTGCGAAAATTTTTAAATTCCCCATAACATGTCACACTCACAAACTCCATATCGGTTGGATTTTCCCCCGATATGGATTTTACTCTAGTTTTCACTGAGTATAAACCTCCCCCATAATATATATATATATATATATATATATATATATATATATATATATTCTCCGTTAATGCAATTTTTGTCTGATCGTGTTACCAAACTCGATATTTAAATGTTATATATGCTTAACTCGAAGGATAAAATTATGGCAATTATTAGCAAAAGTACCACCACCAACTATGGTCAGTACCAATTTTGTTTTTTAACTTATAAAATGTTTATCTATTTCACTTTTGTTATTTGGTATTTGTTATTGCGCTATTTGTTGTCTATTTTTCTTTTGTTATTTAACTTTGTACAATAAAAATAATTAAAACTAATATCACAACTTCAAAATTACAATGCAAAATAAAACTTACAATAATACACCTGTGATAAGAATATTGTTGAAGCTAATAAGATACATTGGGAAATAATAAATCATTATCTAATATCACAAATACAAAACTAGAATACATAATAAATCTTAAACTAATATCACATACTGTAAAAAGAATGAAAATGAAACTAGTAACCCCACACTACTACAAGCTGTATCAACATGTACACAGACGGTTGGGAGATTATAATTCTGATGTTTTCTAGTGATATGAGAAAAATAGTATAAAAATATTCTAAATACGAGCTCTACTATTCACAGAATCCTAGAAATACATATCATAAATATTAGATAAAAATGACATTATCAACGATTTACAAAGAAAATAATAGCTGTGCCCTAGATATTAAAGACATTTCCATCAAGGAGTTGAATAAATTTTATCAGCCTTATTTTAACGAATAATAAAGAAAAAAAGAAAAAGAATATTTATATAAGGGAGAGCTATACAAATGTTTTGGAATGCTTATCATTGAGTAGCAGACAAACACTAACAAGGAAATTCAGTTTTTTTTCTCTCATTTGAATTGCTAATGAATTATATACAGTACTTTTCACCACTCCAGCCATTGCCCTCCCCCCACTCACACCTAAAAAAAGGAAAAATATCAGCAAAGTATTGAGGGCTATTACATACAAGATCGTTTGTTCTAATTACATTACAAAATTGGGTGATAAAAAAAATATATAAAACTTGTACCATTAGGTAAATTTAATGGAATATTAAAGCATATAATTGATTAAAAAAAAAAGAAAATAATACGCCAGAAAAGAATGTTTTCATTTAATTAATTTATTTCCATTAGTAATAAAAAGTAGTCAGTAAATTAATTTAAGTATTTATTAAAAAAAAATACTACTTCATTTTGAATTATGTATATGATGTTGGAAATATCCATCAGCTAAATCCATAAACTAAACAATCAAAATTCATTGGATCGAAAAATGTCATGGACATAATTTAGAGATCTTTTCATGATTTACTAAAAGGTTAATTGCAAATTGTTTATATCTCGTATAGGTTCCTAGAAATTAAGTCCCCCCAATAGTCGATTTTGATAAAAAAGAAAGAAAAAGAACTCACTGCGAAATTTCAGTATTCTAAGACTATTAGTTATTGTGTTATTGCTATTTGTCGTTATCTGTTTTTCTTTTGTTATTTAACTTTGTACAATAAAAATAATTAAAACTAATATCACAACTTCAAAATTACAATGCAAAATAAAACTTACAATAATACATCTGCGATAAGAATATTGTTGAAGCTAATAAGATACATTGGGAATAATAAATAATTATCTAATATCACAAATACAAAACTACAATACATAATAAATCTTAAACTAATATCACATACTGTAAAAAGAGGATCGAAAAATGTCATGGACATAATTTAGAGATCTTTTCATGATTTACTAAAAGGTTAATTGCAAATTGTTTATATCTCGTATAGGTTCCTAGAAATTAAGTCCCACCAATAGTCGATTTTGATAAAAAAGAAAGAAAAAGAACTCACTGCGAAATTTCAGTATTCTAAGACTATTAGTTATTGTGTTTTGCTAGACACGTACGTTCAAATATGCATCAAGAAGAATATATTTGTTTTTTTGCACCAAAACAAAATTTCTTTTTCTTAAAATAATTCTAATTTGTACAGAGGTTCCAATCTTCGGGCGTTATTGGTGTGCTGAGATTTACTGCAAGCTGAGAGGTAACTGGAATCTAATTAATAAGCTAGAAAATTCATATGCATTATTCATGAGAACTTAGAATGATAAATTAATATGAATGTGGACAATTCATCATTTTACTTGGTTAAACTTTGTTCTCACTGTAGTTGGAAATTTTGGTTCGAGGAATTCCAGCAAATAAAATTAGCTGTAATCTTCTTCATACCAAGAAAAATATCGTAATCCTTCATCCCTTACTAGAGAGAATCATTCTGATTACACGGGAAGATAAATTATATTATAAATCAACGACTTATTTGAAGAAACTGTTGAACGGACAGATCAGTGAATAAAAATGTACAGATCTTATTCTATAAGCCAGGTAGTATTAAACTTGTAGCAGTTATAAAGCTAGGAGGCATTACAACTGAAACCCATTTCACATCTAACATA
Organism: Riptortus pedestris; assembly: GCA_019009955.1. NCBI lineage: Eukaryota > Metazoa > Arthropoda > Insecta > Hemiptera > Alydidae > Riptortus > Riptortus pedestris. The sequence goes on from CM032228.1 coordinate 232,978,331, forward strand.
TCTAAAAATTATTAGTAATTATTCTTGCCTTTCAAATGAAAGGTGTATTTTATGAAGTAGAGTATTGATATGAATAATAATTGGATGCAAACTCATTACTTTGGAGTGAACTTCTTTACGTGGATGAAAGTTGGATTCATCCTAAAAGAGATTGTAATCAAGGAGTGGACGCCTAAAAGTGGTGCAGAATTATCAGAAGCAGTTTAAAATTTAGGAATCAGAAGTAGGAGTACTCAATAAAGTAAGTTTGAGTAAAAGTCTTATAAATACCACAAAGAAAAGGAAGTTGAAGCTTATTGCATATATTCAAAGGTACAAGCATTTCGTCTCATGTTTATCTGAATTCAATACTGTTGGGGAATAGGGAAGAGAGGGGATAAAAAATTATACATTGCAAAACAACTAACAGAAAATAATTACAAGACTTTCTTTAAGGTTGTGCTAAAGAGTAAAAAAAAAATAATTAATTAAAGAAGCTTTTATATCAAGATTGGTAAAACGAAATATGAAAAAGTCCGTCACGCAGGGCTGCGTAAACTAAACAGATTACCCTCATGAAGTTTAACAATAGATAAATTTACATACTGGTAAAACAACACCACCGTGAATATTTAGTGAATAAATACAAACGGTAATAAGAAAGCTTTCAGTCAATTTAAATAATTTCCCGACGGGAAGGGTCTGAAATGTAAACAAACGAGTCACCCAACCTCTCACCTGAAAGAAAAATAATTACCGAAATATATCAGAATATGACGAATTAATTTTATTGAAAACTATTTACTGTATCTAGTAATGCAATTTGATGAATCAGAATAATTTTTATCTCAATAAATCAAATTTTAGAACTTAAGACGTATCTCATGTAATAAAAGTTTCTTGAAAACAGTATTTGGTACTTCAAATAAAGTGGTTTAGTATATAACCAGTACAACCAGTAGTATTGTTTATGTAACACGAGTAGAAGCGGGGGATTGCTGAAGGCTGAAAACTGAATAATGAAAATATCTCGGTTAATATTCAAGTTAGCGAAAAAATGTATATAAATATATTCATAGTACATTTAATTTCCAAAAAGATTGAGTCTATTGACTTTTACGATCTGACGAATAATAAAGGAATATTTCGAATTGTCAAAGTTCTCCCCCTTTAACCCCCCCCCCTTCCCCCTGATCCGATGGAACGAACTTGATCTTTATTTTTACATAGAAATACTAAATATCGAGTTTGGTAACGATGAAGCAGTAATTGCGACCGCTAGAGCAGTAACGTATAATGTATATATATATATATATATATATATATATATATATATATATATATATATACATCCCATATGGGAAATCTGCTAAAACGAAACAAGACTTATAAATCTAAGAAACGGTGTTCATCAGTGTATCAATATAATAAAAGTAAAACGCAGAGGCTGCGTAAACGAAGCAGACTTTTCACGTTCTGGTATGTTACATTACTGATATCATTCTCTAAATCTAAGTTAAAACCCAATTAGTAGAAGTATTGCTAAACGAAAAATCGTAAAGAGCAACAATCGTTGTACATTCATAGTTTGGATGAATTATCAAAATTCCCCAAATATAATAAACCCTCCCTTTCCCCTATTTTAGCCGAGTTTGGTACCGACCAAACAACAATTCTCTAACAAAATTATAATTTATTTATTATATTCTTTTTTATTAATTTCCATTTTTCGACATTCTGTAACTTTATTCATTGATTTTTATATTTTTTTTAAATTAATATTGTTTCTATTGTTTTAGATTATATATCCTCTATACCTTTCCTTTGAACGAATGCGAACAATGCATGCATGAATAGCAAGGGAAACAATACGAGGAAAGTTCAGGGACGACACAGTGTGATAATTAGAGTAAATTGATTGGCCTTTCCAGGATAACTAGAGAAATGGGAAATTTTCCGATTTATCCCTCTAACCCCCTATCCCTGGGTCCAACTTCATTCCGGGGCATTAATGAAATTTAACCTCGAACGAATTTTAAATCTTGAGTTGAACATGAAACGTTTAAATATAGAACTTTAAAGCGCTACAGCGTTAACAGAACAATTCATATATATATATATATATATATATATATATATATATATATATATATATATATATATACTAGCTCAGATACCCGGCTTCGCCCGGGAATTCATTAGAGGCTGAATGGTGATGGTATTTTTTAGCAGGCTTTACTTTGCACAATATTTAGACATTTACCCGTCCCAGTGTTTAGGGTTAATACCCGTCGTTTCTGTGGATTTGCTAATAATAAAATTATTTTTTTAAGTAAGACTTCACTGTCCTCCATATTGCCATATTTCCCGTCTCCTGTGCATTACGCAATGATTTGAATTATTAAGTACAAAATATTAACATAGATTTGAATTAATTTTTCCAGGTTAGGTACCTGGTAGTTCATATTGGAAAGAATTGTTGAGCATATCAATATTTCTACGCATATTACTTGCTCCTTACATTCTTATACAAAAAATTGTATAAAACAAAAGTTACTCTAAATAACAAAATAAACAATTTTTGTTATGTTGATATTTCCCGAAAAACCAATAGAAAACGAAATATCGCTATTTTTAATTTCAGGCTTCCCTTATAACCCGCACTTCTATTCGTCTCAGAGGATATTAATATAGCCTAAAGTCTAAGTTGGGTTAGTAATAATACACATACCAAGTTTCATAAAATTCGGTTCAGCCGTTTATGCGTGAAAAGGTAACAAACAAACATACACGAAAGAAACAAAATGCAGTTATGGGGTCTATGACATGTGAAACGAAAAAATCAATTTACAGACAGAGGTTACAATTTTATATATATATATATATATATATATATATATATATATATATATATATAAATGCCAACACACTCCCATTTATTCGGTAATTTAAGAAGTACAAGAAAGATAAGGCCTCTCGTGCAAATGTGGGCCACAATATCAAGCCAGGACGGGAAATCTAGAACCTTCTAGTTAAGCCGGCACCGACCAATCAGTTGGCGCTTCAAACATACTAGAGCTGACGGCAGGCTAATGTAAATTCGGCCAACTCGCCAGGCGAGTCAGTGTGGTCGAGAATTAGCGATTTGACAAGTGATTCTAGTGATCGATTTTGAGTTATCGTGTTTATTTTTTGACGACTGCATAATAAGTACGTGGTGGCGTATCTTGTGGTTAATTGTCAAAAAAAGGCTACCAAGTTTGTAAATAAACATAGTAATTGCCAAATAAATTGTGCCCAGGTGAAAACGTTAATATCTCTGGAATATGCTGGATGGTAGAGGAACCAATTGATAAGGATCAATAAGAAGGCCAAGTCCTCTACTGTTTTTTAATATAATGCAGAGTGCACTTTCGGAGTCAACGCTCCATCCTCAGTGCCTGCTGACAAACAAAACCTTGAGTCAATATAACAATCATAGTATGGCCAAAAACAAAATAAAAAACAGTCACAAAAACAAACATAAAATAAAGAGTAAAAACAATAGAAATTCTAATAACAAGTCAACTAATAAAAATTAAAGAAGTAAACAACGATAAGCGTATGTCAAAAACTTAAAACTATAAATAAAATTAAAAAAACTACACAAATTACAGATAGGAAAACATATCACAGTGGGTGGGAAACTCTGAAAAGCACATCAGAGGAACTGTAAAAGACATCTAAAAAATAAAAAAATGAAACACCCCATATAGAGAGGAGACGTAGGGGGTACCTGATGATTGCTGTGTAGCCTGGACCACGACCGCCGGGCGACTGAACCTCTGTCCCCGTAGAGACGACAAGGCACCGTCACTAACATGTCGAAGCCTTGCCGTCTCTTCCTTTTTATTAATGTTACCATCTCCCTTCGCCATTCCGTCCAGCCTTATATGCAGCCCCTCAGCCGTATTTAATCTTTTCCCTATTTTTTCCTCGTACAGCAATTCATATTTTATGCTGGACATGTCATGGCCCTCTTTCTTGGCGTGTGCGGAAAACTCAGTGTCGCGAGTGATGTGCTCCTTAAGGCGCGTCCTTATCTTTCTACCACTTTGTTCCACATAAAACGTTAAAGTTTGTGCATTTGATATTGCTATCAAAAGAACCCTAAGAATCAACGTTTACTATTTTTGTACTAACCGTAATAATAAACACACACGCGAATAAATATATATATATATATATATATATATATATATATATATATATAATTAATTTTTGTCATCCCTTGGGAAGCATCAATTGGTTTTTGGAGACATTTTTGGGAAATAAAGTCTTGAGTGCTATGTCAATAGCTCTAATTTGTCTTAAGAGAAATCTGAGATCTTGTGAGTTAAGGCGTTAGTTTTAATCTGGCGTGGTAAAACTAGAGTGGCGGGTTCGATTCCCGCCCTGGGAAATAGAAAGTTATTTAGTGACGGTCTCATCAAATAAATTGCTTAGTTACACCCTGGCTAGAAAAAGTTTTTAATCTGTAGATTACCCGCCCCAATTAGCCATAGTAGCATAAAGTGGAAGTAAATAAATAAAAAAAGATATATCTGAAAAATGAAATGAATTTGGATATTTTAAAAGTTGTTCTTTTGGACGAAAACTACAATTGTATTTCATAAATCATTCAATAAGTGACATCTAATTAAATGATAGCTCATTGTTTCTATGGAGGGGGAGTTTCAAAGGAAATAAGCTGGACTGGGATAGCTTCAGTTGTAGGCGACTATATAATGCATAAATAATAACTGAACTGTAGGACAATATATCATCAAATATACACCACACACAATAGATATAACCACCCCTATCTACTGGGCGCGAAACAAATTTGTGCAACTCATAACGCAGTTCAATTAAATCACCAAATAAAGGGAATGTAGAAATAATTAACAAAATAATTTAAATGTAAGGAAGGCATTTCTATCTAATGGCCAGCTGGAATTACAGGCCAAAGCGAATTTGGTGAAAGATAAACGAAGGAGCAGAACAATAAAAATTTTAACATTAGAAGACAATGTAACTGTTCTAAAAAAAGTAAAATATAAATTTTTTAATTTAATAAAAAAAGAGAGTATTTTGTATATATTAACGGAAAACAATCATATATCAATTCTTGAATACATATATGAAAAGTTGTTAATTAAACGAACCTTAAAATTAGGAGAAGAGCCTTTGAAATATATTAAAGAAACTAAAATTTGGCGTGAAGTTGGACTACCTTTCTAGAAGACGACGAAAATGACGTCAATTATTAGTGATAAAAATTCACACGCTTGACTGTTAACGCTCTAGCGGTTGCAATTTTTGTTTGTTCTTCGCCAATTTGAACTGTTTGTCTATTTTAAACTAAAAATTAAGCTCGTTAGCTGCTAAAATGGAACCAGAGGATACATAGGGAGTGCTAATCGGAAGATACAACTGAAGGGCATAGAGATTAAAGTAGCGAAAAGTAATCTAATTTGCATAGGCAACTTGGATGAAAACCTCAGGATCACTGTCAATGGTGAGATTCTTGAGCATGTATAGACTCCTTCCGTTATCTGGGAACAATTATGTGTAAAGATGGAAGATAACAAGCTGTAATATCATGAACCACTTCATTCCAAGTTTAAACGCTATGGTGTTTCTTTTTACTTGGTGAGATACAAGCAATTCTTTCTTTACTCGAAATTTTTTATTTTATCTATACCATCCTCGATAATTAATCGTTTCAGTCAACAGTAAAGATCGTATTTGGTATTTTCTGAAATTGGACCTGGAATAGGGGGGGGGGCTTAGTGGAATTCGAAAATTCAAAATATTTCCTTTGTTGTAAGTCGGATCATAAAAGGTTATAGAAGTAATGTTGTTAATTGATTGACAATTGATTTTCTACAATTGTTGTTCTATGCACTGTTTTGTAACTCAAGTATTAAGCGAGTTATTCTTACTGTCAGGTTTTTTTCCCGATAGTAACCCCATCAGATTTTTACATATAAATTGAAAATATGTGGTGAGTTGAGATCACAAGTGTATTAGCACGCGGGAAATCTGCATTATTAGCCCCTTCAGTAACCCCCCACTCCAATTCATGTCATATTAACAATAAGCAGATGTCTCATGAAGAATTTTATTTCTACCTTAAGTATTGAATATGGTTTTCATCGAGCCATTATGCAAGATACCGGCAAATATGTTAGATGTCACGTCAATAAAGGGTATATTTTTGGGGCATAGCTTAGCCATGTGAGTTAAGGCGTTGGTGTTAATATTACTTGATAAACCTATAGTCGTGGGCTTCCACCTGGGCAACAGGAATTTATTTAGCGACGAACTCATTAAGTCGAATCCTTAGTCCCATCCAGCCTAGAAAAGGGTGTTAACCTACAGATAGCCCATCCCAATTAGATTTATTTATTACGGGGAGCTTTATTCTCAGGAAACTGGTCTGAAATCCACATCGGGGGAAACTCCAACGGAGGTGGAGTTTGTAAACGTGACTCATGTTTAGTGTAATTTAAAAACTTGCGAACAATTCTATGAGTATTAAGTGGTACCTCTTGCAGAGCTTCTTTTATAATATCTACTAGCAGATTTAAATTTTTGGTGTCTATTAATGTTGTTTTAGGCACGAGTTCATTTGTGCTTACGATAATAGCTGTAACCGTGGCAGTCAAACTTATTTTCATATTTAAGCTGAATAACTAACAGTTGATATTTTCTTAATTATTATTATTTATTAACGTCCTCTTTTTGCTGCTATATATAACTGGGACGTTTTATCTAGAGGTTACCACCATTTTCTAGCCAGGGTGGAAATAAGGATTTCATTTAGTGAGTTCTTCACTAAATAAATTCCTATTGATCAGGTGCAATGAAGCTTGCCACTCTTGGTTTCCCAAGTTTGATTTATTACTAATACTGGTCTAGATGTTTCATAAAATGTAAGTGCTAAGACTGTGAAAGTAAGTTTGCTTTACGGGTTTACAAGACAATTTTCCTCGTCTGTTTAAATCAATCCTGAAAGGCCTCAATCAACGCAGCCATGTCAATAATATAGCGCCTGGCCCCTTTCCATTGCAGTATTGTCAGAGCTGTTTGTAGGTTAAGCTCAGTTCAATATAGATCTCGGCCAAACTAATCTCTTTATTTATTTATAAGAAACTTGGATTGCTTGAGCTCAAGGTCAAGGGACTCTTTTCCTATTAATTTGTGTCAATTCTAGCAAGGTTAGAGTGCGCGATAATTGAATTGAGGTCCGTAACGCGGAGGGTGCGTACGATATGCGGATTTCCCTCGTGCTAGAATGGTCTGGCCTCCTCTAACCTCCACCCCTTCCCCTGGTCCACTTGTGACTCCTAATAGCATTATTAGCTTTATATTCGCATTGTAATTATTATTTCTCTATTTCTAAACACACTATGTAAACAAGGCTTGAAACTTAAACTGCATGTAAAGTGTTTATTGACACATTTGAAGAATAACATCGCCAAATCATTCACAATGTTAAAACACTTCTTTTAAACATATTACTGTATACTGGGAAATCAGCCATTGTGGTTGTACTGATTACGTGATTTTTGACAAATTTTCTCAAATTTCAAACGCTCCTACACAGATGACGAAAATAACACACTCACATGCACGCACGCACACACACACACGCACGCACACACGCACGCACACACACACACACGCTCACACAGACACGCAAGTAATAGCAGAATGTACTAAATCGTCTATTGCTAGTTCATTTGAGTCTATGACAAGTTTCTGAGTAGCTAATCTTGTTCATGATAAAATAATTGTCATATCATTGTTCTGAGTTACCTTGTTTATCAACTTCAGTGCTTAGTCCAATATTTTTGTGTCCTGGTAGCCATACAAGTGCAACATTATTTTGAAGATGAATGAGAATAAGGAGAATAAAGAACTTAAAGAGTTTGTAAATCTGGGAATTGTGTACATCGTGAAATTTTGAAATGGCAATATTCATAGCATGTAACTCAGCTGTATAAATGCTGGCATTGTTGTTAAGTTTTGTAGTGTATATGTCATTGTTAATGATCGTTGCAGCTGCTGTTCCAAAGTCAGTCTTGGATCCGTCAGTAAAACTGTGAAGTGAGTTTGGGTTATTAGTTACCTGTCAAACGCACACACACACACACACACACACACACACACACACACACCACTTTCAGCAACTTGAAGACACCTATCACTTCCTCGCTATTTGTCCCTTTGTCCGGGAGTTCTACCTTGCACCATTTGGCCGAATTACTCTCAGCAGGGATCAAGTAATAGTCATCCTGAACGGAGGGGATTACATTAACTTCTTTTTTTTGTATTTTTTTTATCCTTCTCTTCCCCCCGCTGTACTTTAGGGTAGCCCCATACTAGCGGTTCATCCAATTTATAATCTTTACATTTTTGAAATCAATCTAACAGGCAGCCCGTGGCCAACGAACACCCACATAGTGAGTCCTTACAGGCACCTTAGACCTCTTCGCAGCCATTTGCTGCATATTTACATCGCGGGCCTAAACTTTCAAATGGGCGCCTGCAATAGGAGCCTTACTGTATTACATTTTTACATAATTACATTAACTAGCATAAATATTTGTAGAGCACTGGAATATATCGCAGGCTCCTTTGTTTCGAGTTTAATTGACAGTTTTTAGCAGATTTCCCTTAGGGGAAATCAGCTATTGAGGTCGTACTCATGACGCGAGTTTTGAAAAATTTCCTCAAATGTCCATCGATCCTACCCAGGAGATGACGAAAATGAGGTCCGTTCAAAATTATATATATATATATATATATATATATATATATATATATATATATATATATATATTTGTCTGTTAACGCTCTAGCGGTCGAAATTTTTGTTTGATCGTTACCAAACTTCATATTTAAGCGTTTTACGTAAAAAGAGAGATCAAGTTCGTTAATGGCTGAAATCGGACTAGTGGGAGGGGGGGTTTAGAGGGGGGATTTTTGAAAATTCAAAATATCTCCGTTATTATGCATCAGATCGAAAAATTGTATAGAATCAATCTTATTGTAAATTAAATTTACGATAAATATTGTTCTATACATTTATTCTGTATCTTGAATATTAAACGAGATATTTGCATTTGTATTGTGTGTGTGGTCGACGCAACCCCGCCATGTTCCGGACTCTCCGCCGAGAGCTCTGTTGGCCGTTTCCAGAACTATTCGTCCCTCGTGAATAGGTTTAGAGATCCCTTCCTACTACAGCTGTTATTAGGCGGATTTCTCTATTGTAAAACATCACGTGGGAAATCTGCTTAGTTTACGCAGCCCCTGCGTGACGGACTTTTGTTTTATGATCTTATATAACTGAAACACTTCTACCGTTACTATTCTTTTATCTTCTCTGTTTCCTTTGCAACATCAGTATTATGTGATATCATTACAAATTTTTATTATAATCTTATTTAAATATTTATATAGAAGAATGCTTTATTATGAGCTGCATCATACGTCGCTCCTGCTAAACGGTATATACCAAGTACTTTGTAAATTATTATGTATTTCTGAAATACTTGTAATGTAATTTACTGGAAAATGAATTTACTTAATACTACTACTACTACTACTACTACTAATACTATACACATACACATATATGTTTATATATATTTATGTTGTAACGCACATTTATTTTCAAGTAAACAAATATATACCAAAAACAACACTAGTAAACCCGTCCTTCTAGTCATCGGATTTTTACATAAAATGGAAAGTATAAGTGGAGATGATGTCAGTAGTGCGTCATACCAGCACGTGGGAAATCTCCTTAGTGTACGCAGCTCTTGCGTGAGGGTCTTTCTAGTGTTGTTATATTAGTTTTATAAATATAGCTATAAATTTGATCAATTATTAGCAGATTTCCCTTGAGGGAAATCAGCTATTGAGGTCGTACTTATTATGCGAGTTTCGAAAAATTTCTTCAAATGTCCATCGATTCTACCCAGGAGATGACGAAAATGAGGTCCGTTCAAAATTATATATATATATATATATATATATATATATATATATATATATATATATATTTGTCTGTGAACGCTCTAGCGGTCGCAATTCTTGTTTGATCTTTCCCAAACTCGGAATTTAATCGTTTTATGTAAAATGAAAGATCAAGTTCGTTAATGGCTGAAATCGGTCGAGTGGGAGGGGGGGGGGTTTAGAGGGGAATTTTTTGATAATTCAAAATATCTCCGTTATTATGCGTCGGATCGAAAAATTGTATAGAACTAATCTTATTGCAAATTAAATTTACTATAAATATTGTTCTATACGTTTATTCTGCATCTTTAATATTAACCGAGATATTTGCATTTGTATTGTGAGTGTGGTCGGCTATGTTCGGAAGTTTCCGCCGAGCGCTAGTGTGGCCGTTTCACTAACTATTCGTCCCTCGTGAATAGGTTTAGAGGTTAGGTTAACTGTGTTTTGGGGCTAGAAACTACTGGGTTATTACGCCCTAAATAATGTTTTAGGTTTAGAGGTTTCTTACTACTACAGTTGTTATTAGGCAGATTTCTCTATTGTAAACCTTCACGTGGGAAATCTGCTTAGTTTACGCAGCCCCTGCGTGACGAACTTTTTATTATTTATTAACGCCACTGTTTGCAACTAAGGCTAATTTGGACGGGTTATCTATAGGTCACTACCCTTTTCTAGCCAGGGTGGGACTAAGAATTTTATTTAATGAATTCCGTCACTAAATAAATTCCTCTGTCCAGGTGGGAATCGAACTTGCCACTCTAGGTTTACCATGTGAGATGAAGGTCAACGCTTTACCTCACATGGCTAACCTATAACTGAGACTCAACTTATAAGTTAAAGTTGAAACTTGGTTTGAGCACTGGATGATATTTAAATGCGAATTCTTTCTTGACAAAATTATTAATTTGCTTAGCAAAATACCAAGAACCATGCCTGGATCATCAGACACCGTTCAGCGAGTAGTCAGAACTCTGATGATGGAGTCACGAATCGACGAAAGCTGCTAAGCAATGCAATAAAATCTGGCGAATTAAAACATTGGCTACGAAATCATTCAAGATTCCGTGGCTTAACCAAATTTAAATTTAAATTTATCCATCCAAATTTTCTTACCTTTGCAGAATAATAAATAATACACTCAACAATTCTTTGTCAAATGCTCCGTACAATTGATAAAATTGAATTTCATCACTTTTTAAAGCCTTGGACTTTCTAAACTCTTTGAAGCCTATTGCTAATTCAGGAAGAATTATAAATCAGTCTTCCGTAATCCTTTATAAAAGTTTCAAGAGCTCTGGACTTTGCCGGTTTCACCTTTCCAGTTCAAATCATGGCAGGGATCGGTTTCAACAGCTGATATTTCAATAATCCTTAGATAGAAGTAGACCTCAGTTTCCTCTGAAGGGAGCCACATATTTAGCGGCTTTAAGAGAGGTAAGCAGAAAATATATTTCCTTATGAATAAATTTGTGAGTTGAAATTTTTATGCAGTTATTCATTAGTTATTCATAGGCGTATAAAAGCTTCATTTACCCCTCCTCTCTCTAATACATGCGCATTATTAATATATTTTTTTATACACTCACACGTATATACTATGTAATTATGGTGGATTGAACCAAGGCACATATACGT